>CAOLHI010001664.1:0-347695 GCA_948474755.1 Ctenosaura bakeri
CCTTCTGTTCCCTGTGTGGTGACTTCTCTATGTGCTGTGTGCACCAGATAGGAGGACAGGCTGCTTGGTGGGTTGATGGGAGCCGAATTCAGCAGGGTAACGACACATTTGGGTCACCATCCCCATTTCTGCCCTATACTGTTATAGTGCTATTATTCCACTTTCAACATCCTGTGGAGTTCTGGGGTTTGTAGTTTACTGAGGCCAAAGAGCTCTCTGACTGAGAATTCTAAATGCCCCTCTCTAAACTGCAAACTCCAGGATTCCATAGGATGTTGAACGTGGAATAATAGCACTATGGCAGTGTAGGGCGGAAATGGCCACTGTTTCCTGAAAGAATTGGCAGCAGTCATGGCCAGTTACAGTAGCTAGCTGAGCTGTTGGATTTGTTATTGTGTGTTAATTGAAAGCCTTTCCTAAACCCTAGTTATCCCACTTCTGAGATGGGACATTTCCACAACCTCTAGCTGCACCAGAGAAACAAGGAGTTGTGGTGGAGATTGCTGGGAAGGAGAAGAGCGGCCATTTCTGTTGATCCCTAGATCTCAGTAGGAGGGGAAATCTGTGTGCGGAGGCAACACATATGTCAGAGGTGGTCCTCCTGATGTTTCTGGCTTGCAGCTCCCAGCAGTATTAACTGGCACAGTCCATATTAGGAGATTATGGTTACTGTGATTTAGAAACATCTGGAGGATTACAGTTATTTACACCTGTTGTATGATAACACTGAATGTGGTCCTTGGGGCTTAAGAATATTGTCCACCCCTGTGGTAAAAATTATAAGAAAGACACTATGCGGCTCTGTTATATCACAAGTGCACAGCAAAAATGTAGCTATTACATCTGGCTTAATTTGCAGCCATAAACCTCCCAAGATTTACTAAGTCCTGGTCTTGCTGTGCTTTCTCATGCGTAAAAGCTTTTGCATGTGACAAAGCATAGCAAGATCAGGACTTAGCAAGTCGTGAGAAGCTTATGGTTATGAGTTAGGCTTGATGTGATAGCTACATTCTTGCTGTGCACCTGTGATGTAGCAAAAAATTCAAACAACAAACCTCTTGGCTAATTTAGAGAAGAACAAAACTTGAGTATTATTTTAGAGAACAGGGAACATGCAAGGAATTTACCCTTGCAGACTATTGAGAAGAATGCCATGAATGGAGAACTGAATGACTGAAGTACCTCTGCGAGGAGTGGAACATGTTGGGCTATGGAATCTATTTTGCAAAAAAGTTGATTTCGAAAAGGATACTTAAGAATTAATTTTTGCCAGTGGCAAGTTTCCCATCACTGTGGGTAACCCTAAAGGGATTTTGTCTCTTGTTAGCCATTATGCAGAAAAACCTTCTATCTTCATGGTAGTCGTAAAGAATTACTGCAGTGAGAAAGGGAACAAAAGTTGAGTCAGCTTCTAAATGAGTGACTTGTCCTCAAGGGAAAGGGCGTAAGTTGAAGAGACTATTTTAGTTCATAGAAGCATTTCTGTGTATTGCAAGAAAAGATGGGGAATGGCATATTGTGTGTACTTGTGTATGTTTCAGCCATTGTATATAATTGGAAGGGAACCTCCACATTTTTGAAAATTTAAAGGATGGGAGGGCAAGATATAGAAGTGCTTCTCCTTCCTCCCTAGCCAGTATTCAGTGGTGATGAGTGCTGGGAATTGGAGTTCAGAAAGATCTAGAAAGCTGTACTCTGCCTTCCTCTGATTTAATACCTACATTTTCAGAGTTCATTTCTGCCATCCTGAAGACAATTAATATACTGCATCGATATGGAATCTTTGATATAACATTGATAGTAAGGAAACCAGTTAGCATATATTCCGTTTAACTTAAGTGTAATAGACATTTAAGGCTTGTCTTTATAGTCATTTAAAACTGCTTTCTTCTGAAGCAAAGTTTGGATGGTTTGTGGCTCATGGAGACTACTGAATTTCCATAAAAACTTACTTCATTGATTTTTTTTTTTTTACGCAGGCCTTGATGTTAAAAGTGAAGCATGTCAGCGATTTTTTCGAGATGGTTTAACGATCTCTTTCACAAAAATCCTTACAGATGAAGCAGTGAGTGGTTGGAAGTTTGAAATTCATGTGAGTTTGTGTTGGCTACCAACTTTTGTTAGCATGATATGAGTAATATCTGTATGTTAAACATTGATTTGAATAACCAGAACTGTTGGGAAGGCTACCTTCTCACTCTTTTACTATTTAACTCCTGTAGTCTAAAATGTGAGTGTTCTAAAATAATTTCATGCAGCAAGATTGTAAAGAATATTCTTCATTGTAATAAAAATTAAATGTGGGGATTTCAATATCAGGCAAAGCTAATAAACTATTTTGTTCCCTAACAGAGATGTATAATTAACAACACCCACCGTCTAGTTGAACTCTGTGTGGCAAAGCTGGCCCAAGATTGGTTTCCTCTTCTTGAACTTCTTGCAATGGCCTTAAATCCTCATTGCAAATTCCATCTTTATAATGGTACTCGTCCCTCTGAAACTGTTCCTGCTGGAGTTCAGTTGGCTGAAGATGAACTTTATGCTCGTCCTCCAGACCCACGGTCACCAAAGGTGTGTTGATTGAAATATTGAACCAACAGTGAACATTTGATCAACTTGTCTAGATACCTGTGGACAGCAGCTTCCTAGGATGTCAGTTCTTGCCTTTTCAGTTTTGGCTAAGCCAAATGTATGGGAATCTTAGGATGCAGAAACTGGTTTTGTTTTTGTTTGTTCTGCTAGTGTAGTCTAAATTGATTCATAAAGACAGTACAACATATTATCTGTTTGGTACAGCTTGCATTTTGCATAGATGGGAGTTTGCAGAGGGATGGCACCAGAATACTATTTGAGTCTCTAGTGTCATTGGCAGTTTTCATAAGATATCTTCATGGGTATTCTAAGTGATATTTTTCCTGGATATTATTAAATGTTCTCCACTGAATAATATTGACTGTGGGCACTTGAACTTAGGCAAAACAAAAAAACAAAAAAAACCTGGGCACAGACAAATTTGTGTTGGCTATTCCCAGTGAAATAAAAACTCTGTTTTTAAAGTGCTAAATTACGGCTTTGGAACCTGGCAGTTTTATTTGTGTAAATTAATGGATTATAGATGTTGCCTGTATTGAAACCTGTCCTTGAAGAGCCAGAGACAAGGAAGTCTGTGAAATGTCCATGTTCTGGTGCATATGGAATACTGCCTAAACCTGAGCCTAAACCTGGTTGAGGAAGCAGACCACATGATTATGCACCTGTTTCCCCAACTCACCTTGCTTTGGAGGAATTCTGTTCCCTTTTCTCTTGTCATCCTTAGTCATGGCCATTTGTTAGGTCAGTGTTAATGTTAAGCTTGGTCAGTACTAACTCTTATTTTTTCCTCAGTCAGATGTGAAGTTAGTTTTTTAAAAAACTCTACATAAAAGTAAAGTCTAAGAAGCATTAACTATGATGAATATAACTATAGAGTCGTAATCCTTCTTCCTAGTGTAAATTAGAACCAATGAAAGCTGCTACTTTCTTTGTAATATATGCATTGATATATCTGCTCTAGTGCTTACTTGTAGGGAGTCTCAAGATTGGAGCTTCAGTTCACACGATGGGTCACTTGAAAGGAACTCAGTATAGCTGTCTTTTATAGATGCCTGTTACGTTCTTTTTTCATGGTCTGTCCGCCTATATGCGTGGGAGTCTTGTTTCTACTGAGCCATATTCAGAATGTGCCAGAGCAGAAAATGCAGATTTTCAGTAATATTCCATCCCCCCTACTCTGCCTTTGTTTCTGATGTCTGAAAATTTTAGATTCTGTCACAAGATAACAAACTATTATAAATTAATGTTTACAATATTGCTTTTCTAATATTACTTTGTAAATATCAAATTGTTGGTTGCTTCATAACTTTTCAAAGGATACAGTATTTGATAAGTTAAAGGGTACAAGCATGTAAAAGCACAGTCAAAGGTGCACGCTGGTTTCAAGTTCCAAGCAAAATGGTATACAGGCTTGTTCTTTGCAAAATAAATCTTTGTTTGGTGGTAGAAATTACTTGTAAAGCAGGAAAAATTGTTTTGCAGGGTTGGCTAGTAGATCTCATCAACAAGTTTGGCACATTAAATGGGTTTCAGATCCTACATGATCGTTTTATGAGTGGATCAGCACTGAATGTTCAGATTATTGCAGCTCTCATCAAGTAAGTTCTTCTAAGTATGTATTAGGGATATATCAGCTGAATAACAGCAGAGTCCTTCAAGTTGAGTCAAGTATCACTCTCTCTTTATGGACTTAGGCACAATTATTACAATCTGGATAATTCAGGTGTATATATTTTCCGTCCTTTCTAATTGCGAAGTGGTTTCCAGGTTTCTGTCCAGTTTTGAAGCTCCACTTTTCATATCTGTAAGAAAGTTAAAAAGATGTTCAGTGTGCAGTGAAATAGTGGCTTATATCAGATGGTGGCTTTGACTATTTTTTCCATTGGTGCTGGTGGATGATGGGAGTTGCAGTCCAACAGTATCTGGAAAAAATGACACATTCTTCACTATGCACCTAGCAGAAAGTGCTTCTGCTTGCACCTGCTGTGTCACTTCTTGTTATGGCAAGGTCTCAGGGCAGCTTTTAGTGGGAAGGGAAATAGAGGTCTTAAATGGGCAAATCAGGAATGCTGACTCAAATAAGCTAATGTGTGTTCCTCTGACATGGGTAGGGAATGTGCAACCCACATGCTGCATGTAGTCCTCAGAGCTGTTCATGAGATTCCCCAAAAGCCTACCTGCCTCTGTTTTAATTTTTTTTTTAAACCACTGTGCCCTGTAGGACAATTTTGTCTTGCATTTTTTTGTTCCCAACCTATTTTTAAAGCAGGAGGTAAACATGGAACACAGGAAGAGTTTTTAGAAAAAAATAAAGTAGAAGTGAACAGTTTCGTTCTGTTTTAAAAGCAGCCTCCTCAATGTGGGGAACTAAAGACATGCTGAAATTGGTGTTGTGACCCCAGAGGGCACAGGGATCATTTTGAGTGAAAAAGTTTTTTAAAATTCAGACATGGGGCTATATGCCCTTTGAGGTTTGTGATAAGGGGCTGTAGCCCCTTGACTTCAGATTGTTGTCCATCCAACTCTTCATACAAAAGCCACTACTGACTGCAGCTCATTATTCCCAAAAGTTTGCTGCCCCCCAAAAAATCACCTGGCACCAAGTAAGTAAGTAAGATTCAGAAGTCTTACTTGATGGCGAAAACTGGTGTTTCACTTTTCCTAATTTTGAAAAGTAGATGTAAATGATTAATCTGTGATTTTTTTACTGTGATTGATAATAGATAAATATATCTTTTTAAAAAAAAAATAAATTCTAATGTATTTACATCCTGTTCAGCTTGCATGCAAAAAGAATTTATTAGTTTTATAAAAATTAAACTCTGTCCTTGTTCAGGAATTCACAATCTAGGATGTTGTTTAGTTTTCCATCTTATTCATGGTTTCACTTTCTACAGTTTTGCTTATTTGCAATCTGCCTCTTCCCTCATAGACTCACGTTCCTCCATCTCACCTTTTGCCCCAATCTGTCCCCCAGTATCTGGGTGATGGCACCCACACAGCCTGCTTCAAGTCCTGCCATCTGCACCTATCCTGCCAGTCTGCTCCAACTTTCACTGCCCTTCTGGCAACATCACCACAGGAAACAGCTCTGGCATCACCAGAAGTGACTCTGTAGCTTCACAAGGACGATAGGGTGACTGCATACTATCTGGTAGTATGAAGCCTCTCTATGGACCCTGCAAAGCTAGAGGGTTTGGTTCTATCCACGGTTTCAGGTATCAATAGTGAGGGGGTCTTGGAATTTTCTTTTTTGCTTGGTTATAACATGTTCAGCTTTTGGGCATGTTGTTGCTCAGAAAAATTAAGGCAAAGTATGAAAGGGAGGTTTCAGATTTTTCCCAGTAGAAACTTGTCATTGGGATAGGAATGCAGAAATAGCTCCCCAAGACAGTGCTTTTATAGGAGCTTTATTCTACCTGAGTACATCCAGTAGTGATTTTTCCTGTGTAGAAAATTATACAGAACATCTTGATTATATCATCTGGGTTGGGGAAAAGAGTATATTATATTTTTATTCAGGAGCAAGTTTGGGGTGTAGTGAGATAGACACACACACAGAGACAGATAGATAGATCAATTGATCAGAGGAACTTCCTGTGAAAGATCTTGCATCCTGTGTTAAATGAATACATGAGCAGCAAACACCATTTTGCTAATAATCCAGAGGTTTTCCTGTCTGCAATATATTCTCTGTGTTGACAGAAAACAGCAGAAATATATATTAACTAGCCTTTCTAAAATACCTATTGTGCACTAATTGGTTAGCTGCAATTTTTAATTTTCAGTCTGGTTTCTTCTTTTATTGTCATTATCTGTGTATGGCCAGAAAGCCTTGAGGGAGTAAATATTAGATATCCAAGTAGATACCCATATGAAGTACTCACTGAGACTTAATATAAAGTTTAGCTAAAATGGAAATTGGGAAATGGGTGGCAGATTCAGAAGTTGTTCCAGGGTGAAATTTACAGTAATGAAACTTACTAAGAATACCAGTGGCATTCACAATTTCCTCCCTCAAAAGCTGCCTTGGAGCAAGGATATATGATGATAGTATGGTTGCCTTAGAATGGCTTTTGGGTTGAAATTAAACTTCCATTAGGAGCCTCTGTCCAAAGAATGCTGTTTTGCCACATAACATGGTTATACTGGGTGGAGGAGAGTGAATTGCAATGAGGAGTTGCAGTGATGGTTGTGAATTTTGGCTCTCAATTTCTGAATTGCCCTCCTAAGAAGTAGTAGTTGTAATAGTACTCATAATACTAGCCCCCCTTTGTCAGTTACGAATGGGTGGGCAAAATGGAAGCACTTTTTCAATTTAGCACTCTTTAATGTGCTTTTCATACCTTGCTTTCAACAGATCTCCTAAACTGAGTAATTAACTGTTGTCTTCAGGATTACCTATAATATTATTTTAAGTCTTTATACTGATCTTTTTTTCCCTCCAGACCATTTGGACAGTGCTATGAGTTTCTGACACTGCATACAGTGAAGAAATACTTCCTTCCCATTATAGAAATGGTTCCACAGTTTTTAGAAAACTTAACTGATGATGAACTCAAAAAAGAAGCCAAGAATGAAGCCAAAAACGATGCATTGTCAATGATAATCAAATCGTTAAAGAACTTAGCCTCGAGAGTACCAGGACAAGAGGAAACTGTAAAGAACTTAGAAATATTTAGATTAAAAATGATTCTTAGGTAAGGTTCTTTTCTACTGAGAATACAGTTTACAGGGATGGATTTTGGGAGAAGCATCTTATACTCCTTCTCTGATACATAATTTTTCCCACAGGTTGTTGCAAATTTCATCTTTCAATGGAAAAATGAATGCACTAAATGAAGTTAACAAGGTAATATCTAGTGTATCATATTATACCCATCGACATGGCAATCCTGAAGAAGAGGAGTGGCTTACTGCAGAAAGAATGGCAGTAAGTTTATAGTTGCAAGCTTTTAAATAATTTTAATTTAGAAATATTATTTATTTAAAAATATTATTTTATATTATTATTAAAATACTCATACCCTGCCCCATCTCAGACAATCTCAGGGCAGCTTACAAATAATATTGGAGCATATTGAATAGTTTAAAACAATAGGAGTAACACAGGCTGAACATCATAATGAGTTAAAAACAAATTTAAAAGATCTAAAACTATACAACAGTATTTGGGAAGACTTAGTAAAGCCTAAAGGCCTTGATGTACAGGGAGATTTTCACTTGCTGCCTAAATGAAGTGAGTGTTGGTAGCAATCAGGCCTCTAGAGGGAAGCCATTCCACAGTTGGGGTGCTATGGCAGAGAAGGCCCTCTCCCATGTCCCAGCGCAGTGTATTGACCTCACTGGTGGAACACAGAGGAACCTGCTTCATTAGATCTCACTCCTCAGGCAGGAACGCATGGAGAGAAAAGATCCCTCAGGTGTCTTGGTCCCAGGCTAGTTGGGGCTTTAAATGTCATCAGAAACACCTTGAATTCAGACTAGAAGTGTATTGGCAATCAGTGCAGTTCTTTCAAGACTGATACTGTATGCTGCCTGTATAAGCTAGCTGTGGTTTGAGTGTTGGACTACAACTCTGGAGATCAGAGTTCAAATCCCCAACTCATCTATGGAAACCCACTGAGTAACTTTGGGGATATCATACTTTCTCAATCTCAGAGGAAGGCAAAGGCAAAAACCCCATAATGGGTTTGCTTTATTGTCACCATAAGTCAGAAATAACTTGAAAGGTACACAGTGACTACAGTAAGGTATTCCAGTCAGCAGTTAAGCTGCTGCATTTTACAGTAGCTGCAGATTCTGAGTCTTCTTTGAGGTCAACCCTACAAAGAGGGCAATACAATAGGGCAGTACATCATAGGGATGTTACCAGTACATGGACTGCTGTGGCTAGGTTATCTCTGTCCCGGAAAGAGTGTAGCTGACATACCAGTCACACCTGGCACCAAGTGCCTTGAACTACAGAGTCCATTTGGGCCTCCAGTGATGGGTGGAGCTAAGAGCATGCTCAAACTACTCACCTCCACTTTTAGGTGCAGCCCCATCCCAAAGAGGCTGTTTAATCAATTGCTGGATCCAGGAACCACTGATCCACAGAGCTTCCATCTTACCAGGATTCATTTTCAGTTTATTGGCCCTCATCCAGATTGTTACAGAAGCTAGACACTGGTCTGGTAACCGCTCAGCCCCAGCTGATTCTGATCACATGGAGAAACAGAGCTGAGTGGCTGCTTACTGATTGTATGCCACTCCATCCCTCCTAATGACCTCACCCAGTGGCTTCATGTAGACACTGAACAGCATGGGGCATAAGATGGAACCCTGTTGCGCCCCACAGCCTAATAACCACAGGGTTGAACAGGAATCCCTCAGTGCTACTGTCTGGAGCAGAACCTCTAGATAAGAGAAGAACCATTGTAAAACAGTGCTCCCTACTTCTGTCCCACAGAGCTGTCCAGTAAGATTGAGATCCAGGAAGATCAACAGAGTAGCACTTCCCCTGGTTTTCTCATGGGATAGGTCATCAATCAGAGCTGTTAAAACAGTTTCAGAGCCATACACTGGCCTGTAACCAGATTAAAATGGATCCAGGTAATCTGTTTCCTCCAGGAATACTTGAAGTTGACTAGTCACCAAACCAAAAGCACCAAAAAGGGGGTATTTGTAACAGGGCAATAGTTCAATAATTCTCATACACCTGTGATGTATGAGGTCCTCTTCAGAAGAGGGTGCACTGCCTTCAAGGCAGCAATTCCCCCTGAGGTAGTGAGGCATTTACCACCCCTTGCACCTACCCGGTCAGTCGAGCCCTGTTAAATTTCATCAGCCAAGATGAGAAAGAGTTGAGCTTAATATGGTGGGTAGAAATGCTTCAAGCATCTTGTGCACATCATCAGGCCTCAGCAACTGAAACAGATCCCATGAAAACTGACCAGAGAGTACACTGGATGCTTCCTAGACTCTGTAATAAGTCTGGTGTCAAGTCCTTAGTAAATGCAAACAACTTTCTCTTCAAACATTTTAACACATTTTTCACAGCAGGTAGCAGTGGGTTGCATACCTAATATCTCTAAGTCTGTACCCAAAAGAGCTTGGAAGAATTTTACTGGGTGGGAAGTTGATGATGTAGTCTTAGTGGCGTAATAATGATTCTTTTGGAGTGCCTTACTGCTGCATGGCAGGCAAGACAGTAAGTCTTTGCCACTTGCACTTTAGCTATCATCCAGCCTGTTTCAGTGGTGCAGGTCTTCCTGTAAACCAAAATGAATTACAGGCACCACAACTTTGGACTGGATGCTTAGAAGAATAGAATTGGCAGCTCTTTCCTTCTCTCCATTCTGTAATGAGACAAAGTTGTTGATAGAGTCACCAGTACTCTTAGCTGGAAAATTCCCCAGAGCATTCAGGAATCCTTCAGATTCCATAAGTTTCTAGGGGTAACCATCTCATAAGTTTCTAGGGCACAGGATTAATCGGGGGGGGGGATAGAGAGAATGAGAATGAGGAACTGGTATGCTAGGCCAGCTTCCTAGTACTTTCCAGAGACCAACACTGAATTTGAATGTAAAGAACATTTGGGAATTTGGGAATACTTTCTTTCATTTGAAATAAAAAAACACACTTCTATTTTTATTTAATATTCTTCACTTTCTTTAAATTTAGGAGTGGATCCAACAGAATAATATTTTATCAATTGTGTTGAGGGATAGTCTACATCAACCCCAGTATGTAGAAAAATTAGAAAAAATTCTTCGTTTTGTCATCAAAGAAAAAGCTCTCACCTTGCAAGATCTTGACAACATTTGGGCTGCACAGGTAAAAATTAGACAACTTTAATAGTTAGAGCAAGTTGACTTTACATCACCTGTGACATATCTGTTGAAATTTAAATAGTTTAATAGTATGAATGGTAAATTAACATTTTAATTTTCAGGTTAACCATAGGTGTCTGAAGTGTGTTGTCTTTACTTTTTGATGCTTGATGATGGGTTAGGCCTACATGGTGGCATAGCATAGAATGCCATTTCTCTTCTTCGCCTCTTCTTTCCTCCTCTTTCTACAAATTGAACCTTTGTCTTTCCACAACTCTCAAATCCTTCATAGAAAATACTTTCTTCTCTTGGAAAGGAAAAGGAGCTACTCTAACTTGCCTTATTATTTTCCTCTCAGATTCTTGAGAGAGAAATCAGAAAATGAAGAGTTAGAATGTGTTTTCCTGCTTTCTGTGCGTAATAGTTTCACTGTGAGGATTTTTACTACTGGAAAACCATGAAGAGCAATGGGCTAAAACAGCAAAAGACAGCTTAGTCTTGTCCTCAGTTTTTTGTGACTTCTCTGAGAGAAAACACAGCAAGTGACAGGCTAAAATAAATCTACTGTCTTCTTGAGACAAAAAAAAAAAAAGCCATCTCAGAAATGTCCTACATATTTTGAATGAGTATGTCCTTGTTTGAAGAAAGCTATTTTCTTGTTCCAAAAGAGAAAATGCTTCATGTATGTTTTTCCTGGTATTGTTGTCATTAGAAAAATTGAAAATAGCCCTCTAATCGAACTGCACAGTCTTCTCTCTGTTCTTCTGTCATCTGACTTTTGTATGCTCCTGTTTATCCAACTCTCTTCTGCCAAATTATTTACCTCGCTTATTTTT
Organism: Ctenosaura bakeri; assembly: GCA_948474755.1. NCBI lineage: Eukaryota > Metazoa > Chordata > Lepidosauria > Squamata > Iguanidae > Ctenosaura > Ctenosaura bakeri. Next base: position 11,243 of record CAOLHI010001664.1, read on the forward strand.
CTGGTAATCTGACTCTACTACCTTCCTTTGCTGTGCTGGATGCTGCATAAGCTCCTTATCCTTATCTGGAAAGCCTTTGGCTTGTCTCTTCTTTTCTCTCTGCATTTTTATCCCAACACATTACTTCTTTGAGCTTTGTACATCCACTTCATTCAACCATCGAGAAGTCTCCATATCCTTGAAATGATTCTGTTCATTTCACTTGATTCCTCCTATTCCTGAAACTGTCTGTCAGAATATCTCTGTCTAACCACCTCTTCTGTTTTTTGAACTCCTTCCTCAACCTCACCTTTTCCAGTAAGGCTTTGAATTATATCCTGGGTTTTTATACCTCATTGTAACTTAGCTAAAGCACATGTAATTGAAACAATCACATATTCTTTCCTAGTCACCTATTCCCCAGTTTCCCCCTTCCTCTCCTTATTTTATATTGTAAGACCTTTAGAAGGGGGAAATATCTATAACTGGGTAGAAAACTCCAGGTGTTTTCAGCATGGGCAGATATGAGAAATTATGAAAACTGCACTCCAGAAGCATCTGGAGTCACAGCTGCCCTGCCCTGCCCTGCCCTGCCCTGCCCTGTTTTATGAAGTGCTGTTTATACTGATATAAATGAGTACTAACACTTACGTTTATATCAATGTTTATTTACAAATATTCAGTTATTATTAATACATGTATACAATATAAATACAAAGGTGGTAGCAAATAGTTACATGAATTCACCTAAAGTCATTGAAGCACATATCGGTCTCTCTGTGTAGGTAGGATATTTGATGGGTAAATTTTAAAAGAAATTCAAAATGTTTATAACAGAGTTACTTGGTTATAAGGATTGCATCAAATGGTGTTAACATTATTTATAATTAAGGCAGGGAAACATGAAGCTATTGTGAAGAATGTACATGACCTCCTTGCAAAATTGGCCTGGGATTTCTCTCCTGAACAACTTGACCATCTGTTTGATTGTTTTAAGGTAACTGTTCACATATTAATTTTCTGTTCACCAGTGCACTCTGAACAAAGTGCAATATAAGTTATTACTGTTGTAATTACAGAGAGCTACAAGTTTAACATTTTGGTTGGTTAAAGTTAGTGTTCACGTTATGTTTGATATGAGAATTTCTTTTACCTGAAGATCAAAGCTGCACCTTATCTGTTGGAGTAATGTTTTTGTAGAAATAATTCTTCAGAGATCCAAATTACTGGTATAAGTGTAGGAAATACAGACATTACATTTCATTGAGGTTTATAGCTTAGTTACATGAAAGATGGGTGGAGGGGTTTTTTAAAACACGTTTTTAAAATGAAATTATATGTTTTAACCAAAGAAATCATCTTTCACTCATAACTTGTGTAGGAGTTGTCCTGATTGCAATCTAGAGATCATTTCATGTATATTTTAAATTCCTCATTATTTCATTGGAATTTGATGTGATACATACCAATGAAGTTTTGAAAGGGATATTCTGAATCCAGATGTATTTGAAGCACAGATACTAATTTCCTGTTAATCCTAGTAATTGTTCTAACTGATATTGTAGCTGATTACAAGCTAAATCTAGTTGAGATGTATTCTTTGAAAATGATCTACAGTGATCTTATTTTCATTGTTCAACATTTGCAAGTTGAATCAGTGCTAGTGGAGAGTAGACTTACATCAGTGTGCATTTTTTTAACTATTTGCATGTAAATATTATTATTTTTCTTAATTGCCAGTTAGTTTCTGGGCATGATACAAAGTATTGGTTGTTACCTTTAAGCCCCTGCCCCCATGGCTTGAGTCCAGGTTATCTGTGGGGTTGTCTTCTCCTGTGTAATCTGTCCTGTACACTCAGGTCTTCGGTGGGGGAGGGAGTGGCATTTGCTTCAGTCAACCAGGACCAGTGTGACAACAGTCAACAAGAGGACTTTTTCATCAGCTGCCCCAAATTATAGAACGACCTGCTGGAAGATTTCCAACTGCTGCATATATTGTTTGCATTTTAAAAAAGACCAGTTTCTTCTTGCAGGCCTAGCCAGATGGGTTTTTAAATTATAGGTTTCTAAATTCAATTGTAATATGCATGTGTGCTTTTTAACTGATGTTATGCTCTAAATGATTGTGTATTTTGAATTGGTGTTTGTGTTTTTAACTGTTATGTGTCTATTTATTTCTGTATTTTAATCTGTTGTCTTCAACCATGAGCCATAGGTAGGGATGGATAAGAAATATATTATTAATATTATTATTCATTTGCATTTTAGTAATTTTATTTCTGTTCTCACTTTTACATACTGTTGATTGTGGGTGGTATTTTTTGGATGAACTGATGATTTCCCCTTTCTTTTAGGCAAGTTGGACAAATGCAAGCAAAAAACAGCGTGAAAAGCTACTTGAATTAATTCGTCGTCTTGCAGAAGATGATAAAGATGGTGTGATGGCACACAAAGTACTAAACCTGTTGTGGAATTTGGCACATAGTGATGATGTTCCAGTTGATATCATGGACCAGGCTCTCAGTGCCCACATTAAAATCTTAGATTATAGTTGTTCTCAGGTAAATAAATATCTCTTACTGTCTGGCTGTTGATATTGAATTAGTTACATTATGTAAAAGCATGCTTTGGTGCTGCACAGAAAAGCCATTCTTTTGTGTACTTGCTCCTTCCTCTCTTCTGTATTAATCAATTCCTACAGCAGAAATCATTTGTTATTACATCTGAATCAGCAGACTGTGGTTTTTTAGTTCCTTCCCTTTCACCAACAATCTCTTTGTCTTACTCTCTTCCATCACTGGGTAGAGTTTGTCATGATGTAAAAACTGACAAGCTCAGCTTAGCAAGCAGCCTCTGAATAAGAATCTGAAGTTGGTTTCTCATTCCACTTTGGAGGGCAAGACTTTACCATTTTAGATATCATAAAGAAACTCAGATTAACAATAAATAGGAATCAGGGGAAGGAGTATGAAAGTCTTTACTCCTCTCTCCTGACTATGGTGTTCAACAAAGAGGAACTCAGTCTTTTGATCAAGTGTGTTGTCTTTTAAATATATCTTAGTTTCTAGCTGAGATGTTAAATGAATTCATTGATTAAATAGATTTCTGAGTTCAATTTGAGTGCTTAATTATGTTTCCTCACTACTAAAAGAACTGACTCCTTCAGAGAAATTTAAGTAATTTTTGTAATAGATTTGTCTAGGCTCTTGTTCACAGGATTGTTTTTGAGGAAAATCTATGCGAATAATAAATTAGATCATTAAATATATATGTGTGTGTGTGAATGTAAATGTCCCTTCAAGTTGATTGTTGACTTGTCCCTTTAAGTTGGTTGTGACCTCATGAATTTCATAGGGTTTTCTTAGGTAAGGCATACTTGGAGGTAGCTTACCATTTCCTTCATCAGAAATACAGCATACAGCACCTGGTATTCCTTGGCAGTCTCCTGTGGAAGTACTAACATCTTTGTAGCCCCCCACTTCCAAGTATTACAGCAAGAGCAACCGTTCTCTTTAATAGACTCTTATTATACATGCTTCTAAATATTTGGATTTCATTTAGATATTGCAGAAGACACTTGATTTTACTTGGTAATTCAGGTTGCTCAGGCTGAAGTCACTCAAATTCATCTTGCTATTCTGAAAATATCAAACAAAAAGGTGGAAAGGGTGTGTTGGGTATTGATTTTGGCCAGGTGTTCTTTGGCCCCATTGATGAACATTTTGGATCTTAAAGGTGTGAAGGTATTGGAAAAATCCTGGGATAGAAATGGAAGAAAAGTTTCCTGCATTTTTTAAAAGCCCCTTTTTCCTAGAAACATTGGAAAAATAGACTATGGGATATTCTCTTTTAGAATGAAGAATAAAACGTTTAAGACAGAGTGTTCATATATTATACCTCAGTTATTTCTAAAAGCTGTGTAGCAGGTAAACTTGTAAGACTGTGTACCCTTAAAGGCACCAGGTCCTGTCTTATCTTGGAAGCTAAACTGGGTTAGCCCTGGTAACTACTTGGATGGGAGACAGCCAAAGAATACCAGGTGCTGCAGGCTGTATTTCAGAGGAAGGAATTGGCAAAAGCAACTCTGAATATTCCTTGCCCAAGAAAAATTCATGGGGTCACTATAAGTTGGGAAGCAACTTGAAGATACACACAAATATGTACACATGTATGTACATACGTATAGTATCTCATATCATTGCAATTCATGGTTCTGTCTTTTCTTAGTTTTTCTTAGGGGAATGAGCACTTTATATCTGCCCTTTTCTTTATTGTACTAATGTTCACAGTTTCCTCTGTTATTATTGGGGGCGGGTTGGCAAAAATGAATAGAAAACATAGCAAAAAACGGGTTTTTCGTGGCTTTTCAGTGCACAGCCCATTAACCTAATCAGTAGAGCAGTTCTGAACAATTGCCCAGTTATTAAAACAGGAAGCCAAAATGGGGAGGGGGAATTCTAAAACTTACTAACTTGTTCCGTACTAAATTTAAGATATTTGTTTTTTGAAGGATCGAGACACACAAAAAATACAATGGATAGATCGTTTTATAGAAGAGCTTCGCACAAATGATAAATGGGTTATTCCTGCACTGAAACAAATTAGAGAAATTTGTAGTTTATTTGGTGAAGCACCACAAAACTTGAGGTGAGCAATATAAATTTGTAACTTCTTTAATATTTTTTTGTTAGGAGGGTTGTATTTAAGAGCCAGTGTGGTGTAGTGTTGAACTGCAACCTGGAGAACAGGGTTTGAATCGATACTTGGCCTTGGAAAGTCATTGTTGACCTCAGCCGTCAAGATCCCAAACTATTGGGAGCTGTAAATATCATCACAAGCACCTTGAATTCAGACCAGAAATGTATTAATGTCCAATGCAGTTCTTTTAAGGCTGACGTCATATGCTTCCTGTATGAACCAGAGTGGTGTCGTGGTTTGAGCATTGGGTTCTTATTCTGGAGAAATGGGTTTGAATTTCCGTTGGGTGATGGAAACTCACTGGGTGACTGTAGGCAAGTAACACGCTCTCAGCCTGAAAGGAAAGCAAACCCCCTCTGAACAAATCTTGCCAAGAAGGCATACAAGAGCAGTAAGAAAAAGATGATGATGATGTTTAGGAAATCTCAATATTTCTTGAACAGAAGAGAAATATAGTGGGAAGTGGCCACACATATTATATATAATTCTATCTAAAATGCCTGCCAGTTTAGAGATGAAACAAAGCCACCTAAATATAAGCCCCCATCTCAAAAACCTGATAAGTATATGTGATTTTCAAGAACTTAATAGGATGTTGGTGGCTTTCATGTAGCTGAAACCTGTAAAGACAAGAAAATGAAAGTAATTCACCTGATTGACTGGAAATGAAACTTTAGCAGATCAGTGTTTGTACTGAATGCTAAAGGCATGAACTCATCTCTTCCGCTTTCTTTTGTTCCATGTGATAGAGGACAATACTGTTGCTTAATCACAGTTATGCTGAAACACAATTTATCATTTTCTGTAGGCACCTTCTTCCTTGGGAAACCTATGTGGGGAAAAGGAGTAAAAGAAAGAGAAGTTTGGTAGGGTGCCTCAGTCTCTTAGTTTAGCTTATCATTGAGATCTGTGACAAAGTGAGATGTTAATGGAATTCTGACTTTAACTGACTAATTTCAGTTTTAATGGCAACATAAAGGAAAAACAATTGTGAACAATGTTGATTTTTGTGAACACTGTTAAAAGTATTTGTTCTGAGAAACTTCTTGATGTGTGTCTAATGAGCCTTAGTATGAGCTGTAGTTATAATTTTAATTTTAAATAGACTTTTGCTGTATATGCTCAAAGAGGAATTTAAAGGAAGTGAGGGAAGCTATCAGCACCTTTAAGTGTAATAGATATATATTTTAGTTTGCACCTGCATGGAAATCAGTCCACTTCCTTAGCTTCACTGGTGGAGTGATACAAAAGGCAAAAGTTTTTAAGGATGGTTACACAGTTGCAATAGGAACTGGATTGATATCCATGAAAACTTATGCTAATGTATAAATCAGTTTTTAGTTCATGCTGAAGTATAAATTGGTCATTCTTAAAGGTGCTGCTAGATCCTTTTTTCTGTCTTCATTATCTTTTCATGCTACAATGGACTAACACAGATATTTCTTTGAAAACATTTATCTCCTGTTTTATATAATTTAAAACTTCTTTACCTACTCTGATTTTTTTTAAAAATTGCAGTCAAACTCAGCGAAGCCCCCATGTGTTTTACCGCCATGACTTAATCAATCAACTTCAGCACAATCATGCTCTAGTAACTTTAGTTGCAGAAAATCTTTCAGCATATATGGAAAGTATGAGACAGTATGCTAAAGGTAAGTTAAGTTTTAATTAAGTTTAGTTTTGTCTTGAATCGTATTAAGAACCTATTACTATCTATTTTATTCATTGATAAAATGCTGAGAAAATGGTGAATGCTGAGATAAATGATGAGAAAAATCTTTATGATGTTTAGGACCAGAATTTGTCTTACAAAGGGAAGTAAGACATAGTGTCTTTCAAAATTTTGCTTTGTTCTGCAGAATTAAAGCTTCTTAAACTTTATACTACTATTTAATTTTACAAAAATGCTTCAAGAGTGTGGGTGTGTGTATACACACTTCCCATATAGTATATATTTAAGTACATAATCTCAGGAGGCAGATTTATTTTCTTCTGTTTTTTACAATTTCTGTAAAAATGTATATTTGAATTTATATCATACATAATTTTATTTAAATACTTGGAAATTTTTATGAACAAAAAATGCGATGTGGTAAAAGTTCAACACTTGCTGTGAACATCTTTATTAGGTAGCTGCTGGTAATTTTCTAATAAAATATTTAAGGAAATCAAAATGGTTACTGTAATATAAACCTTTTATAGTTTATTTTACAAAAAAAGAAATATTTGCAAATAAAGGGAAGTGTATAGTTCCTTTTTTTTTTTTTTTTTACAACTGGTCAGTCATTAATATGATGTTCAGTACCATTGTGAAACTTTTAAAAATGTGCAAGCCTAAGCGTATTTTCCTGAGAGTGAGCTTTGTTAAACATAGTACAATTTGTTGCTGATAAAAAGTGGATAGGTTCATGCTGTTAGACATTTTCATATTATCATAGTAATTTATATTAAATTTGCAGAGCATGGAGAATATGATCCACAAACTGTAAGACCAGGGAGTAGATACAGTCATGTGCAAGAAGTCCAGGAGCGGCTGAACTTCCTACGGTTGGTTTGAATAAAATATATTTTAGTTTGGACAAAGATATTCAAAAAATGTTTTTGGAAGCAAATACAAACACATTTTTACTCTTGCTTAAATAATATTTGTTTTTTATGCTGATTTTATTTCTAGGTAGTATTGCAACAAGAAGGACAGCTAGAGACAAATCCCCCTTGTTTGTCTTGGCCCAGGATAACCCTTCTGTATATTTGTATATAAGCAGCCAGCTTGTTTTATTTAATCCCATTCCAGTTTTCTGATTGCTCCTAACTGAAGCACTGAAGCTTTTCCTAAGTAATGTAGTTATAGCTTCATAGCTGTACTGCACACCAAAGGTTGAGGGCAATTTCTAGTGCTCTAATGTTGAGGTGAATGCAGTCTTATACTAGAGATTTTCCTGTTTCACCAGGGCATGTTTTAGTGAACTGTTTTAGGTACTTTTATTGTGTCAAGAGTTAGGAGGAAATACACAGTGTAAGGAACTTGGGAAAGGGATAACTTGTGCAAGTTATGATTTTCTTTGCCTTATTTCATAACAAGCAGTCTGAAAAGATGCTTATCACTGTTCCTAGGGGAGCACTTGTTTGGTGGATACTAGGTTTCTCACAAATGTTGTCTGATGTTCTCTTATATTGTTGGAGAATTTCTGTGTTTCTCTTATATTAGTACATAACAAAGTTCACTAGAATAGAGATAATTTAATTATTAAGAATAACATGAAGAGCTTTAAAAGAGCTTTAAAAAGAGCTTTAAAAAAAGAAAAGAGCTTTAAAAGCCAAAAGAAAAAGAGCTGCATCAAAATACTGTTTCCAGTGCATTTCAGTTGCATCTTCATTGGGAAATTCTTTGCTTGCTTCTGGATTATCTGTATTATTAAGTTAATTCATCTGTTGGCTTCTAATCTCCAGTTTCACAGTTCTGTGCAGCGGGCTACTGTGTTTTTTGAATGTTTTATTGGTCAAAGATTTTAATACAAGATGACATAGCCCTAAAAGAATCTGTTAAAATAAAAACACACATTGCTTTTAAATTTGATGTTTGATGTATTATTTAAGATTAAATATAAAGCTATAGTGAAACATAAAAAGTGAACAGTTGCTTCTGAGCGGCACCAAGTGACATGGGCAGATGTGCATATCTTGGATACAGGATGTCCATATCAAAGAGCAGTTAAAATTTGAAAAGGATTCAATAAAGGAGGAAGTATTGTTGGATAACTGAGGGTGATACCCCTGACATTGCTTTCATACATATGGCTTTGGAATAGGCTCCACTGGGAGAAGGACAATGTTTATCTATGCTTCTTGGCATTAGACCAAGGGAGTTTTCCTTGATTGTAGTTCCCTTTTATAGCAAGGGCTCTGACATCTTCTAACTGGCTACTGTTTTTCTCGTAGAATTAGTATGTTGCAGATTTCTGTGAATAAAGAAAGGTCAGAATAAAGAAAGATCAAATACACAAAGTGCATACTATATAAATTGCTATTTAGTTTCTAGTTGTGCTGGAACAGACTTTTTGAACTCATTTAGCAGATGTTGCTGTTTTCAGATTTAGAGAATTATGTATGCATTCCTAATTCTAACAAATTATTTCTCTTCATTTTGTGCAAGATTTTTATTGAAGGATGGTCAACTATGGCTCTGTGCTCCTCAGGCAAAACAAATATGGAAATGTTTAGCTGAAAATGCAGTCTACCTGTGTGATCGTGAAGCCTGTTTTAAATGGTATTCTAAACTCATGGGAGATGAACCAGATTTAGATCCTGACATAAATAAAGACTTCTTTGAAAACAATGTTCTTCAGCTGGACCCTTCGCTCTTAACAGAAAATGGAATGAAATGTTTTGAACGTTTCTTCAAAGCTGTCAACTGTCGAGAAGGGAAGCTAGTTGCAAAGAGACGGGCCTATATGATGGATGACTTGGAGCTGATTGGATTGGATTATCTTTGGAGGGTAGGTACTTTTGGCAGAGGAAAATGCATCTAACAATACACATTTTGGCTTATAATAACTGAAAAAAGTGTCTATTCTATGAAGATTGAAGAAAGTTGGCTAGGCCAATTAAACACAAATAATATATACATACGAATTGTACCACATTTTAGCTCTTCATAGTGAAGACTTATTATGTATCATATATGTATATGTATATGTATAGAGAGAGCATATTTTGAAGAGGTGCTGGCTTTTTCAGACTGAAATTAGTACATGCTTGTTAAAGCCAGTGGATTACAAATCTACTGATCATCTTTAAAAGAATATATATAACTGGTGCTGGTGATAATCTATCATCTCCAGCTTATTATACTTGCAGCATACCTCTTTGGCCCATCATAGTATGTGGAGATTTAGCTTGCAGCTATATCTTGGTACTTTGGTATTTTGACCCTCAAAAGGAGACTCAGTTATCGTGCAAAGTATGCCTTGGGGGCAGACTCTTTCCCAGAAAAGGACAAATGGCCAAATCATGCAGATGGACCTTGTTTTGCATTTCTTGCTGTTGCGATAATTAACTTCATCTGGAGGACGCATAGTTTCCTCAAGTTGTCAGTGTTGTTGATGGCCCATTTGTGTGTGTATGTGTGCCTTTCGAGGTTTCTTTCATGGAGACGTGACTGGGGAATTGTTGGCCTGACCTCACTAGCTGTGCTTCGGTTTTAGACCTGGATGTCTGCGTTCCTGTCCAGTGAACCTCTGGCTTAGTAACTTTGAATATTAAATATTACGCTTCCCCAGGACTGGGTCTGTGAGCAAGGGGTTACAGTTAAACCAGTTGGTTCAGTTTAGTACTTTAAACATTTTCATACTAAACGTAGTGGTCATCTTATAAATGGTATTGTGTGCTACCCATCCAGGCTGCCTGGAAGAGGGTAGAAGACCTAAAATATAAACAAATAAAAATGGGGTCCATAAATGTGGTAGCCAGTAGTGACTAGAATGGAGAATGAGCTGGGATGAAGTCTTGTTGCCTTTTAATGCACTGACCTTCAGAGACAATACTGGTAATGAGACACGTCCCTTCCTCTCCGTGCATAAAAGACCAGGGTCAGTGCTGATCATAAATAATGGTCAGTTACTGGGACACCCTAAACTTGTACACAACATGAACAGTAACATATTCTAACTGACGGACCATTCTGTACTTTTGTGTCTAGCTTCCAGTTATGGGTTTTGCTAGGACTTACCTAAAATTTGGGGGGAAAATATTTCTCACTATACCACTCACTAACATTAATGATTTTAATGGTAAATATTTGGCAGAGAGACTCCTAATATGTAAGATTTAACTGACATCTGTTTGGAATGTGCCTTTTAAACAGTGTATTTGGACCTCCAAAGTTTTCTTCATAGTTTATGAGGATAAGATTATAAAGAATTGGCAGCACTGTAGTTAAATGCAATAAAAGCACTTGTTTTGCTGGTCTCCTGAGCTTGAAATTGGATGATCTTATTGGGCAATTTGCTGCCACATATAAAAGGAGTTCTGAGTTCATTGTTCTAGTGTTTACCTTTTGTCTTTCTGATTATTATTCCTGCTGCCATGCCATGTTCATAGATCAGTGTTTATCTTCTTGCACTTAAATATTATGGAGAACCACTTGGATACAAAAAACAATCTTATGCAGTATTGGTAGAAAATATGTATACTTCTTGTCACAGTACCTTTAGTGCTAATTGATGACTCAGGAAATAAAATCGAGTTCACACGTTTACCAGTTTAGCTAACTCTTGACCATCATTCTGACTTAAGATCAACTCAAGTATTCAATAGTATCTGAAATTAAATGAGGTTTTGCTAGAAATATTTATTTGCCCTTTGGACCTGGCAGCTTTATCACTGATAAAATTGGATGCCATCCAAAATCACCTCCTCTGGACATACATAAGAAAACTCTCTTGTTGTCATCATTGTCAGTGCTCTTTTCCTCGATGTTTCTTTTGTGTAGCTGGTGAGGAGAACGTTTATCCATATCAGGTTTTTGATTCTGGGCAGCACCTTGGATATTTCTAGTAGAGGTGCGTCTGCAGTATCCCTACTTGATAAATCTGATGAGTGAGAGAAGTATCTATAAAACCAATAAATACTCCCTCAAAGCAATGTTTTCTAAAGCGATAGTGATTTCATTTTAAAGCTTACTGTGTAATATAATCAAAGCTAAGAATGTACTGTGGACTATTCTAAGTACAATTTAAATATATATCTTTGCATTTCTGTGGTAGGTTGTAATTCAAGGAAGCGATGACATTGCTAGTCGAGCAATAGATCTACTAAAGGAAATTTATACCAATCTTGGTCCAAGATTACAAGTTAATCAGGTAAAATATTTAAAATTCAACTTTTAAAAATAGGTGACACCTGTCATTTCTATAGATTAAAGTTTTCTTTCAAGGCACCCATGTTAAATGTTAATTTGAGTTGGATGTTTGCTCAGATGGATTTCTTCTAATACCAATGACTCTTAAGTCACTAGTTTGTTATGCTTTTTCAACTATCAAACAATACCTATGCCTGTTTTGTTAGAATATAGATATACAGTATGTTAGAAATGCTAGGATTGCTGATATTTTCTCCAGAGTGGTGCTAGTAGACATTAACTGGTTTTTCCCTATTTTGTATAATCTTATACTTTGCTTATAACATACTTATTCAAAGGAAGTTGTACTCTTATTCTAAGTAAATCTACTTATGTTGATTTTAGCAAGACTAAATTTTAACTGCATACAGGATTAGCATGTCATCTTTTGCATACAGATCCAGAATACTTAAAGCATCTACTTTTGGCATCAACAATAGCTGCCCCAACAAGTGTAATATATTTTTGATCCTGGACAAACGTGTTTAATGATCTTTGGCTATGGGATAGTGCTTTTATTTTTCCAAATATCTATCTGGCTTGCCAAAGCCAATGCATATAATTTGACATTCCTTCATATGGTACTTCACAGATAGAAGAGGAAGTAGAGTTGCTCTGCTGACTCAGCTCCAGCATTGAGTACTGTTCCCCTCAGCTTCCATATGTTGAGTACAGATGCTGGAGCCCTTATGTAAGCTTTCTGCTCAACCAGGAATCCTGATGAAATGGAGAGCCTCTATGTAAAGCCTACTCGTGTGTCATTTTTTAAAAAGTGATGTGTGTGGAGTTGTAGGGCTGGTGAAGTGCATGTTGTCATGATCACCTTTCTTCTCCATAAGTATCCTTCGTGGGGGGAATCAATGTGGAGGGCTCTAGTTTCTCTGCCTTTTAGCAATTTTTCACCTGGTAATCAAATACAGCTGTCCATATTTCTCTTTCCATTTCTGTAGGTAGTAATCCATGAAGATTTCATTCAGTCCTGTTTTGATCGTTTGAAGGCATCCTATGATACTTTATGTGTTTTGGATGGAGATAAAGACAGTATTAATTGTGCAAGACAAGAAGCGATTCGAATGGTTCGAGTGTTGACTGTTCTAAGAGAGTATATAAATGAATGTGACAGTGATTACCACGAAGAGCGAACAATTCTACCAATGTCAAGGTTTGTAGCAATCTTACTGCGATTTAGAATCTAGTCCTACACCAATCTAAAGTCTAAGCATACTTTAGATTGGTGTATAGTCTTCCAAATTGGGCACAGCCTAAATACCCCAAAGGCGATCCTGTGTGATCCTGGAAGCTAAACAGGGTCATCTCTGGTTGGTACTTGGATGGGAGACTAACAGTGAATACTAAGTTCTGTGGGCTGTATTTCAGAGGAAGGAACTGGCAAAAACCACCTCTTAAGTATTTAAAAACCCAAGGATATTCATGGGGTCACTGTAAGTTGACAGGTAACGCACACGTGCACACACACACACACACACTTCCAGATCACTTATATGTGTATCGGAGTAGTGGGACCACAAATGTTGTGCTTCACATTTTTTACCATGTGCATGTGATCAGACTTGTGCACAGGCCATTATACAAGTTATATGCTATAAAAAATATAATTCCCTTCACTCTTCTGAATATGTAGAGAGAAATCAAAGAGCACATTTTCTCATCTCTCCCCTGTTTTAGATTGTTTATAAGTCTTTAAAATGGCTGCATTTTTTTTCTGGTGGTATTAAGCTCTTTAAACAAAGAAAGCTATTCCAGTTAGTATTTTCTTTTCCTGTATTATCAGGGCTTTTCGTGGAAAACACATCTCTCTTGTAGTTCGATTTCCAAACCAAGGACGGCAAGTGGAAGATTTGGATGTTTGGTCCCATACAAATGACACCATTGGTTCAGTCAGACGTTGCATTCTCAATCGCATTAAAGCCAATAGCGCACATACAAAAGTAGAACTGTTCATTGGAGGCGAACTAGTAGATCCTGTAGATGATAGGAAATTAATTGGACAGTTAAATCTCAAAGATAAAACGGTAAGTACTATTGAATAACATACATTAATACCCTTTCCTATTTTCTGTTCCCTCTTGAAAGGCAAATGATAGCATAGGCAAATGATAGCGTAGAAAAGTGGGATTCTTACTGGGTAAGCTACCAGTTTTTGATGACCAACCCCAGAATAAAGTGATGAGCCAGATGAATTGGGATAACTAAGGGCCACTTTATTTGACCAACTATTTACAGATCATTGTCCTGGAAAGTAGTAGAGGGGGAAAGCCAACTGATGTGGGCCCAGCTGAGGCAAGGTGTCATTCCTTCGACTACCTCCTCAGCCTACCCTTGGGCAACACACCTTGGCCCTGCATGCAGTCCAAACTTCTGGGTTGCTCAGCAGCTGCTCTTAGCTGGAAGGCAAATTGAGTGGTTCCCACCAGAGTCCTGGGACTCTGCAGGTGAGAACCTGAAAGCCTGGGTTATCCTCAGGGGCAGTCTCCCTCTTCTCCCCCTAAGTCCCAGGACTTTGAAGAGGAGGCTTGGGTGATGCCAAAACGTGTGAGCATGTGTAGGGTGAGCCGGGTTTAAGTAGCCCTACTCCCCATCCCCTCGTGTGGCACACACTGGCGCACGTGTACCTGCCATAAGGGATGCCCGCCTCTTCCAGAGAGGGATCAAGTCTCACCCACTCTGTACAACACCAGGACACATGGGTCCAGATAAACCTTGGTTTAATACATCAAGATAATCTTGAAGCTCACAAGTTTGCATTACTTTACAGTTCTGGGCAATATACAAATTTACAAATGCTTCCTGCTTCCCCCTTCAGCTAATTACAGCCAAGCTTACACAAATAAGTTCCAATATGCCTTCAAGCCCTGATAGTTCCTCTGACTCCTCTACTGGTTCTCCTGGAAACCATGGCAATCATTATAGTGATGGTCCAAATCCAGAAGTTGAAGGTTGCTTACCTGGAGTTGTAAGTAAAAGAATGTGCACATATTAAAAGTATAGTACTAGAAAAAAATTGAAACTTGGTGTCAGATGTTAAGAGCTAATAACTCACAGTGATCTTTTACTTTTGTTTTAGATCATGTCACTGCATCCTAGATACATCTCTTTCCTTTGGCAAGTTGCAGACCTAGGCAGTAGCCTAAATATGCCACCTCTTAGAGATGGTGCACGTATCCTTATGAAATTAATGCCACCAGGTAAAATTTGATTTTCATTTTATTATTTATTTTATTAGCCCATAAACATTATTGTATAGCCTGTCTAGAGTGGATCCACTGAAATGAATTGATATACTAGTTGATTTTAGTGGGTTAGAAATCAAGCCCCAGTAATTTACATGGGTCTACTCTAGGTAGGATTAATGTTGGATTTAATCTGTTGCTCAGAAAGTATGTGCTAAAGGTATGCTTGCAAAGTATACACATGAAGCAAGGTGTGCCACAAGTTGTCTCTGTAGGTAACTCCATAAAACAGTCAAACTGCTTTTAAAACTAAAACAGGAGGTTAACGTGGGATGTTAACACAAGATTTTAATTGCTGCTGAGTCTGGTTTAGATAGCTCATCATAAAATTCCCAAACCACTGCTTTTATTTGATTTGTTTAGGAAACTCTTGGAAAACATTTTGGTGTGTGACATTACATTATACTACAGCCTCTACTTTGGGGTCAAAATATGATTTGATCTTTTAAACAAAGAGATAGTGTACACATCTAACAGAATTTTGTCTCTGTTAAATGAAAATTATCTGTATTTAGTATCATTCTGATGTATTTCAGTTTCCAAGACGTATACCTCAGAAATCTGTACTGTATTGTTTATGGGAAGAAACAGCTTGAAATTGTGCTTTTATTTCAGATAACACAACTGTAGAGAAACTAAGAGCTATATGTTTAGACCATGCAAAACTTGGTGATAGCAGCCTTAGTCCAACCCTTGATTCTCTTTTCTTCGGCCCTTCTGCTTCACAAGTGCTATATCTTACAGAGGTTTGTAATATCTTCCTCTTAATATTGTGAGATTGGAAAATGTTGTTCTACTTAACGACTAAATTCAGGGGTCAAAATACTCAAGGCCCTGGCTTTGGGGGAAGATTGTTCTGTGTAAATGTACAATTGTTCTGTGTAACTTCTGAACAATGTAATGAAAAGAATTATATAGAGCCATCCTCAGATGGAGCAGTATAGTATAATTAGTTTAAAGGCATATTTATTGAATATCATTCTTGTTCTCTTTTTTTCCCTTCCAGGTAGTTTATGCCTTGTTAATGCCTGCCAATTTACCTCTGGGAGAAGATGCCACAGATTTTCAATTTAACTTCTTAAAAAGTGGTGGCTTGCCTCTTGTGCTGAGTATGCTGACCAGAAATAACTTTCTGCCAAATGCAGATATGGAGACAAGAAGGGGCGCCTACCTAAATGCTCTAAAAATAGCAAAACTGTTGCTAACTGCAATTGGCTATGGCCATGTGAGAGCTGTGGCGGAAGCATGTCAGCCGGTTGTAGAAGGCACAAGTCCAATGTCACCGGTAATGTCACTTTGTGCTTTAGCAGAAACTTCATATGTGTTTTGATTGGCTTTCAGTCATTTATAATCTGATGGTAACTAGTAAGTCTCACATAGCATAAGCAATGCTTAGTTTTTTTCAAATTCTGTACTTTGTTTATACAAAGTCTATACCTTTTTTCAAAGGTTAAGAGGGGACATGATAGCCATGTTTAAATATTTGAAGGGATGCCATGTAGAGGAAGGAGAGGGCTTGTTTTCTGTTGCTCCAGAGACCAGGACAAGGAGCAATGGATTCAAGCTGCAGGAAAGGAGATTCCACCTGAACCTCAGGAAGAACTTCCTGACAGTCAGGGCTGTCCGGCAGTGGAATATGCTGCCTCAGAGTGTAGTGGAGTCTCCTTCCTTGGAGGTTTTTAAGCAGAGGCTTGATGGCCATCTGTCGGGAGTGCTTTGAGGGTGTTCCTGCATGGCAGGGGGTTGGACTGGATGGCCTGTGTGGTCTCTTCCAACTCTACATTTCTATAATTCTATACACATTGTGTTTTTATTTAGTTCTGTAGGGAGAAAATAAACAGATGCTTTTCTCTTTAGTTTTCAAGGAGGCATTTAAACCTAATTTTAGTCATCTTGGCCCAACACCTGGAAGTGTTACACCTTTCAATTTCTTGTTCCCATATAGTTTTATTTGCTTTCATTATTTTCTGTATTGTGAATTCTGAAAAGAAGCATATACCTTGCCCACTGTTATGCTACATTCAGAAGAAGTTGGTGTGATCCTTTGCTAATGTGTTTTTCTGTTCCGTAATAATAGCAAATAAAACTTGGTCAGTTTTAGATACAGAAATGCTTAGCTTAATTATTTTCAGCAGTTAACTTAGGATATCTGCTGTTAGCATGACTGGTAGCATGGGTTTTCTAGAAGAATTAGAACCAGAAAATTTTCTGGTGCTCTGAATAATGTTGTCTTACTTATTATGTTTGATTTAAAGCGTGTATTCAAACACATTCAAAGCTTTAGTTAGAAATATTTTATAGGAATATTTTTAATGGAAAGAGAATAGCATATACTTCCTTTACATTTGATAAAAAAAGGACTAACCCTGAGAGAACACTTTTTTAAAGTATACATACCTAAAAAGATTAGTATCTGATATAGATCTTTTACCAACAGTGTAACTTTCTTTTGCTGAGGTGTAACTATAGTATCTTCAGCTTCACCTACCCTCTACACTGCTTGTGAGTTCTACTTTAAGTAGAGAAAAAACTGACTCAGTACAACCAGTTGAACATTCTGTTTCACTGAAAGATGTATGAGAGTCTGTGGGTTCCTGCAATTTCTCACATTTTGTCTTCACCACTTATACTTATGACTGGTTGAGAAGGAAGAGATTTTGCAAAATAGAAACAAATTTAGCAGCACTTTTATTTTTTAGTCTATTGTCTTGAGCCCTAGAGTGTGTCAATGCTTATTCCTTAGAAGAATTACTACAAATTTATCTCCTATATTTAGCCCATCTAATATAATTGTACAACAGGCCATATAGCAGTAAACACATATATGTATATGGGGTGTGAATTTTTTTTTACTGAAAAACAGAACATTGGAAAATTTTCTGAAATGTTTTCAACCTCACGTCTGTCAGGAATCTCTCCCTGCTGGGCCACAGCCAGCAAGGAAGGAGAGAGGTCAGGAACACTTGGGGAGTCTGAATATACCAAACACCAGGAAAACACAAGCCAAGCCAGGTCAAGGTCCAGTCCAAAGGTTCAGGAGGCAGAGATCTGTCTGGAGGGTTTCAGGTAGCAGGAGACACAAAGATTGTGAGGGCTTGCTAATAATTTGCTGCAAGCAGGGAGCAGCCACGCCGGCAGACTTAATAGCCCCTGTGAGCAGGTGCTGCTTGTTATTGTTTCCTCAGCCTAGTCCAAGCAGCCTCCCTCTCAGCAGCCTGTTTCAGCCTTCTGCCTGATTGAGGGCTGATGGGCATAGTTGGCTGCAACTCCTCTGCATCACTTCTGGTTCCCTCTCTGTCATGAGCTGACTGGGGCAACTCAGTCTCTGTTTGACCTTCCAGTGCGGGGGATGTTTGCAGGTTGACTTGCTCACTCACTGGCTCAGCCCCATGCACAATCAGTTGCTCCTGAATCACAGCATCATCATCTGTCACAGCTCTGAATGTGGCAGGAGGATGTTGCAGATGAGAGTCAACATGCATACAACTGAGAAATGAAGGATGATATATATAAGGGGAAGAAGAAATGCCATCTGTTGGCTGTACCCCAAAACCCTTTGTCTGATTCCCAATCCCACAACGATCCACAACTGAATCCTACATTTTCACCTTTGGGAGGGATGCAAAATCACTCCACAGGAGTAAATTTCTGCAGAAATGGTAGATTATTTCATTTAACATCCCCCAAAGCCACCAAAATGCATCCCAAAACCCTAGAAGTTCAGATTGGCAGTGGCTTCCAGACATTTCTCAATCAGGAGATGCTACTAGGATGACACAGATGAAATTTGGACCCTAACAGTTGCCTGCTCCTGGTATAGATAATGGGGCAAGTTGCGGACTGATAGAAAGAGGTAGAATATAGAAAGCAGCGCAGAAAACACACATGATGATACTGTGTACATACGAAATTACCACTGTGCAGAATATATGCAGATCAAAAAGAGTGGAAGAAAAAAATGAAGGCAGTAGAGATAAAAGTTCAGTAAACCTTAGCCTGTTCTGGAGGTTCTCTGCCGTGAGTGCTGTTTTCCTAGCATTTTTCTAAAACGAGAAGAGCAGAGAATTGCTCTTGGTGACATTACTATTGAATATTAGCCTTGAAATGGAGGGATTGTATAAAAATTTCCTCTTTGGACTGAAGTGTTATTCTGGAGGATAAAGCAGCAGAGAGCTATGTTGACAAACCTTGTTTCATTAGTTTATGTTTCTTTTATTGCAAACCTTCAACTATTAAGATAGTAAAGGATGCCAACTTGACCCATAACATTTTTCATCTGTGTGTGTATACAGTAATGTATAGTGGAAATACATCTTCCCAGCTTGTTGCCCTTTAGTACTCAATGTAGTGATTTCTTTCTCTAATGTATTGAAAATAAATTATTCCAGATTAATCAAGCAACTCACGACCAGGCAGTGGTGTTGCAAACAGCTCTACAGAACATTCCCAATCCAACATCAGAATGCATGCTAAGGAATGTTGCAATACGCCTTGCACAACAAATATCTGATGAGGTTAGTGTGGTCTTCGCTGTTTCTGAAAAAGATCCTCTTCCAGTTCCTAGTGCATTCAATAGTAATTTAGTTGCTAGATTTCAAGTGGTGGCTGGGAACCAGGAGAAAAGAAAGTTGTACCATCATAGAAGCTCCTTCTGTATTCTTTAGTCAGAATCCCATGCTTCCTAATATTTTGGCTTATTTTCCTAAACTTTCTTAGTTCTCAGGCTAAACCTAATCCACATTTTAAAATTAACTAGGATTGGTTTTTATTTTTCACACTCATTCATTTGTTGCTCATGGTGAGCCTTAGTGGTGATGGACAGCTGAATAACTTCTGGTCAGTCCAAAAGAATTTTATCTTGAGAGCTTCTCTCTCCCAGTGGGACACACAGCTGACATTAGTCCTTGAGCATATATACAGGAGGAGCCATTCCTTCAAATATTGAAGTCCAAAGCCTATGTACTTGTAGATCTTGATCACAAAACATGACCAAGGAGAAAACATTAAGCAGCTAATGGCTTGCTCCTGTGGCTGCTTTTCTTTTAAATAAAAAAAACAACAAGGGACTGTGTTGTGTCTAGTTTAAGTCTGTTGATGGTGGCATATGGTCATCCCCTTTCTCATCTTTTGGGTACTGGTTCTTATGGAATGAGGGAAAGGGTATCTATAAAATGAACCATATTTCAGTCCACACTTCGTATTCAGAAATTTTCAGGTTCTGTCTCTGACATGTGCATTTAAAAACAGGATCACAGAGCAGGCCTCCAAACTGGCAGCATTTGGCTTGTTGGAAACATATTTTAACCTGGTATATGGGAGATTCCTATTTCCTGTCTTCCTGTGCAAGAACATGAGCTGCTGAGGGATGGCTTCAGTGTTGTATTTGTTCAAAAATATTAGTTTCTGTATTTTCATTCCATGTTTGTTCCAATGCCTGAAATATAATTTGTAGACTAATAATAGTACTGTGTTTCTCTTTGTAGGCTTCCAAGTATATTCCTGATATTTGTGTTATTAGGGCAGTGCAAAAAATAGTTTGGGCTTCAGGATGTGGATCAGTACAGCTGGTATTCAGCTCAAATGAGGATATTAGTAAAATCTATGAGAAGGTAAGAAATATTAAGCAGCTACTTCTTTCAGACTAATACTAAAAAGAATATTATTAAGAAATTTGGTGTCAGATGGTCTGTTCTGAGATGATAATACTTTTATACTGTTTTAAACTGTTTTCATTTTATAGTTTTGTCTTGGTAGAGATAATGCTGTATATCATTCAGCTTTATTTGAAAAATACATCAGTTACTTTGTTGATTGTAATTTACCTTGCAATGATCTCAGTGTCTTTTGTAATCTCATATCTCTTATGCGTTGAAATAAAAGATACTGTTGAGTATTGCAAGAAACAGTTGCTTAGTTCCTCATCTAAACAGACACCTAATGGCAGATATGCACAGAAATAAGTTTCACCCAAGAGTAGAACATCTGGCATCCATTCATTTGGACATTACTTGAATTTGCTTAAGAAACAAATGTGTTTGGGATATTGAGTGACAGATAAAGCAGTTTTGGTGTTTACATCTTTTCTTCATGAAATGTTACAGGTGGAATCATATCTATATGTGAAAGAAATAGGTAATCTTCCCATTCTCTGGACTGTGCAGTCACATGGCTTATTTCCCCATGTACTAGGACAGGAATCTTGTGATCTTGAATTCTTTACCATCAACTCCTTTCTGACCTCTTTTCTGTATTGATAAAGGATTGTTGCTGTTTGAAAAGCCAGGGAAACTTGTTAGAAGCTAGGGGAAACTGGGAAAATGTGATTAGGTTATACTGGTATAATGGATTTTTTAAAAGATGTTGCTGCAGGAGGAAGTTGGCACTAGTGAGTGCTGGAGCAGAGAAGCATCAGAATATATGTGTAATGTAATAATGCACACATATGGTTATATGATGTTGAAAGTGTTTATTGGCTGGTGTTATCAGTAAAATGAAATAAAATATATCTGTGTATAAAACATTCTTTTATTATGGGGAAACCGACTGACTTCTTCAGACTGGGTGATTTCTTCATTAAAAAAAAATGGAATCAGTTTTAGTTGATGGGAAGATGAGAATATTTTGAACAGGTCAGCAAATTGTGGCTGACTACAATTAGTGGCCAGGCACTTTCTCTTGTACCCACTTGTGATGACCATCCCTGCAACAAATTGTTGTACACTCAACAATTACAAAAAACAATTTAGAAATCACCGTATATGCTTATACCAAGTCATATTGTGTTGGCTGCATGGTATTGCCTAAATCTATGCTGTACTGTATTTTATGGAACAGTTTGATATTTGAGTAGCTGTTCCTTTTAAATATAAATTCTGAATGTGAGGATTATTAATCAATCCAGCCATCTAGTTGTGGAGATAAGATTGTCCTTTCCAAAGTTGTTGTATAAAGCACCTACGTAGTCTACACATGTAATTCAATTCAATAAGCTCTGAAAAGTTCATGTGTGACCTATAACTAAAATTGGACATAGGGATTAGGAGCAAATTTGTAGGATTACATATTCTTTTGCTTCCACTTAGTGCAGATATCATCACCACCTGACTCCACATAATTTGAGTGTTGTATGAAAACCCAGGTATCCTTGTATCATGGTCTGTAGCCGTACAATATAATTCAACAGTCCTCTTCCAGTTCTTAGTAACAGTTGGACTGATGTTTTTCATATTGTAGAAAATAGCATTTCTGTTCTCAGTGCTGCATTGTTTACAAAGGAGCTAATTAAGGAAATCTGTCTCCGTATGTATCTTGTACTAGTTATTTTTTTATTGATATTTCAGACTAATGCTGGCAATGAACCAGATGCAGAAGATGAACAAGTTTGCTGTGAAGCACTTGAAGCAATGACCCTTTGTTTTGCCTTGATCCCAACAGCATTGGATGCACTTAGTAAAGAAAAAGCATGGCAGACATTTATCATTGATCTGTTATTGCACTGCCATAGCAAGTAAGTGATTTTAATTTGGCTTTCTCTGTTGAGGTGTGTTAATATGATGACCGTAGATGTCGAGCATGTGCATCAGTTCAAAATAACAGCTGCTGGACTGTGGTTTCTTTTGTCCATTTTATCACTATATCATAATGACTATCACTGCAGGTGGGATGATGTTACCTTGTATCTATTTCATGCCCTTCTTTTTCATCAAGAAACTCAATACAGCATCTCCAGATGTATCCCTGCCTCTTATCCTCTCAGCAACTAGATTAGTGTAAGATTTGGTGGCTGGCTCAGTTTCAGCTGGAGGTTCATGGGTGAGTGAGGGTGTTGAAACTAGTGTTAATCTGAGTTTTGAACCACCACATATTTGTTAGTCACAGTTTGGCTAAAGCTACCAAGAAAGAAAACAATAAAATACAGTAAATATTAAAGAAGGGGGAAATGGTACTTGCATGCACAGTGAAACTAGATGATACTTAAAGCGTGATGATTCAGGAAGTGTTAAACAAATTAAGTGCTATGTATTTTGTATGTAAGATAAGTGCCAGATACTTTCTTCCATATAGCAATTGTTTTTTGCCCAGAGCCTCTAGAAAGGGAAAGATATAATCTCAGCTGTATACCTTTTCTGCTTATTTTCTTGATGAATACTTAGTAGATTAGCCATCATTTCACATCACTGGAATTTGTAACTAGCTTCCACACGTATGTGCATTATTTAGTATTGGAAGAAACAGTTTTTTACTTGATCCCTCTGACGTGTAAGACAACATATATCTAGAAATTTTTGCTAATGTGTTCTTTTCCTACAGTAGGAGTTCCTGCTGAGAACAAGAGACAGTAGAAGTCAGTAACTAAAATCAAGGAATTGCCTTTTTTAAGAGCTGGCATAATGTTAAATAACATCTGTGACTGTAATCTCAAAATAAAATTACAGACTATTCTGTGGATTCTGCAGTTATAAAATCTGGTTTATGCTGTATAAAATGTTTCATTTTTTTTTTTTTAACCACTGGTTTTTTCTAGTAACAGATCTATCTCTGGTTAAAATTTTCAGAACTGTTCGTCAAATGGCACAGGAGCAGTTCTTCTTAATGGCTACCAGATGTTGTATGGGACAGAGACCTCTTCTTTTCTTTATAACTCTGTTATTTACTGTATTGGGGGTAAGTTGATTAAAACATGCATTTCTGTTCTTGTATCGTGCAAGAAATAAAGATGGGTTATTTCACTTTCCAAACAACAGGTTTTCTTTCAAATATCTCAGTGCTAGTAACAAATGTATGAAATGCATAAAATTTTATATGACAAAAATTGCCTGCTTTACATAGCTCACTGTTAATTTCCTTCTGTTAATTGTACTCAGTATGATGAACTTCCTAGGGGATAATATCTCTGTTCATTGAAGGGAATGGGCAAAAATTAGATGGTCACATATGGCAGACTTGTAGATTTAGTTTGCTGTGTTCATGTGCTTGGTAACTATAGATGCAGCTTCTCACAATGCTGTCTTTTAAGACATTTTTCTATATAAAACTGAAGCTCATGTTAAAAAATTACCATGATTGAAATAAAGTCCTGAACCCAGTTGTGTCCTTACACTGTGTTGTTTTCTACTATGCAAGTAGCTGGACATTTGTGGAAAACACAATAGTGTGCATGGTTTTTTGGGTCATGGCAAGTTGCTGTATGTTTTTGGTAGAGCTAGATGATGTAGCTGCCTCAGAATATAAGAAGGCACTGAGATGGGTACCTACTGCAGATGTGACTCCCTCTCTTGGCAGCCTTCCTTTATGCCTCTCCTCTCCCCCTCCCCTCTGTTGTGCAGGCCAAGGCCAAGATGTCAGCTGCTCCAAATGCATAACCCATATTTGAAGTAGACCCAATAAGACCTGTAAAGAAGGCAGCTAATAAGCCTGAGATGACGGCATTGAGAACAAGGAGAAGGAATAGGTGTAGCAGTAACAGGAGCAGCAGCAACTGGCAGGAATAGAAGGCAAAGTGGCAGTAACAGGCTGTATATATGGGCAGAGGATAGCACTGCAAATATACAAGCAGTGGCAGTATTTTCCCCACATCAAGTAACAATACCTTTTAGACCGCTACTGGCTTTCAAGGTGTATATAGTTCAGTACATCTGCATAAGTAGAGCTTTTTGCTCCACCAGTTTTGAATTAGTTACAGACACAAGTTGGATATGCTTCATGAAATACGGTTTTTCAGTGTGGTCAGTTTCTGTGCACTTGAATTAGCCTAGATATAATGATCGGAACAAAATGTTTGTCAGGATATGATAATGAGAACAAAAACATTTGCTGACAAATCTCTTACCATACAAAGGTGAGGTAGATTATAAAATGTATGGTAGAAGGAAAAATGAAAACTTTTACAACAAATGAATGAGCTTCCTTGTGGGGAAAAGCCACTTGTAGTCTGTGATGGAGTTCAGCCTTCAGGTATAAACCTGTCCTGGTGAAATTTTACATCATTTGAGTGTGCCATATTAGATGCTTGTCAATGATTGGAGGTGAAGTTGTTTCTTAAGTAGCTATATGACACCCTCCCTGTATGCAGGGGTTCTCTTCCAGGAACCCTTGCATAAAACAGAAAATGCAAATACTCCATCCAGTTATTGTCAGTGGATGCAGTATGCACGCACTGCACTGGTGCAGGCACACACCCAGTTTGTCCATTTATGATAATTAGACATGAGGCTTCATGTGACCTCTCATTCATGTGTGCTGAGGTCATGTCAGTAGAGGGCTCACTGTATCTAAAATGTACTGAAATCCTTGCATTCGTTAACTACTTACAGGCTTCTAAAAGAGTTGCTACTTTCTTAGACAAATTATACAATACAAATTATATTAACAGAACTAGGTCTGTTTACACCTGTTTACATTATGAGGGATAATGTAACAGAATACATGACAACATACAAGGTGCTTTGAATTGAAGACTTAGAATAGCATCCTGTGAAAGAATGATGTTGCAGGATGTTCCCTCTCTCTGGTCTATGGGGAAGGACCCAGGACACTTTCTCAGACACGCAGGGACCCTCAGGAAAGGTCTGGAATATGTTGGAGAGGTTGCATTGGGAGTGGGGAATTGCCAAAGGATTGGACCAATGCAGCTTGTTTGGAACATCTTGATTTTATACAGAGCTGTCAGTTTCTAAAAATCTTATATTCTTAAAAAGAAAACCTTCATGTGTTCTGTAAAAGATATTCTGTGCTGTCACCATTAATGCAAATATCTTTTCAAAATGGCTTATTATGTCTTTTTTTTTTTTGTAGAGTACTGCTCGGGAGCGTGCTAAGCATTCAGGGGATTACTTTACTTTGTTGAGACATCTTCTTAATTATGCATACAATAGTAATATTAATGTGCCCAATGCTGAAGTTCTGCTTAATAATGAAATTGACTGGCTTAAAAGGATTAGGGTAAGTTTTTGTTTTGTTAACTTTGCTGATTGTATTGTTTCTTTAATTGTATATGTTAGCTTCATTCAGGGCTGAACTGGCTAAACAGAAAGGCTGAAGAAATCTTTCTGTTAAATAGATTATAGCAGTAGCAACTAATAATAAAGATGTGTTTGCATATGTCTGAATGTTCTTTTTTGTAAGGATGAAGTGAAAAGAACAGGAGAAACAGGTGTAGAAGAAACTATTTTAGAAGGTCACCTTGGAGTAACAAAGGAATTATTGGCATTCCAAACCCCTGAAAAAAAATACCATATTGGGTGTGAAAAAGGAGGTGCTAATCTCATTAAAGTAAGTAACTGTTGTATGGAAAACATTTAACTTATTATGAAACCAAGTGATTAGCTTAAGAGGAACTTAAGTGAACTGGCATAGGTTGTTCTGGTATACTTTGAATTAAATTTGGGTAATTCTGTTTCTCTTGAATTGTTTATAGAGTAAAAGAAAGGTATTTATGTAGGATGAAAATATTCCATCTGTTGTAAATTATTTTACCTTGGTAAGGGAACAGTCATGACAACAGCAAATGCTTTGCTGAAAGGTAAAGCATTGGGTACTTGTCTTGGCACGTATCTTTTCAATTTTTGTTTTCCCGAAGTGTACTCTGAGCCATGTGCTATATGTTTAACTTCTGGGTAATACCTAAATTAATGCTGAATTTTCCCCTTCTTTTTCAGGAGCTAATAGATGATTTCATCTTTCCAGCCTCTAATGTTTATTTACAGTACATGAGGAATGGGGAATTGCCTGCAGAGCAGGCCATACCAGTTTGTAGTTCCCCAGCCACCATTAATGCTGGATTTGAGTTGCTGGTAGCACTGGCAGTGGGCTGTGTCCGAAACCTCAAGCAAATAGTAGATACTTTGACAGAAATGTACTATATAGGCACCGCAATAACTAGTATGTATTATTTCAAAACTTACGTTCTGTGTTATATGAAGTGTGCATATTTTATGCCATGAATATGTTATAGAATTGAAGCATTCCATGTACCTTCTTCATTTTTAAAAAATATTTTTTGCTTTGTCAAAAATGTTAGTATATCTCCTTGAGATGACTGCAGGATGTATGAAGTACAGTTTCTGAGAGAAAGAATAAACAGAGAATTAGGATTTTTGAATGCTTGTGAAGTTCAGTGGGGGTGTTCTTCAGAGTTTCTTTTGTTAAAGGCTCCCAGTATTCCTGAGTGACCTTTTTGGAAGACCTCAGAGACTACAATAGGAAAGGGAAGCTCAAGGACTATAGAGCATGGGTGGGTACTCCTTTGTGCATGAAGAAATCCCACCCACAACATTTTGGATTTGGTTCCATGTATTTATCGGCCTATTCTACGTAAAGCAACAAAAATGATTTATGAAAATAGCAAGAATGAAAATGAACTTCAAATAAATTTAATAGTTTTAAATAGAATGAAAATTGCTTTTTAGTTTTCAGTATGTTGTCATTGTGGGCATTATTTTGACTATATTCAAATATGAAATTGATTTATTTGGATTTTTTTGATAAGACTCATAGTTGTAAGCATATGTTATTGCGGATATGTTCCACTAATTAAGGACTAATGTATTGAGTAGTGCTGTATTTCCCAGTGACAGTTCAAGAAGTTCATTATTTTGTTTGGAAATTTTCTAATGCATTTCATCTCTTCTAGCTTGTGAAGCACTAACAGAATGGGAGTATTTACCACCTGTTGGACCACGGCCACCGAAAGGTTTTGTAGGTTTAAAAAATGCTGGTGCCACTTGCTACATGAATTCTGTCATTCAGCAACTGTATATGATTCCTGCCATCAGGAATGGAATCCTTGCAATTGAGGGCACAGGCAGTGATGTAGATGATGATATGTCTGGAGATGAGAAGCAAGACAATGAGGTAACATTTGTTATACTACTGTCACATTTTTATGTATTACCTTTTTTCCCCCCATAGTGTTGATTTTACTGTCCTTCATTGTCAGTGTGTTTTGTGCCAGTTTGTGTGTGGTATGTGGTTGGCCACACTAAAAATCAGCATGAGACTCCAACTTCTATTTTCTATGTGTTCTATGCTTTTGTTTCAGATTCTTGTAGTATCACTGAATTGTTACCCTTTTGAGTTGAAGTTCTTTTCTGGCTTTCACAAATAGTATCAACATGCTGCCTCCATTCCTTCAGTTTGTTTTTCTTTAATCAATTTCTACATTGTTTTAAAATATTTTTATTTTTACCTTGTATTTAGCAGTAAGCTTTCTTAGCGATAACACAAACCTTCTTGGTTTTTTTTTTTTTTTTTTACATCAAGCAGCCACTTTTTTGAGATGAAGGATAACCAAAATTTCAAACTATGGTTTACAGCTTACATGTAACTTGGTAGAGACATGACATTAATGTATGGAAAAGGAAGTGGGTAATTTTAAGAAGAGTGTAATCTAAACTATGATTCTGGAAACATTGACTCAATCATCTTCTCATGATAAGTCAATTCTTTATGAGAATGAAGAACTGTAAGCCATGATTCTTTTCCCCATTTATTTGTTTGTGCATAAACTTTGCTTATTACTTTGTGCATAAGCTGGACACTTCTAAGTTGTGAAAGATCAGTTTGCTTTCCAACCTAGGACCACCAAACCACTGCTTTAATGACAGGTTTTCACAAACAGTAGTTTGACAGAAACTTGTTTGTTTTAGTTTGTTCTGTCTAGAAGTGGAATTCCCAGTTTCAACACTTGTGTGAAAAGGATAAAGAGAGTGAGTGGTTATTATGCAGATGTTCACGGCTGGTTGGTCTTGTGGTGACAAACTCATTTATCACCATTTCTAAATCAAGCGTTTTGTCTGCACCAAACAGTATTGTACCTATTTGCAGGTTAATTTACAGTGGAAAAATTACATAAAATGTAATGTTAGTAAAATGAAGCCATCTGAATTGGCATTGAAAGGAAGATGTTATTTGTCATTTTCAGATATTTTAATAATTCAACTCTGTTGTGAAGGGTCCAAATAATAGATGGTAGTAAATTATCTTGATATACATATTCTAAACACTTGTGCAAGTATAGTGAGAACTACTCTCCTTAAACTTAGGGTTTTTTGTACAGAGGTATGAACTTCAAATATATATTGCAAATTTGCTAGTCAAATACTAGAAGAGCATACATCTCTAAATTACAGTTTCATTTTGAAATATATCTGGATTCATTTGCAGAGAGGGGATTGCAGCTTTATCTCTACAACACCTCTCTCTCCCTCGTTGAGCATTTTAAAGAAAAACTGTGTTATTTGTGCTCATCTGTCATGTGAAACACAAGGATTCTGCTTCTAGACTGCAGCATGTTTATGTGTTGTGGCCCGTGTGTAGCACAGTGTCATAATAAGAAAGATGCTGCGAAAGCTGGGAAAAATGTGTTTTATTCTAGCACAAAGACCATCCCTGTCTTGAGGTCCTGCTTCTCCATGGGATTCTAAGTTGCCTACTTGGGTTTGGAATGATAACTTCTGCCATAGATAGTTGAGAATCTTTATAGGGAGGATTATCCACATATACCCACATTTTGTCTTTCACAGTTAACACTTTTGGGCTATATATGCAAGGTGTAATGCTTGGTTTCATTTATATGTGTTTATTTTGTTGTCTTTGAGCATACAATCCATATAATGCTACTTTTTTTTTTTTTTGAAGAGCAATGTTGATCCACGAGATGAAGTATTTGGCTATCCACATCAATATGAAGATAAACCAGCTTTAAGTAAAACAGAAGATAGAAAAGAATACAACATAGGTGTATTAAGACACCTTCAGGTCATATTTGGTCACTTAGCAGCTTCTAGGTTACAGTACTATGTACCGAGGGGTTTTTGGAAGCAATTCAGGTAAATGGGAAGTTCCCTTATGTTGAACTATGTTTATGTAATGTCTTAGGATAGAAGCAGCGTGCATTTAATGAAGTGCAAGGGAATGTAATATGCTCTCTCGCATAAAGAGCTTAATACATTCCTTTTTAACTAATTGGGAAATAAGATAACAGAACCCAAAGAACAAAATGTTACTGTGTTTAGATGAAGATGTCACCGTGTTATATTAAGTTGTCTTGGATCCTGTGCAGCTTGAGTGCAATGCAGGAAGAAAGGTGGGATGGAAAATAAATGTATTGAACAGCTCAGACATGACCCCAGTGCGTAGGATGTGGATGTGGCAGAAGAAAAGGGAAAGCCTAAAGTTCATTCACCCTTCCTTCACTGTGTGGAGGAACCATGAATGGGGAATTCAGCTGGTGTGCAGAAATTCCTCTGTGAGGAAGACTTACCCATGTATGCAGTCTATTACAAAAATAATATGGACACCGGATTCTGAAACTGTAGCTTCGTTGTGACACAAAACTGACCTCTTTTCATGGTTAGGGGTTTCCACAATATTGGAGAAACATTTCAAATGACCTCCAAAGAAGAAGGGAGGGTGAAGAATTATTTGAACTTGGGGAGACTTTACAGTACTAATAGAAAGAGATGTCTCAGTGCTTTTTCTGTTTTTAATTTTTTAAAAGCATTTAAAAGTTGGCAACTCAGGTGAGTTGTAGCTGCCACAAACATTTCCCAGAGTGCTTTGGGACAAAATGCTAGCATCCACTCGTGTGGACATTCTAGCATCACTCCCTGGGTTATTCTAGAAAGACAGAGTGTGGCAGTGCAACCAGAGCACTGCCACTGCCGCTACCCTACTAAAGCGATCACTTTTTTAAAAAGTTTAAACATAAGAACTCCTCTCACAAATGTTTACTTACTCTGGTGGTTGAATCATGCATGCTCCCTACCCCAAATGTTTACCTCCAATTTGTCACTTATTATTGGGGTGAGAAATCGTGAAATGAATGTTTATTTCCCCCTTAATTATTCAGTCACATACAGCACATTTGAAGATGGCAGCAGAATTATAACTTGCAAATCCAGTTATAGAAAATGTCTGTAATGCTTTTGTAAGCTGCTTGTATTTTTTTTTGCATGCTAATTGCCATTGCGTTACAAATTTATTCTGGTTGTATTATCAGAGAATTCTTTTCTATTTTAGACTCTGGGGTGAGCCTGTAAATCTACGTGAACAGCATGATGCTTTAGAATTTTTTAATTCTTTGGTGGATAGTCTAGATGAAGCTTTAAAAGCCTTAGGTCATCCAGCAATGTTAAGTAAAGTTTTGGGAGGCTCCTTTGCTGATCAGAAGATATGTCAAGGCTGCCCACATAGGTAAGTCTTACATCATCTAACATAGAAGTATACATATCTTTCTCATGGAACAAAAGCCTGTTAAAGTAGTAATGTACATTGGTCTAAAATATGCTTTAATCTGCCCTGGAACTGCACAGCGACCATTCTCTGGATGATGTAAAGAAGTGCAGGTATATCTCAATTAGCAAAGTAGATGTGTTCCTGGGCATTACTTCTTTAACAGAAACTTTGTGCCAGAGTCAGAAATAACATGGGAAGAGTAAAATAGGTTTCTACCGAAAAACAGAAGAACCAACAACAACAACAACAAAAAAGCAGTTCAATAAGTTATAGTGAACTTTTTATCCAAAACTAATAATACGTACATGTGAAAAAACCCCCGAAAACAGCTCAAGTACACCTTGCATAAGTAAACAAAAACATTTTTAGCCTTTTAGAGACCACTTGAAAGCTTCTTCCAAAAGAGATCCAAGGATAGTTTTTTTCTTTTACCATTCTCCATCTTTCTTATGATTAGATACGTGTCCTTTTTGAAAAACATACTAGGGAAGCAGGATTATCTGTTTCCCCCTTTTGCATGCTCAGCAAAGAATTCTGGAGTCAGCTGCTGTTTACCTTCTCTATTGTAGGCATGCATACTGGAGGTAGCCCCCCCCAACCTACTTAGCTCTAGAACATTGTAGGCAGTGCTCTGGGTGTATGAATTCCAAACCGTCTCTCAGGGAACCACAGTTACATGTAAACAACCTGTTCTTACTCTCCTGTTTTCTAAATTGAGGCGTTGTGGCTGTTTGTTTGCATGGGACTTGATGTGAGTCTGAGACTGCTGCTTTCTCCTGTATCAGTGGCAAAAATTAAGCACTGTAATGCTGAACTTTGCAAGTGGCACTAAACTACTTTGCAAAAGAAGCCCCAAAGATCTCTTTTAACATTTAGATGAGTCCCACATTTTGGAGGGAGGGGAGTGATGTAAACATAAATAGTTTGCTTATTGTGGAAGACGTTAATAAAGCAAAGTTCATTGTTTTAATAGATCTAGATTATGTTATATACTCAAAAGCTATAGTGTGAGGATATTATTATATAGTTGTATAACCACATGAAGAAAATTCTAAATGCTTATTTATTGAAAGCCTTTGATATTGTGTTAATGTTTAATACTGTGGCTCTTCAAGAGTAATCAAAATATTAGAATACTTTTTGTTAACTGCTGTCAAGTCAACTTTGACTTGTGATGACTCTGTGAATGAGAGATCTCCAGGTCACCCTACCAGCATCCCTGCTCAGGGCCGCAACTTCCTTGACTAAGGGTGCTATATACGTATGTATATGTAGGTATTTAGCACCATTAGTGTACATGGTGTTTTTACATGAGCTGTTTACAATTAATTTGAAAGTTCCCTGCTCTCAGGCGTACAGTCTAAAAAGACATGACACACAAGGAATAGGGATATGCCATTGGGGAGAGATTAAGTTCAGCAGATATTAGCTTCTCTTCTCTCCCTTAGAGTCCAGAGCAGTGGCAGTTGGAATGGAAGGAACATTTCAGATTATTCTGTTGACTATGAAGTCAACATTCATGTTGAAATTCATGTTGAGAGAGTCTGAGAGAAGTTAATAGGAGTGAACTGATAAATATGTTGTTTTCTTTCTCCTTGAATTATCACCATAAAAATGAATACACAAAATAATTATTTAGTAGTCCATAATATACATCTGATAGAAGACTTTATATTCCTTCATACCCTCACATTGATAAAGAACTTAGCTGCTCTACCTAGGTATACATGATCTGTTTTTAGTGCACATTTTGTAGTATTCCCAGAGTTATTAATGATGCTTCACAATATGCATATTTTCTTAAATTTGGAAGATTACTAGTTCAGCATGTTTTACCCATTTTTCCACATCTGTAGGTACGAATGTGAAGAATCTTTTACAACATTGAATGTAGATATAAGAAATCACCAAAACCTGCTTGACTCCTTGGAACAGTATGTCAAAGGAGACTTACTGGAAGGTGCAAATGCTTATCATTGTGAAAAATGCAATAAAAAGGTAACTCTGAAATATAGAATACTTTCGTTTTCAAATGCTCAAGAGTAGCACTTCATAGTTCAGAAAGACCTATTATTTCAGATGGGCTTCATTATATAGGAAAATTAAGAGCTACAGATTGTCCTAATTAATAGTCGCAATTCAAGATGACTAGACACCAGTCATCTTCATTTTATTGTGATATCAAGCCTGTCTTTGATATGGAGTGCATATCCAAGGAGTGTGTATCATATTGAATGACTTCATGCTTTCTAACACAATGACATAGATGTTGTTGCTTCTTTTTTCACTTAATAATGAAGGAATAAGTGAATGTTTTGGTATGAATAATTTACAGAGATGGATGCTGTAACATACAAATATTTGATTCTTAGGTTGATACAGTGAAGCGCTTGCTGATTAAAAAGCTGCCTCCGGTTCTTGCCATCCAGCTAAAACGATTTGACTATGACTGGGAAAGGGAATGTGCAATCAAGTTCAATGATTATTTTGAATTTCCACGAGAGTTGGACATGGAACCTTATACTGTGGCAGGAGTAGCTAAACTAGAAGGGGATGATGTAAATCCTGAAAACCAGCTGATACAGAATGAGCAATCTGAAAATGAACATTCTGGAAGTACAAAATACAGACTGGTGGGTGTGTTGGTGCACAGTGGACAAGCCAGTGGTGGACATTATTACTCTTATATTATTCAGAGGAACGGTGGAGATGGCGAGAAAAACAGATGGTATAAATTTGATGATGGTGATGTAACAGAATGCAAAATGGATGATGATGAAGAAATGAAAAATCAATGTTTTGGTGGAGAATACATGGGGGAAGTATTTGATCATATGATGAAGCGCATGTCCTACAGACGTCAGAAGAGGTGGTGGAATGCTTACATCCTTTTTTATGAACGCATGGACACTGTAGACAAAGATAATGAACTAATAAAATATATTTCAGAACTTACCATGACCACTAAACCCCATCAGATTAAAATGCCATCTGCCATTGAGCGAAGTGTACGGAAGCAAAATGTACAATTCATGCATAACCGAATGCAGTACAGCCTAGAATATTTCCAGTTTGTAAAGAAATTACTGACTTGTAACAGTGTCTACCTGAATCCTCCTCCAGGTCAGTGTTTGAATATTCATAATAAAATTGGTAGGTGTTTGTAGAAGTACCTCACTTTTACATTTTTCATACTTTTGTGTTTTGTTTTAAACTTAAGTTTATTTAAAAATACTGTTTTTTCTTTCATTGTTTTCAAAATGCCAACAACATTATTTTCTAATACATAAAATGAGGATAAGAGATCAAATCGATTTATTAGTTAATCAGCATTATCTCTTATTCGACTTTTTTGCTGCTCAGCATTTTGCTAAGACTTTTTTCTCCAGCATTTAACTGGTAAACATAATAACCAGATGCTGATATCTTAAGTGAATGAAATGCTATTATGCAAATTGTACATTCAAACATACTACAAGTACGGATCTAAAAGTTAGGGTAAACTATCAGCCAATATTGCAAAAAAAAGGAGTGTCTTTGGAAGATGAAATAGACCTGTCAGTTTTCAGTAGTGATAAATTATATGAAATAAGCAAAAATAATATGCTGTATTGTTTCCAAGCAGTATCATAGCATCTTCTTTTCCGTTTTTCTTTAGGACAAGATCACCTGTTGCCTGAAGCAGAAGAAATAACCATGATTAGTGTTCAGCTTGCTGCTAGGTTTCTCTTTACCACAGGATTTCACACAAAGAAAATAGTCCGTGGCCCAGCCAGTGATTGGTATTTTGGATTTAAAAATAAGTTTTAATCTTTTAATATACTGTTCGTATGTTAATAGTTAATCATCCAGAAATGGGAAGATCAGTGCAGTGAAATGAAGCCTCAAAATAAAGCATAGTTTTTATTTATTTTTCCTTTGTTTAAAAAAACAACAACGTAGATTTGTCCTGCTTGAAAAAAAAATGAACATGCTAATATTGGTGCACATTTATGGCTGGTAGTTTACCACTGAACCTCAGGAGTTTGGAATAGTCCCAGCCACCATGACTAATGATCGAGCATTGTGGGAACTATATTCTTGAATATTTTGGGGGGTAGGGAGCACCCATTTGCCTTGCTCCTTCTCTTTCAAATGAAATTTTTGCTGTCCTTTTGCTGCAGGCCTTAACAGTAAGCATGATGTTAGTATTGACTATAACCATAGTCAAGAAGAAAACTTGGTTTATAATAAAGTTGGGTTTTTTTTCTTTGTGGCTTTTGCAGTTATGTGCACATTTAAAATGGATGTATGTTGCAGGTATTTATTTATTAAAATATTCATATACTGTTCTTTATATTAAGATTCCACCTTTCTTCCAAGGAGCTCATGGGATAGTCCCATCTCTGCAACACCAGTTTTATCCACCCAACAATCCTATAACTTAGGCCAAGCAAAAAATATAGTTACCTCAGAACATGGAGAAAGCTGCATAGCTAAATGAGGTTTTGAACTTTAAACTCCCTGGCCCTTGTTCTGTACTTATTCTGTTCATTACTCTGACACTTACATATGGTTCTGCATCTGCACAGAGGAACATTTTGTAAAATTTGTTTTGACTATGGCACTCAAGGTGACTGTGTTTTATTTGCTTTACATTAGACAAACACCTCATTTCAGCACTTATCTCTTGCAGTTCAACTGTAATAGGCTCCAGTGCCATGCATGTTGGCTGTTAAACTATTTCAGGTCTTTTTTGTACTCTCTGTGACACACAAACAAGGGTTGTTTAAAACTGTTGAGATCTTAGAGGTTAAGGCCCACAGGAGAAAGGCAGAGGGAATTTTTGCTGTGATTTCATTATCATGCCCACAGTCTGCAGTGGTCATGAACAGTTAACAATGGGTGCTCCTTTACTAACATGCAGTACTATAACTGAGATACATAGGTCTGTCTTCTGGAAATGTGATGCCATTAATTTAATTTTTTCCAGGTATGATGCTTTATGCATTCTCCTTCGTCACAGCAAGAATGTACGTTTTTGGTTTGCACACAATGTCCTTTTCAATGTTTCAAATCGCTTCTCTGAATACCTTTTGGAATGCCCTAGCGCAGAAGTGAGGGGAGCATTTGCAAAACTTATAGTGTTTATTGCACATTTTTCATTACAAGATGGACCATGTCCTTCACCTTTTGCTTCACCAGGACCTTCTAGTCAGGTACGCTCCATTTTTCAACCAGAATATAATATGCAAAAGCTATTAAAACTTAAATGTGCAGAGGTAAGACAATCCTGTTTTGAGATCAAGATACCATAATTAGTCTTAAAGTGTATAATTTAGGAATTTATGTTGGACTTTGTTCTTCTGGGTCTTGACTCTTCTTGAAGTCTTCAGACTCGCATTAAACTAAACCAGTGTTGAGAGAAGAAAATAGTAAATAATGTTTGGTATGTTATCCCCTACGTTATATGCTTAAAAATAGGGGAGCTAACAATAGTGGTAATTTAGTGTAGCAAACAGCTTAGGAATTGTATGTTACAACAGTTTGTAATTAATTGTTAGAAGAATTTCATTCAAAGCCTAGAAGTGTGTGGGTGTTTCACACAACAATTCCTTAATCCCTCACTCCATGCTGACTGGGGATGTTGAAAGATGAATTCAAAAATAACTTTTTCAAGTCCTGGTTTCATTATGCTCTGATTTTAAGTCTGGACAGTCTCTTAAAAGGCCTTGGTGAAGCCACGTAATGTGTTTGCTTATCCGTTTCAATAAATAAAAACTTAAAATTGGCAATGCCATTTTTATTTCTAGGCCTATGACAATTTAAGTTTGAGTGACCACTTGCTGAGAGCTGTACTGAATCTTCTTAGAAGAGAAGTGTCTGAACATGGGCGTCATTTGCAGCAATATTTCAACTTGTTTGTGATGTATGCCAATTTAGGTAATGTGCTGTCAGTTTCATCTTAAAAGACTTTGTACAGTAAGAATTAACAAACATTTGTTTTTTCATAGTGTTCAGATTTAAGTTTTTCCTGTTTCTTTAACATAGTCCATTTATGTAGAACATCCTCTGTCATTTTCTTTATAGCCTGCTGGATGTTTAATGATGTTACTAATGATGCTGGATGATATTGAGGGCTTGATAAGTGATTTTAAGGATATACTCTGGCAGGGCTTTGAATTCTTCAGCGGGAAGATTAATAACAATGGGAATGCTTTTGTGGAGGATATTGCTGTGAATCATCCCCACATCACAGCAGTAAAGGAAAAGGTGTTATATGGGTTTTAGGGCATACTTTCAATTTGTGTTGCCAGCGGGTGACATAAACTGTCTCTAGAACATGCTTTGGAATTGGCAAAATCCATATTGTGGTGGTACTTTCATTAGGCTAACCCATCTTCAGAGATGTCTATAGTATTCAGCGATTCCTCAGTAGCTAATTTGATAACAGATTTCATGGAATATGGAAAGTTTGTAAGGCACTTCTTTAAATTATAGTCAGTCTCCAAGAATAGGTTAAATTTACAATTATATAATTGTAATTATTATATATTATAATAATATAGTATATATTATA
This sequence comes from Ctenosaura bakeri, assembly GCA_948474755.1. NCBI lineage: Eukaryota > Metazoa > Chordata > Lepidosauria > Squamata > Iguanidae > Ctenosaura > Ctenosaura bakeri. Next base: position 48,864 of record CAOLHI010001664.1, read on the forward strand.
TTATATTATATTATATTATAGTATTACATGTATATTTGTAATTAGTATATATTAAAATAATATAGTGTGTGTGTGTGTGTGTGTGTGTATATATAATATATATATACAATTATATAATTGTAAAGTACAGTTGTGTGCTAATGGGTTCCACCCCAATTTAGGATTGGATATAAGAATCTCTCTTTAGCTGACAAAAGGGCTTCACTTATGTAAGGTGTCTCCATCCAGCCTTCGGAGATCATACTTTCCCCCAATATCGCAGTTCACCTGATTCAGCGAGGTCTCCTGATTCTCTGAGCAACACTGGGTACAGAGTAGGGGATGAGAAGGAGAGGGTAAAGAAGTTGTATTCTGCCAGCCAGATTGTATATACTGAAATGTGAATTGAAGCTATGAACTTAGTAGTTCATAGATCTAAAGCAAAATAGTGTTTCATATTGTTTTAGTCTTCTTTATTACCCTTATTGGAAAAATAGCATCCAGGTGGTTAAACTCTCACTTGGAGGCAGTCTTAGCAAAAATCTAAACAATATAAACAATTCAAGAGACTAATAAATTAAAAATAATAATAAAAAGACAGTCTGATAATGTTAGCATATATCATCATGACTACAGCAGTTGTGTCACCACCCAGGAGGGGTTAATAGGACACAAAATGATAGAACTTTAAGAAGAAGTTTAAGGAAATTTCGCTTTTGACTTGAAATGTTGCCCTTTTTGTTCACATCCTTCACACTGGAAGAAAGTGTGCAAATGCTATGTTGGTTTAAAGCTCCCAAGAGAGTAGTCCTACTTGAAAAGGGACAGCTCATGCACGTTCCCATACATTAAGGTGCCTTAGAAAGCTGTGTTTATCCCAAAGCTTTCCTAACCAAGTTCGGGAAAGTTTCTTGAGCCAACTTTGCTAAAACTTAAACTTCTGTTCTCTGCAAGGCAATTCCTTAATCTGTGAATGTTTAAAGTACCACCTCCAACTCTGCTCCACTAATGGGGGCTTGCAGAATATATTAAAGGGTCCTATCAATACTTTGCCTCACTTGCTCAAAAATATTGCAAAGCTCTCCATGAACTATTCTAGCGGGATTGTTGTACAGTCTTCTGTTGAGTTTTTTCAAGTGTCCAGGTGTTGAATTTGTCAAGTTATTTGTTAGTTAAACGTGCAGTTAAATGTGACAAGAAAATAGAATAATGGACAGTGGGCTCATCTCTGTTAACCAGATCTGGTAGAGTTAACAGCAGCCAAACTAAAGCTCATTTTTCTGGAGAACAATTTCATAAACATTTCTGCTGAATAAAAATGTTTATTCAGTACTCACTGTGGTTGGTATTTGAGTGTATAAGGTATCATTTGTTGATTTCTGAGTTGGGAACAGCTGCATAAAATCTTATGTGTATGAGATCACAGTGTATATGAAGCACTTAATAGCCTGGAGTATGTTTAAGTTAGGTCCCGTTATGATTCCCCTTGTGATATCTTCTGTTTTAGGTGTAGCAGAAAAAACGCAGCTTTTAAAGCTAAATGTGCCTGCCACATTTATGCTTGTGGCATTGGATGAAGGCCCAGGTCCTCCTATCAAATACCAGTATGCTGAATTAGGCAAACTGTACACTGTGGTGTCCCAATTAATCCGTTGTTGCAATGTGTCATCACGTATGCAGTCTTCTATCAACGGTACTGTTAATTTTGAAATTCATAAATGCAAATATGTTATACTCAAATATAGTTGGCAGCTTGTTACTACTCATGCAGTTTTTTCTATTATACTGGCCTGTGTTCAGGAGTTGGAAAAATGTACAAAACTGTGAAATACAAACTCTGGGATTTTAAAAAAAGTTATATAAAAAACGGCAAGAAATCACAGAGGTGAAATTCTGGGATGCAGTTCCTTTTGAGGAACAGGATGAGTCAATCTGAAATAGCACCCAATGTAGTTGGGGTGCCTGCTGCTTTGCATGATAGGACTTACAGCACTCCTACTTAAAGTATGGTCAGTATCCAGTGGTGTAATTCAGTTGTGATGTTGTGTTCATTAATACCTCGTTTTAGACATTATGTAAGAGGAGAATCTGGCCCAGTTTCGTGTTGTGCCACTGGTTTCACAAACAGTAGCGTTCCAGTGGCCTGTAAAGACAAGTGTGCCCCACTTGCTCACTGAAAAAAGTGGACTGTGTTGCATGTGACATATAATAAATTCTAGCTTTTGGTACTTTCTAACTGTCTTCAGTGGCACTGAGTACCATCAAAATAACCTGACACACTGTGTGATGTGGTCAGAATAGACTTAGCTCAGTGATAAAATTTCTTTTGTTTGCTACTTTTCTTGTTTTCTTTTTATATTCTTCTATAATAAACTTGAGGAAGTCAGGGCTTATCTGGATTCCTGTGCTACTTGAGGAATAGACTCTTTGCTGTCTAAAGCATTTTGTTTACACCAAAAGGCTTTAAACTAAGAGGAAGACAAATTAATGCTACAAACTGGGAGCTTAGCTTGTAAGTCCCTGTATTTCCAAGTAATAAAAACTACAGTAGGGAAGAATATCGTTTCCTGTGTTGTAGCTTTATTTGGTGTGAGTGATGATAGTGTCATCAAGTTGAGGGACACTTCTCTTGCACTTGTCAACATAGTTGGTGCTGAGATGGAGTTACCTCTTTTCCACATCCATGTCTTATGTAATAGCTTTAATTGTTCTATTATCTCAGTTGTGACAACCTCAGATGAATATGCATATGTCAGACAGACTTTAATTCTAAGTAAGTACCTACACAAGTTTCATGTCAAAACAGCAAGACATGTTAACGTGTATAGTTAATGTAGCATATGCATGTAACATAAAATAGTTCTATAATGTGATAGCATTAGTAGGTGTACGGTACCATATAGTACAAAGCAAAAATAAAATAATAAGTGTTTCTCTTTAGGTAATCCTCCACTTAGCAACCCATATGGTGATCCTAATTTATCACAGCCAATCATGGCACTTCAGCAGAATGTGGCAGACATTTTGTTTGTGCGGACTAGTTATGTGAAAAAAATAATTGAGGACTGCAGTAACTCTGAAGAGACCATCAAACTACTTCGCTTCTGCTGTTGGGAAAATCCTCAATTTTCATCTACAGTCCTCAGTGAACTACTTTGGCAGGTAATAAATAAGAATAAACATGAAGGAAAAGGTGCATTTTACTGAAGTAACTTGTATATAGATAGGCCTTTTGATACTTTGCATCATGGTTTTATTCACGTCATTTATCCAAAATATTTATATTCTGCCTTTATGGAATACATACAAAACAATAAACAGTATAGAAATATGTCAGAAAAGAATTGCTTTATGTGCATTAAAAAACAGGAGCCTGATTCATTTGATCTTGAAGTCTCATAAAGGAGAAATTCTTCCCATCAGCATCTGGTAGAATTGGTGGTGGTTGGCAGGGCTCCTGGGATTTGCCTAGTTTATCACTTTCCATGTCCTGAACTGAAGAGGAGCAGTTGACCCTGCATGATTCATTCTTACCTTGGAAACAGCTGCAGTACATATTTTTGAAATTACTTTTGAGTTTTCAGACCTCTTTGTATGTTTCTGTTTTTAAGCAGATAGCTAATTTTTAAATTGTAGTTGGCCTTCAAGTCATTTCCAACTTACGATGATCCTGAGGTGACCCTATTAAGGGATTTGTTTGGCTTGTTTGTTGGAGGAGGGGTTGCCATTGCCTTCCTCTGATGCCTTGCCTAAGGTCACCTGGTGGGTTTCATTTGATGCCTGGTCTCCCAGAATCCTACTGTAGCACTGACACTACTACACTATTACAATTTAATAAGTAATGTATTTCCCATTATGTAAGAAAGTTAGTTCAATGTTGTAATTCCAAGTCATAACACAAAACTTTGTCATTAAAACACCAAGTTCAAGAATAATTGTAGGTTAAAAAAATAAAAAGTGGTGGTTACAACATGAAATTTAAAAAATTTGAAATCTAAAATGCTGACCACACCTTGGCCAAAAATATAGCAGATACACTTCTCTTAATAATTTTAAGGGATAAAAAATTTAAAATAGTGCAAACTTGTTAAGGTAATGTGCTGGAGTGCATCTGCCAGTAAATAGTTGATACTTTCCTGTTTACATCATGAGAATCTTCCAGTAACTTGGCTCAGAAATGTCCCTCTTATATTAACTGTAAAAAGGACAAGGTAAAGCATAATGTTTAATATCTTCCACTTGATCCAGCCTGCAGTGAAAATGTCTCCATTCTACAGGGAGCTTATGAAATCTACCTTCAAGGTAATCAGAGGGGTGCATACTTTGAAAATTTAAATTGGTAAATGCTTTCTGTAAAAGCATAGTGGTAAGGTCAATAAGGTATCAAGAAATACATTTATTCTATCTTAAAATGATAGTACTACCTGGAAAATTTTTGAGTGCTGGACTGAGCTGACATCTTGGCTATCATCCTGAGCAAACAGTCAATCATGAACATTTCTTTATATCTCAGAGGTATAAGTTTCCAAAACAAGCAGCAGCATTGTTATTGTGTGCCTTGAAATCATTTCAGACCCTAAGGTGATTCTGTCATGGGGTTTTCTTGGGAATATTTATTCAGAAGGAGTTTGCTTTTGCCTTCTCCTGAGATGAAGACTGTGACATGCCCAAGGTCACCCAGTGGGTTTCCATGGCTGAGTGGGGATTTGAACCCTGGGATCCAGAGTTGCAATGAACACTCAAACCACTGCACCATTCTGGCACCAGCATAGTAAGAACAGGTTGCTTACCTGTAACTGTGGTTCTTCGAGTGGTCATCTGTGCCCTCGCACACTAGGAGTTTTCACGTGTGTGCGGTAGCGTTCGGAAGATTGTAGAGCTTAGTAGCTTGGTGGGAACTCCTCCCCCATGCTGGTACTGCGCATGCTCCTCTCACCGAGCAACGGTCACTCCTCAGTTCTGTAGTCCGCCGAAAAAATACAGGGACCTGAAAAAGAGGGGATGGTTGGGCGGGTGTGTTACAGATGACCACTCGAAGAACCACAGTTACAGGTAAGCAACCTGTTCTTTTTCTTCGTGGTCTCTGTGCCTCACACACTAGGAGACTACGTAGCTTATCGGTTGGATGGTGGGTCAGGTCCTATAGTACAGAAGCCAGCACAGCACGTCCAAACCGGACATCTCTGCGGGACCGGCAGTCAAGTCTGTAGTGGCGCACGAAGGTCGATGGTTGAGACCAGGTCACCACACGACAGAGTTCCTGCAGGTCGACTCCTCACAGGAGGGCTGCAGATGTCACAACAGCTCTGGTGGAATGAGCTCTGAGGAATGCTGGCGGAGGCTTCTTGGCAAGCTTGTACGCCAGCAGGATTGTCCCGGCCACCCATTTCGAAAACCGTTGGGTGGACACCTTGTGACCTCTCTGACACCTGCAATAGCACACAAAAAGGTGCGGGGTTTGTCGAAAAGAGGCAGTCCTGTCCTTGTAGAAGGCCAAGGCCCGATGAACATCCAAGGAATGAAGGGATCGTTCCAAAGGTATAGTCAGGTCCGGATAGAAGGTTGGCAAGATGATGTCCTAACCGAGATAGAAGTTGGATACCACCTTCGGCAAGAATGAGATGTCAGGCCGGAGGACCACTTTGTCCCTGTGGAACACAAGGAAGGGCTCGTCAGACCTTAGGGCTGTCAGCTCTCCCGCTCACCTGGCCGAGGTGACAGCCACAAGGAATGCAGTCTTCATGGTGAGCAGCTTGTCGTCTGCTGTCGCCATCGGTTCGAAGGCGGTCTCGTTAGCTGCGACAGCACCAGAGATAGGGACCACGGCGGTAGAGGGGGCGATACCGGCAGGTACAGGTGCTGCAGGCCCTTCATGAACTGCTTCACAGTACTGTCTCGAAAGAGAGCCGCGGAGGAGGATCGTGGAGGCTGGTATGCCACGATGGCGGCGAGGTAAACCTTCAAGGAAGGGAAGGCGAGGCCCTGCTGTCGGAAGTGCAAGAGGAAGTGGAGTACGGTAGGCAGGTTGACAGGCGATACTGGCTCCCGTCTTCTTTCAGCAAAGGCCACGAAGCGTCGCCACTTGTAATGATAGTTGCGGCGTGTCGACTCCTTCTTGGCCGCGGTCAAGACGTTACTGACGACGGGATCATCTACGGCGATATCCTCCAGGCATGGAGGGCCAAGAGCGGCAGGTATGGGTGGAGTACGAGGCCATTGGAGTGCGACAGTAGGACCGGTGTCAGTGGAAGCCTGAGAAGTCGGTCGTGGGTGGCCTCGAGCAGGGGTCCGAACCAGTGCTGCCTCAGCCAGAACGGGGCTACGAGGATGACGTCGGCTTGGTCAGCGAGGATCTTCGATATCACTCTGCCCAGGAGGGGAAACAGAGGGAACGTGTAGAGGAACCCCTCGTTCCACCTGAACTGGAAGGCATCGCCGATGGAACCGCAATTGTGACCGGCTCTCGAGCAGTACCGACGGCACTTCGCGTTCTTGCTGGTGGCGAAGAGGTCAATTGTCAGCTCGCCCCAGCGGTCTCAAATCGTCTGGAACACCTTGTCGGAGAGGGACCACTCATGGTGGCAAGAGGTGTCCCTGTTGAGGGCGTCTGCTGTGGTGTTCTCCTGCCCAGCCAGGTGAACCACCACCGGATGGATTCGAAGTGAGATGCACCAATTCCAGAGATCGGGGGCTATGTTGAGGAGGGTGGTCGAATGAGTCCCTCCTTGCCTGTTGACGTAACAGACCGCCGTCGTGTTGTCTGTGAGGATCAGCACCGTGTGGTCTGTGACGAGGTGGCAAAAGGCCTTCATAACTTTCCAAATCGCGAGCAGCTCAAGAGCGTTGATGTGGAGGACGGTCTCGTTGTCGATCCACTGGCCTCGGACTTTGAGCTCGCTGCAGTGGGCTCCCTCTTCCAACCGAAGAGGGAGGCCTTGGTTGTTACCGTCACCCGCGGTGTCGACTCCCGGAATGGCATGCCTGACATGAGGTGACTGTAGGACTGCCACCATAGGAGGGAGGACCGTACCTGCGGGGGTAGTTGAAGTAGCGGGTTGAAAACTCGGACAAACCAGTGTTGAAGCGGCCGTGCACGAAGCCTGGATAGGTAGGTCACGGCGGTGGTGGAAGCCATGTATCTGAGGAGCTGTTGGATTCTCTTTGCCGATACCGTCAGGGCGTTGAAGACTGTCGACGCGCCTGACAAAAGTATCCATGCACGGTCGATCGGTAAGTAGGCCTTTGCCGACACCGAGTCCAGGGTTGCCCCGATGAAGTCTAGCACTCTCGCGGGCTCGAGGTGGGACTTCTTCGGATTGACCCAGAGACTGAGATGGGTCAGAAGTGTCAATGTCCGGTGGATGTTGTTGTAAAGTTTTTGTCTGCAGGACGCCACCAACAGCCAATCGTCCAGGTAGGGATAGATGGGGACGCCCTTCGTCCGCAGGTATGACACCACTGGGACCGTGCATTTGGTGAAGACCCTGGGCGTGGTCGAAAGTCCGAATGGTAGCACCCTGTACTGGTAACAGGTGCCGTCGACCGCGAACTGTAGGTACCGCCCGTGCTGCGGGCGAATGGTGATGTGGAAATAAGCATCCCGAAGATCGATGGAGGCGAACCAGTCCCCTCGACGAAGGAAAAGCAGGATCTAGGATAGCGTAACCATCTTGAACCTTTTGGGGTGGATGTAGTTGTTCACCCCTCTGAGGTCTAGGATGGACCACAGGGTTCCGTCTGTCTTTGGTACCGTAAAGTACTGGGAGAAGAAGCCGGTGTTTTTGGCTGAAGACGGAAGTCGCTCGATCGCCCCTTTTTGAAGCAAGGACTTGATCTCTTCCAGCAGGACCGAGCTGGCCAGGATGGAATGGTAGATGCCTCGCGGTGGAATATCTTGAAATTCTATGGCGTAGCCAAGACAGATGATGGAAAGCACCCAAGAATCCGTCGTGACTTGACGCCACTCGGCGAGGTGTCTGGCCAGGCTCGGTTGATCTTGGAAGGCTGCTGGCAGGCTGAAGGTTGGATGTGGAGGCGACTTGTGGAAGCGGTCAAAACCGGGACTTCACCTCGGATAAAGATTTCTTAGACGACAAGACCGAGCATCATCGGAACGATCTTCGGGCCGAGGAGACAGTTGACAGTTGGGACTGGGTGGACTGAGAAGACCGCTGTTGGAAGGTGGAGGACGAAGACCTGCGCCAAGATGGTCGTGAGCCAGAGGACCGACAGGACTGGGAAGGCTGGTTTTTTTCCCATCTTCCTGGCTGTCAGGTGCGCTTTGACAATGTTGTCCATCACCTCATCGGTTGTGGTGTGAAAGAGCCTACCATCACCCTCGAAGCAACCTCCACGGTGTGTTTCGAGGAGATGATCTGCTGATTCGCTATCGCGGCGGCCTCATTGAAGAGCTGTACCGCGGCTGGGCGGTTCTCCTCTGCAAGGCCGGCGAGAAGGGGAACGAAGCGGTCCAACAGGTTCCGGAGATAGGCCGCAAGGCACGCCTGCATGTTGGACACCCTGGCGATTAGCGATGAGGCGGTGTAAAACTGCCTGCCGAAGGCGTCCAACTTACGACCCTCATGGTCCGGCGGGGTGGTATGTGGCCTGTTGCCATCCTTGGTTTGGGCAGACTCCACCATGATGGAGTTCGGTACCGGATGGCTAAGAGGAACTCCGCTCTCTCCTTTTGCGTCTTGTAGAGGTGCTCCAGCCGATGTGGTATAGGTTGGGCAGAAGCCGGCTTGGCCCACGGGTGTTTCAGGCCCTGCATGAGCTTCGGCAGAAAAGGCAGTGGAGCAGTGGTCGGCTGACGAGCTTCCACATATTGGAAGACCAGGTCTTCCTCCTCTGGAACCGGTTCCGAGACCTTGAGACCAAGTGCTGCTGCCATCCGGAGCAGAATCGCTGAGAATTTTTGGACATCCTCAGGTGTAGACTCCGGTACTGGGTCCCCGAAAGCCAAGGGAGGTGACTCGTGGGATGCTGGCGTTGAGTCCTCTGATTCTGTGTCAGAATCATAGGACTGGGAGGATGGAGATGGAGACCTATCTGCAGACTTCTCCCTGGATGGTCTGCTGGGATGCCAGTCTAGGGTCACTGCCAGAGTTGCCGTCGCTACTGGTACCGCTGACGACATGGCAATCAGAGCTGTAGTACGAGGTGTCACCAAAGAGGCAACCAGCAGTACCACAGGACGCACTCGTGTAGTCACTTGGGTGACTGTCGCGACCGGCGCCACCGCCTGTGTTGACGTGGCCTCCGACGTCGGGCGGGTAGCCATGGAGGTGACCCTTGGTGGAGGCGACACAACCCTGTAGCAGGGTGAAGGCTCTCTAGATCTCCGGTGGCAAGGAGAAGGTGAGTGGCTCCGTGACCTTCGATACCGGGAACGATGGTCATCTCTGGAGGGCGAGCGGGACTGTCGAAATGGAAGCCAGCATCTCGCATCAGGGTGGTACTGATCCCTATGAGATGGGGAGTAGGAATGGTACGACGCCGGATATTCACACCACTGATACTCCTGACCATATCTGCCAAGATGGGAGGCAGAGGTGTAAGGCGAATCGGTCGAGGGACGGGAGTGCAGTCTTTCATAGTAGACCTCCCGGTGGCATGGTGATGGCGGCCTGACTCTCCACGCCTGGGAGCGGGACTCGCTCCTGCCCGAGGCTGCCCCATGCCTGGGCGAAGGCTGGTGTTGAGCCATCACTTCCTCCCGGCGGTCCACCGATCTGCGGTGACTCGGCGGGGACACCACAGCCGTTAAAACAGGCGGTTCCGAGGAAGGCAGGATCTCCACAGCCTGCTCCTCGTCCAACACCTCGAGGACCTCTCGGGATTCTCGGGAGCGAGGAGATGGACGGCCTTGCTGTCGGTACCGAGCCCGGTACTGACGAGGTGGACGGTGCGGCAGCTGCCGACACCGTTGATGGTGAAGTCACTCGCCGTCCGGATGATGGTTTCTCAGACATCTTAGCACGGGCCTCGGGCTGATCCCTCGCTCGCAAAGACTGTTCCCAGCAATGGGATTTCAACCTCAACGAGCGGTTGCAAAGAGTCTGGGTAGTGAACTCCCTACAAATAGGGCAAATCCGGGTGTTGTGGGTTTCGCCCAAACAGAAAAGGCACCCGCGATGCTTGTTTGGGAGAGTGACCTTCCATCCACAAGAGATGCACTTTTTGAAAGGCGCAGACATAGGCCGATAGTCCAGAGCGAGAAGAAGAAGAGACTGAGGTGAGAGAAAAAGTCCGAAGAGAAGGAGAAGGGAAGGGGGTTTCAAATACCAGTCCAATCCGTAATCCAAAAAACTGTAGTCAAAATCCAAATCCGAAGTCAAGCCAAGAAAACGCCAAGAAAAAGCAAGCCACTAAGAAGAATCTTCTGTATGCCACGGCGGACGAGAAAGAACTGAGGGGTGACCGTTGCTCGGCGGGAGGAGCATGCGCAGTACCGGCATGGTAGAGGGGTTCCCGCCAAGCTACTAAGCTCTAGAATCTTCCGAACGCTACCGCGCACGCGCGAAAGCTCCTAGTGTGTGAGGCACAGAGACCATGAAGAAGAACCTACTCATCACCGTTCCTGAAATGCCAAAAGCAAAATTTTACTGAAAGTCTCTATAAAGGCCGTAGAGTCTGCATGTTGTAGTGGTTTGAGCATTGGACTGCAACTCTGGACACCAGGATTTGATACTCTGCTCAGCCATGGAAACCCACTGGGTAGCTTTGGGTGCATCACACACTCAACCCGTTATAGGTTTGGCCTTGGTTTGCTGTAAGTCAGACATGACTTGAAGGCGTGCAACAATAATAGAGAAGATCCAGTTTCTTAAAATATTTTAACATCAGGTGAACTCTTAGCAGACTGAAGGCAGCCCAACTTTCGACCTTAAATGTTCAGCAGGAGTACCCTGGGAAAGACCCTAAATTACTGTTTTGAACTGCCCCCAAAAGGTAGAGCACCTTCTCATTCTATCACTAAATTTTAGCACCAATAAAAGTTGTGAAATAACTTTGCCTAGGAATATTTTAAATGCTGGATCTATTAATTACAATATTTGGGAGATTAAAAAAAACAAAAGATGTTTCCCACTGATTTCCCATTAAATTTAGCATTATATTATCCAAAGTTAAACAATAATTAATTCATATATAACAATTCTTGGTTTGGCATGAAATGACCAAAATCTGCCATTTCCTCTCATGCTCATTACACCTTTAATTACTTCCTAATGCATAAGAAATCAGGAATTGACTTAAAAAAGTGGTGGCAAGAGGGGGAATGCTCATGATTTAGTGTTACTTGCAAACCAAACTAGTGCTTGAATTTTGAAAAACAGCAAAGATAGTATTTGAAGCTGCATTTTCACATTTTTTCCCCCTCTTATCAGTAGTCATGAGTATTCTGATAAGGAACATCTCTTGAACTTAGTTGTTTTGGTAAAATACACCACCAACAAAAATTGAATAACCACCCAGTTATAAAATCTTAATAATGCAGAAATGTTTTTGCGATTTGTGACATGTGAATGAAATCCCAAACCACAGTATTATTCTTATTCAGGTATGGTCTATACCTCTCTGTATTACATGTCTAAATTACTGGAATTCACATATTAATTTTCACTAATTCCATCTTTTTAAGGTTGCATATTCATACACATATGAACTTCGACCTTACTTGGATCTGCTTTTGCAAATTTTGCTAATTGAAGACTCTTGGCAGACTCACAGGTTAGCACCGCAGATTCTTGAGTTCATTTTTTTTCTTTTCTATATATGAGACTTCTATGCATTATGTTTTGGCAGGAAACAGCAAGTTTCAGTGACTTACTGAAAACATTTAACTATTATAAGCACATAGTGGTTATAGTAGCATGTGGAAAGTGTGAATTGAGTTTGCACATTAATAACATATCATCCTGTCATTTATAACTGGAAACAATGCAGTATCTTACAGGAAATTCTATATATCATTTTGACTCCTGCACTAGATTCCAGTTTCACACACACACAAGGAAGATGGTGAATGTATGTTGAAACAACTTCTGAACCCATCTGTCTTGTGATATTCTCTGTCCAATTTTCTCTCATGCCGCAACACTTACATGCCTTTCAAAAATTGGGAAGCCTTTTGAAACAACAAGTGGGGGCAGGGAATAGGATTACAGAAGAAACTGGGGAAAATAATTTCTATTGGATGTCACTCCTCTCCGCAACCAGATGAAACCTTTTCCATTGGCAGAAGGACACAATGCTAAGTTTCATTGTGTGCAGATCTCTAGGCTTTGAGATGTTCTGACATTTGGATTTCTTGACTTCTCTTCAGGATTCACAATGCACTTAAAGGAATTCCAGATGACAGGGATGGGCTATTTGATACCATTCAGCGCTCCAAGAACCATTATCAAAAACGGGCTTACCAGTGTATAAAGTGTATGGTGGCTCTCTTCAGCAACTGTCCAGTAGCCTATCAGATCTTACAGGTAACTCTTTTCATCTCAGTGAACTATTATCAGTTGTATTCTGCTTTAATTCTGCTAGGAATATTCCATTTTCTCATATTTAAAAACAAAACTTTACTAGGAAGAAACAGGGTAGGCTTAACAGGGTTGACTTGCTTATGACAGAATTCAGTGCAGAATCACTGAGCTAAATCAACTATTTTGTGTATTTTAGTAAAATAAAGTGTCAAATCCCTGCCATTAAAAAAAAATCCTACTTTTTTAGTGGCTGCTAGAAATGATAGCCCCTATTAAAAAGCTGTGTTTGACAAGTGTTTGAAGAGTATGTTTACAGATATTGAGTGATTTGCTTCTTACCCATTCAGAGCAATGGAGATTTGAAAAGAAAATGGACATGGGCGGTAGAGTGGCTTGGAGATGAACTTGAACGTAGGCCATACACTGGCAACCCACAATATACATATAACAACTGGTCTCCTCCAGTCCAGAGCAATGAAACATCAAATGGTTACTTTCTGGAGAGATCACACAGTGCAAGAATGACCCTTGCAAAGGCTTGTGAGCTGTGCCCAGAGGAGGTAGGTTGTAAATGTACACCATATGGTAATTTGACATCCATTGCATGTGACAAATAATGAATGTAATAAAATGCCTTAAAGAATTATATATTAGTTCCATAGCAAATGCTAATTGCACTACAGCTTAATATGCACTTGTTAAAATTTCAAGTGAACTATTTTACCAAATATAATCCACCTTAACATTACCTTTAGTTAAGGGACATTGATATTTTTACAAGTTCTAGATGATATCTTTTTTCATTTTGCTGTTTGCATTAACTATAACCAAGATGAAATAGATTATCACCAATTCACTGAAAAAGAAAAAAATATTTTGGACGGCAGTTCCTGTCATCTCTGGCTATTGGTTGTGTTGGCTGGGAGTGATAGTAGTTATAACCCAAAACATCTGGAAGGCACATACTTGGAGAAGGCCATTATAGAGTGTTTTTCACTTGTTGATAGGTAAAGTCATTGGATCTGCATATCATAACCAAGACGCTTACTTAACAATTGGTTTGGATTGTCTTTCTTATTGCTACATTACTTCTGTTGAAAGTAATAAACTTGAGTTGCTCAATATTAGGAAGGAGAAGTATGGCCTCTGTCACTGCTAGACTGTATCGTGCCCAGTCTTCAGCTGTGAAGGCTGGTCTTCTCAGAGATATTGCCATGGGTTTGTTATCTGAAAGAGGGAGGAAATGCAGGTGCTTTGTAAGACAAATATTTGTGAAGAACTGTTCTTCTGATTGTGATTGTGTATGGAGAGGAAATGATGGGATTTGGACAGAATAGAAGACCCATTGTGTACTCCTTGATAGCTATTACAGTAGTGTTTAAAACAGTGGATAGGGGCTTTCCCCAGCTTTTTATAGTAGTGGTGCATTATGTCATATCCAAGTTTTGTTTGCAAAGTTGTTACTATAGGAGAGTATTGACCTCAAGACTGGTGTCTGATTGTGGACTCGGAGAAGGGACACAGTTTTCTACAGAAGTATATTTTTCTAATGAATGTGTCAAATGGTAGGGTAGTTCATCATAAGTATTCTTATAAAATATGCAAGTTTCTGCATACTTGGAAACTCCTTAGATATTCAGGAAAATGTGTATTCCAAAAGTGCAAAGGAGACATGCCCAAACACCTTCTGAATGAGGACTACATATTGGCAAACTATAGCAGATGAAACGAATATTAGAGACTGTGGACAGTCTGGACTTCAAAAAGTAGAACAGCAAGCGCAGGTCCCTCTGACGTCACTACCAAGCCACTTTTTAAGAGAAAACAAAAGGAATCTCCAACTTTGGAACCATTCCCCTCTAGTATTGTTACGTTCTAGTTTGGGGGTGTTGATCAAAGGGTGAGGTATGTTAAAAAAAAACCCTTGGGGTGATATTATGCTCCTGTGTTTCTATACTACTTGTGGATTTCTTTCAGGTTTCTGTTTGGCTATTTTGTGAACAAAATGCTGGAATACATAGATCTTTGGTCTGATCCAATGTGGTTCCTTTTATCTTCTTACTTGCCACCAGTGAGAATTTTGAGATAAAAGAAATGTTGAGGTACAGGTTGAGTACCTCTTATCTGGAATTCCAAAATGCTCCAAAATCCTAAACATTTAGAGCGATGACATATACATACCTGTACTGTATTAGTTTGGCTGGACAGAGGTGCAGCTGTAGAGAGACATGAGGATCTGTGAAATGGTGGGAATCTGTGCCTCTCACCATTTCACAGATCCTTACATCTATCTCCAGTGAGATAAGGGAACAGGAGCACTGCAACTGCTGTCTTGGAGGCAGAAGCTGTCAGCTGCACTGCCACTTTGCCAGAGTTTGCTGCGTTACTGGGCTCCCATCCATAGAAGACTTGGGCAGGAAAGACACTGACTGGGATCCAAGCTCCAGCACTGGAAGCAGTGAGGAGAGAAGGGGGGCTGGGGTGTGTTGTCCTGTTTTTGACATGGGGCTCTTCTAGCTAAGACTGGAAATGGTCAGCAGCAGCCGTTGCTGCTGCATCCCACTTTAGACCTCGCTTCAGTTGTGAGGTGGCGGTGAAGGAGCAGCAGTAGCTACCACAGACACTGCTAGTGCAACATTTGGCTATGAACCCAGCCTCAGTATCTCTGTCCCTCCTGCTCCTCTCCTCTCCCTGGAGGCAGCTAAGCCTTAAGGATTAAGCCTTGGGGTTGAGGCGTACCACCACTTCTGCTACTGCCCTACACTGTTTCATATACATGTACCTGTATTGTATTGAAAAATCCAAAATATGGAACACTTATGGTCCCAAGCATTTTGGACGAGAGCTACTCAATCTGTTCTGTCCCTCCCTGCTCCCAGTACTAAGATTCTCTCGTAATCTTACTAATTATTCTTAATATGACTTTGATATGTGGGTCATATGTTATACATTAAACTTGAAATGTTGATTGAATGTCAAATAATGAAAGGAAAAGTTACTGTGAATGGTATTTTTATTGTTGTTTAATTAGAAGGCTTTTCCTTTTTAGGAGCCTGATGATCCAGATGCACCTGATGAGCATGAGTCCTCTCCACCTGAAGATGCTCCATTGTATCCCCATTCACCTGGCTCCCAGTATCAGCAGGTAAGCAGAGATGCATCTTGAACAGAAGCCTATCAGTTCATTTTAGCGTCCTATACATTTTGCTTCAGCTTAATTAGAAATGTGTTGTAAACTTTATTTCTTTAGACACAAGGATAAATGCTACACAAGTATATAATCACACATGACTCTGGAGGTGGTCTGTTACGTGTAGTAGGTTTACGTCTTAGAAAGATCTATTGATTGCCAACATGCAAGCTACTATATGGGTATTGGCTGCCTACCAGTCTTTTTTCATGCGTATAGTTTACATCATGGCCAAAACTATGATTCTTCTTCGTGGTCTCTGTGCCTTCATACACTAGGAGCTTTAGCGCCTGCGCGGTAGCGTTCGGAAACTTCTAGAGCTTGTTCGCTTGGCGGGAACCCCTCCCCCACGCCGGTACTGCGCATGCTCCTCCCGCCGAGCAACGGTCTCTCCTCAGTTCTTTCTCGTCCGCCGCCGCGTACGGAAGGTTCTTTAGTTTGTTCCTCTCACGTCGTGCTTGGCTTGCTGTTTTTCACGGTTTTACGGACTTTCGGACTGTCTTTGACCTCTCTTTCGGACTCCCCCTTCGGTTTTCGTCTTTTTGGATTTCGGAGTTGGCGTTTCTTCGTCTTATGTCCGCGCTCTTTAAGAAGTGCGTGTCCTGCGGCCGCAAGGTTGCCCTCAACGACGGCCATAAGGAGTGTCTCTTCTGTTTGGGCGAGTCCCACAACATCCGGACTTGCCCAATTTGCAGGGATTTTACTCCCCAAACTCTTCGCAACCGCTCCGCGAGACTCAAATCTTATTGTTGGGAACAGTCTCTGCGGGCGATAGACGAGACCTCCACTTCCAAGATGGCCGACAAGAAGACGACCACGCCATCGACGGTATCGGCGGCTGCCGTTCCGTCCACCTCGTCGGTATCGGGCTCGGTACCGGCGAAACGCCGATCTCGGCGTTACCGAGGATCCCGAAGCTGTCGGCGGCTGCCAAGTCAGCGAAAGGATCCTCGACGGCGAGGAAGGCTGAGGCTCCCCTTACGGAGACGCCTGCAAAAAGCGCCCTGCTCCGGACGGAGGCAAGGGCAAGGAGAAGGAGAAGAAGAAGAAGAAGAAGGAAAAGAAGCGCTCCCCGGCTGGGGACGCTCAACCTCCTACTCCCCCCTCCTACTCAGCAGCCTTCCAAAGGGCGAGGCGAGTCCGTCGACCTCTCGGAGGATGAGATCGAGGACGTTCCCCAACAGCGCCCGGACTCGCCTGTGGCAGACCCTCCAACCCTGGTGGAGGAGCGCCACCGCCCTCTTAGCCGTCGCAGGTCGGCCGACCTGCAGCAGAGAGAGCCCTCTGCTTCTCCGGAGCGGCGTTCGACCTCCTTCAGGTCCCGGTCCCGCTCTTCCGAGCGTCCGGTGGCCTCGCCGCCTCCGAGGGAGACAAGAGAGGAACAACCTCGCTCGTCTGCCTCCAGATACACCTCGGCGTCCTACGTGGCTAGGTACGCGAGGGAATCTGAATGGAGAGAGCGCCCGGCCTCCTATCGGTCGCATTCGCCATCGTACCGGGATCGGTACCATCGTGGCCCGAGTCGCGGGGGAGACCTTCCGGAGGTCCCGGTCACCTCGTCGACAGCGCGAATCGCGCTCGCCTAGAGGGGACGAGGCTCGGTACCGTCGACGCCGAAGCCGATCTCCGTCGGACCGCCGCTCCTTCAGCCGCTCTCCCTCCCCTCGATATCATAGGGCGAGGGAGCCTTCACCACGGTATCGGGCGATATCGCCACCTCCTAGGGTCACGGCAACGGCGACGCGCCCTACGGAGTCGGTGGTGACGGAGCGGACTACGACGACGTCAGCCTGCCAGACTACCCCGGTCACCACCAAGAGGGTGAAGTCAGTGGTCAGCCATCCCAAGCGGGACGCTGCTGCTACCACCGCCCCGGCTGCGGAGAAGCCTAGGAAGGCAACACCTGCGGCGACTACGAAGGAGCCGGAGAGCGTGCGGCGAGAGGACTCACCGAGCTCGGAGTCGTACGACTCGAGTGTGGAGTCTGAGGTGTCTGAGGCGGCCTCCCAGGAGTTCCTCCGTTGGGATTCGGGGCCCGATCCCAGATTCTGCTCCAGAGGACGTCCACCAGTTCTCTGCGATGCTGCTCCGCATGGCCACTACCCTCGGCCTTAAGATCGCCGATGCGGAGCCGGAGGATGACGATCCAGCCTTCTCCGTTTTCGAGGAGAAGCGACCTTCCACGGCCCCGCTGCCTCTCCTGCCCCGGGTATCCAGACTGGTGAAGGCCGCCTGGGATAGACCGGCCTCGGCTCAGCCGATACCGCAGCGGTTAGAACACCTCTACCGGGTGCAGAAGGATAACGCCGGTTATCTCTTTAATCACCCTGCACCGAACTCTGTGGTCGTCGAGTCCGCGCAGACGAAGGGCTCCGGCAGGCAACACACCACCCCGCCGGACAAAGAGGGCAGGAAGTTGGACGCCTACGCAAGGAGGTTCTATTCAGCTGCCTCCTTGCAGATCAGGCTGTCCAACACTCAGGCTTGCCTCGCGGCATACCTGAAGAAAGTGCTCGATCGCCTGCAACCAGCGATGGAAGCGGTACCGGAGGACATCCGCCAAACCTCCTCCGTGATCTTCAATGAGGCTATCTCCATCGCTCGGCACCAGATGGCCTCCTCCCGGCACGCGGTGGAGATCGCCTCCCGGGTCATGGCGGATCCGTCGGCCTTCGCCGCCATGCTTGGCTTCGACCGGCCGACATCCAGGAGGACACCAGAAGGAGGATTGAAGATCTCCCCTTCGACGGTGAAGGCCTATTCAATTCGTCCACAGACGAAGCTTTGGACAATCTCGTCAAGGCGAGACTGACCGCAAAAAAGATCGGGCTGCAGCCGGCCACGCAGACCCGCAGGGCCTCCACCTTCCGACCATCCTGGCGACGATCTTCCACCTCGTCGTTCCAGCGTTCGGCCCAGTCTGGACAGTCGAGACCGTCCTCCGGCTCATCGGCCAGACGCACGATTAGGCGGCGCCCGCCTTCGTCGAAGAAGTCCTCCTCCGAGACAAAGTCTCGGTTTTGACGTGCCTGGCAGGACCCGCCAATACCCACTCTTCAGCCTACCATCAGCGCTCGGAGACCGACCGACTCTCGCTCGACACCTAGCGGAGTGGCAGTATGTCACTACGGACTCTTGGGTGCTTTCCATCGTCCGTCTTGGCTACGCCATCGAGTTTCTCGATATTCCTCCTCGCGGCGTTTATTACTCCACGCCGTCGAGTCCGGCCCTCCTGGAAGAGATCCAATCCCTCCTCCAGAAAGGGGCGATCGAGCGGCTCCCGCAAGAGGCCAAGACCACCGGCTTCTTCTCCAGGTACTTCACGGTACCGAAAGCCGACGGTACCCTCCGGCCGATCCTAGACCTCAGAGGGGTGAACTACTACATCCGCCCAAAAGGTTCAAGATGGTCACGATACCGTCGATCCTACCCTTCCTACATCGAGGGGACTGGTTCGCCTCCATCGATCTCCGAGACGCATACTTCCATATCGCCATTCGCCCGCAGCACAGACGGTACCTCCGCTTCGCAGTCGACGACACCTGTTACCAGTACAAGGTGCTGCCGTTCGGACTCTCGACTGCCCCAAGGGTCTTCACCAAGTGCATGGCCCCGGTGGTATCCTACCTGCGGACGAAGGGCGCTTCCGTCTTCCCCTACCTCGACGATTGGCTGTTGGTGGCGTCCTGCAAACAGAGACTTTACCACGACGTCCACATGACGTTGTCACTCCTGACCCGCCTTGGTCTACGAGTGAATCCGAAGAAGTCCCACCTCGAGCCGGCGAGGATCTTGGACTTCATCGGGGCGACGCTCGACTCGACCTCCGCCAGGGCGTACCTACCAGAGTCTCGAGCACAAACCTTATCGGGCCGCCGCTCACGCTCGTACGGCCCCGACGTTATCTGCGAAGCGTCCAGCAGCTCTTGGGCTACATGGCTGCGACGACCGCTGTGACATATCTCGCCAGGCTGAGAGCAAGACCTCTTCAACACTGGTTCGTCCGCATATTCGACCCCCTGCGAGACGAACAGACACTCCGACTGCAGCTGCCGGGAGACGTCCGCTCATCCCTCCGATGGTGGCAGTCGCGACGCAATCTCATGTCAGGGATGCCTTTCCAACAGCCGACACCGAAGGTGACGGTAACGACCGACGCCTCCCTGTATGGATGGGGTGCCCACTGCGGCGATCTCAGAGTCCGCGACAGATGGACCGACGACGAGACCGCTCTCCATATCAACGCGCTGGAGCTGCTCGCCGTTGGAAAGCCCTACGGGCGTTCCGCCATGCCGTGGCGGGGCGCACGGTCCTGATTCTGACGGACAACACCACCGCCGTCTGCTACATCAACAGACAAGGTGGGGCTCATTCCACGACCCTGCTCGACATCGCGCTCGGCCTGTGGGAATGGTGCATTCGCCTGCACACGCATCCCGTGGCGGTTCACCTGGCCAGGCAGGAGAACACCACGGCAGACGCCCTCAGCAGGGACACCTCATCCCATCACGAATGGTCTCTCTCCGGAGAGGCGTTCAGACTGATTCGGGACCGCTGGGGCGAACCATCGATCGACCTCTTCGCGACCAGGGAAAACGCGAAGTGTCGCCGATTCTGTTCCAGAGCGGGCCACGATCGTGCCTCCATCGGGGACGCTTTCCAGTTTCCGTGGACCGGGGAACTCCTCTACGCGTTCCCGCCGTTCCCGCTGCTCGGCCGGACGATATCGAAGATCCTCGCCGACCGAGCCGACGCGATCCTGGTAGCCCCGTACTGGCCGAGGCAACATTGGTTCGCACCCCTGCTACAAGCCGCGCGAGACGACCTGCTCCGGTTGCCACCGACACCGGACCTGCTCTCCCACTCCGGCGGCCGAGTCCTCCATCCGGACCTGCCACGCCTGGCCCTCCATGCCTGGAGGATATCGCACTAGACGATCCCGTGCTCGGTACCGTCCTCGTCGCGGCCAGGAAGGAATCCACCCGTCGCAACTATCAATACAAGTGGCGACGCTTCCTGACCTTCGCTAACGAGAGGAGTGAGCCGGTATCGCCCGCGGGGCTCTCGACCGTCCTGCACTTCCTCCTGCACCTCCGGCAACAGGGCCTGGCGTTTCCATCCCTGAAGGTGTATCTCTCCGCGATCGTGGCATACCAACCGCCACGATCTGCTGCCTCGGCCTTCTTCAGGAACGATACCGTTAAGCGGTTCCTGAAAGGACTTCATCATCTCTACCCGCCGGTATCGCCGCCGCTACCGCCGTGGTCCCTCTCGCTGGTGCTCTCGCAGCTGACGAAGCCGCCCTTCGAGCCGATGGCGACCTTGGATGACAGGCTCCTGACAATGAAAACTGCCTTCCTGGTAGCGGTGACCTCAGCGAGGCGAGCGGGTGAGATCACAGCTCTTCGTTCCGATGAGCCCTTCACGGTCTTCCACAGGGACAAGGTGGTCCTGAGACCTGACATCTCGTTCCTGCCAAAGGTGGTGTCCAGTTTCCATCTCAACCAGGACATCATCCTGCCTGCCTTCTTCCCGAACCCGACGACACCGTTGGAGCGGTCCCTCCACTCCCTGGACGTGCGTCGGGCATTGGCTTTCTACAAGGACAGGACTGCTTCCTTCCGACAGACGCCGCATCTCTTTGTTTGCTATGGGCGACGTCGGAGGGGCCTAAAAGTGTCCACCCAGCGCTTCTCCAAGTGGGTGGTGAGGACTATTGAACTGGCGTATGAGCTCGCGAGGAAGCCTCCGCCAGTCCTGCTTCGAGCCCACTCCACCAGAGCTGTGGCTACTTCTGCGGCCCTCCTGCGAGGAGTTGACCTGCATGAACTCTGCCGTGTGGCGACCTGGTCCCAACCATCGACCTTCGTGCGCCACTACAGGCTCGACTGCCGGTCGCGCAGAGATGCCCGGTTTGGACGTGAGGTGTTGGCTTCCGTGCTGTAGGACCTGACCCGCCGTCCGACCGGTAAGCTACACAGTCTCCTAGTGTATGAAGGCACAGAGACCACGAAGAAGAAGAACAGGTTGCTTACCTGTAACTGTGGTTCTTCGAGTGGTCATCTGTGCCATCATACACACCCGCCCTTCCTCCCCTCTTTCTCAGGTCCCTGTAGGTTCTACGGCGGACGACAGAACTGAGGAGAGACCGTTGCTCGGCGGGAGGAGCATGCGCAGTACCGGCGTGGGGGAGGGGTTCCCGCCAAGCGAACAAGCTCTAGAAGTTTCCGAACGCTACCGCGCAGGCGCTAAAGCTCCTAGTGTATGATGGCACAGATGACCACTCGAAGAACCACAGTTACAGGTAAGCAACCTGTTCATCTGCCCACAAGTACCTCCAGAAAGAAGTTAAATTCCTAGATACAACATGTCCTTCTATTCATATTAGTGAACCATTTTAGAAATCAAACCCACATGCTGCAAAATTCCTAACTCTTCACATAGCGTTTTTATAGAATGGTCTGCAAATCAAAATTCTGAACCACACTGAAGCCTGATTCTGCTCTGCATAAATAAATTCATTTATTAGATTTAAAAGTTGTCCCATGATGCTTGTTAATGTAATCAGACTCAAGAGTATTTCCAGTGTTGGATTTTAGTTGGACTTTCTGAAACCAAAAATGAGACACAGAATAACTAATGAATACTGAGCTTTAGGTTAAACCTCCCTTAAAATTAAATGCCTTTATAAATAGATCACCAGCTCTGGAAAATTAAAATGATAATGAATCTGGCCTTAGCTATGTTTGAGAGTCATGGATAACTGCATTATTTATTCCCTTATCTTTCCTAAATCATTAATTGTTTATCCTTAATCTGTTAATTTCCTTCCCTGCTCACTTCCTTTCATCTTGCTTTCTTTACTGATGTTCTCAGCAGAGCAGTTGGTAAGTGATACAGACTCAATCCCCTCAAAGTTGAATCACATTTTGTCCACCAGCTCCCTTATCTGTTCATGTGGTGTCTTCACTTTTTTCACAAGAGCTGGCTTTTTCACTTCCTAACATGCACAGTGGTTATATTTTAATTCCAGTTATAGATTCAGAATTACATAAAGGTATAAAAATGGTTCACATTTTCCCATTTAGTAGACATTTTGAGGCTTATCATACTTGATGCAAATTAATCATTTAGTTGTTTGACAGAAGAGCCCTAACTATCCTTTGAAGAACATTCACAATTACCACTTCCCATTTTTTGTACTAATTATAAGTACTTTTGCTCCATCATTTTGTTTTTTGAAGACTTATTTTAATTAAAGGTCTTCACGTAAGTTAGTTAGCATTTTCTTTTCAGTTTCCTCTTGCTTCAGGTCTTGCATGAAATTGGACTTAATTAACAGTAACTACATTTTGCTGCCAATGTAAATGTATTTGATTTCTAGTTATTTAACAGGTAAGATTTCTGTCTAATTATATAAAATATATTGCTAACCAGTTCACCAAGTTGCTCTTTTTTAAAAAAAAAATAGAGGCAATTTTATTTTACAATACATTTTATCTCTTACAGAATAACCATGTGCATGGACAGCCATATACAGGCCCAGCAGCACATCATATGAACAACCCTCAGCGACCCGGCCAACGAGCACAAGAAAATTTTGAAGGCAGTGAAGAGGTTTCACCACCTCAAACGAAAGAATAGTGGAAATGCACATAATTAACTTGCTCCATCAAGACTGTGCACCCAGGCCTTACAGTCCAACTTTTCTCTGTGTCTGGCTAATATTTAGAAAAACTATTCCTAATCAACATGGAGTGAAGAGTCTATTCACTGTCTTATCTGCAGAAAATTGCTGTCAATATATAACCTGCCTGCAGTGGAAAGTGTATAGTGTTTTGTAATAAATGGCCTGATGCTAATGTGTAAATGGCAAAGGTGTATATAGTATATTAATGTTTGACTGTTAATTCTTAAGCAAGAAACATTTTTTGTCTTGATGAGACTCACAGATCTACAACAATTAATTTCTTGATATATCTGCTGCGCTCTACAACCAGTGTTGCCTGCCTAATGGCAGTTGGATCAGCTCCTTCCCCCAAAAAAAGTAAGCCTGTCCATATCAACCAGAAAAAAAAATAGTTTCATGTAATTCTTTGCCACTGAAGTCGATTTTACTATGAGCAACGTAATGACTGGTAACCTTTTAATTATTTGGTTGATGTGGAAAATTGGTGATGTAACATTGTTTCTAGGTCTTTTTTCATTGCCTTTTTCATTCTGGTATTAGGTTAATCACTTTGAAGCTATAGTTAAGCTGTAACATTTAGCATGGCTTCACACCAGGTTAGTGTAGCCAGTGAGGAAAGAAAATTAGTTGTCCCAAAAGGACAACTGTGTTGTTCAGAGCCTTTTCTTCTGACATCTAGATTATAAAACGGAGGGGGAGGGTTGGGCAATGTGACAAACAGGTGGTTTTCAGTTGCACATATGTTCCTCACATCTAATGTTTGACAGTTCTGTCTCTGGGTGGGATAAAGAACACTTAGTTTTCAGTAATAGGAAATTAAAAGATTTAAAACAAATATGCAAATTTTTGCTATGCCAGGATGCCTGGAGCATAATAGACTGTATTTGGTGTGCTTGTTTGTTTCTTTGGTAGAGCTTATTTGGTAACACTTTCCTTTCTACTGCATTGCAGTGAAGTGGAAGTCGACAAAATCACACAGTACTTGTGAGTGCCACTGCACCAAGTTAACTGGCTGGTTTTCTGCTCGTTCACAATTCTACTTGAAAGCAAGAATTGTCTTAGCTCTCTATCCATTATAAGAGGAATCTTAACCTTAGAAGCAGGGTTTGATTATTGAAAAACAAACTACTGGTTAGTCAACTACAAATCTGAGGTATCTCTCTATTCCAGAGTAAACATTTGTTTAAAGACTTCAAGGAACGCATCAGTAAATACTGTATTTAAATTAAAATTGGTAACTTGAATGTGTGTAATTATTTTGGAACTTGTCAAAAAACCAAATACCCCTGCAAAACAGATACAGCCCACCCTATACTATTTAAATATTTGCTGTTTTATTTTATAGAAATTATTTTGCTGAATTCACAAATAGAATTTGATTTAAGAAGACCATTTTTGTCCTGTGGTGTGTGTGTGTTTTTTTAAAAAAAAACAGACTTGCACAGGTAGTTGAATTCTGTGCACTATACTGAATTCTGGAACTTAAAAAGTCGCATTGAGATTTGGTGGACAGAAATTTGACCCTTGACAAAGAATAAAAAAGGAAAACTGTAATAGTTTCTTAATGTGACTATCTTGTACTTTTTGTATGTTTTATATATACATATATATTTAATGAGCACAAGCTTGATGGTATTTTTTACAACTGAGTTAATACAAACAACGCTGCTTATCAAAACTAGGATTTATAGTTGAACAAAATTAGAAAATCACAAGTGTTTTCTGTTGCATTTAGTGTAATGAGATGGTCTTAAACCATTTTAAATATTCTATGTAGCAATGATCATTTTACTCTTCCAGATTTTCTCTAGTATTCATGTTAACTGTTACGTTTTTAATAGCATTTAATTTGATTGGTTGACAACATTCAAGCAAAACATTCCCAGTGTATTTGGGTATGTTTACTACTGGCTTCAATCAGAATATTAGCCTGTTTTTGTATTTGAGCTGCAACAGTTCATATTCCCTTGGACCAGTAATTATTGTTAAACATGACTATCTTTGCATACAGAAACATAGAACTTGTTACTTCAACCTTGGAAGAAAATGAAGCATGAAGTGATTGTGGATTTTTTTTTAGAACAAAACTTACTTTCATAAGGCTTCAGTTTGTTTTTCCCATCCATGGTGGAAGAAGTTTCTGGATGATCAGTTTGGGAGTATTGTGGCTAATCTTTCCCCATAAAAGAGACTTTTCTAAAATGATGGCCTCAAAAGAAATGTGTAGCAGAAACCTAAGAAAGGAATTGCCTTTCCTCATTCAAAAACATCAAATTTATTCATTTTAAATGAAAATGTTCTGAAGAATAATTAATGCATGCTTTTGTTGGAGCTCTGGCAGCAGTTGCTGCAAAACTGTAATGTAATACCTCAGTATTAATGGCACACATTAAAAACAAGTCCTCAAAGTGCCTAAATGTTTAATTTTACTTTTCCACTAATTATTGAATCCTAGTTTTTGTTTGTAACAGTTAATGGGAAATCCCTGTCTTCCATAAAAGTGATCCATCCAGCAGCAAAATAATCTTACATTTTTTTTCTAATTATCTGGCATTAAATATAACAAATTGTACACCTGTAGGGGAAAAAATCAGTGTATTCGTGATCAGAATGTGTTTATGTGAGTACTTTCCTTGACCCTAATAGTTCTGTGTCCAAATGAATCTTTGCCACTGTCTTAGTGGGTGACTTTAAATTTATTTTTTTGTGTTAGTGCTGCTAAACCAACCTAGTTAAGTAGCCATGCATGGCTGCTAACTTGGTGGGGATTTTTAAATGTATCACTTTGGGGGAGCCTTTTGATGCCAAAAGTCATGGGAGCCTCATTTGTTTTGTTTTGTTTTGTTTTGTTTGAATCTAGATTCTAGTCTTTAGCAGTTGTGGAAAAAAATTGAAAGCATGTCTGCAGTGTTCTCTCAAGACTCGAAAACCAAAAAAGAAATAAAAAGAATCCAGAATGGAATTTTAAACCTCATGATTTTTAAATCAAGAACCAGTAATGTCTTTTTAAAACAACCATGAGTTTTGAAATAGCCTCAGAAACAAATGTACTGATTTGATTTACTTCCTAAACAAAATTAGGGTGTAATTAATAAAAAGCTTTGCAGGCAGTGTATGTATAAATCAGATATTGGGTGTCATCTGTTTATTTAATTAGTAAATTACGAAGAAAGAGAAACATGTATTTGAAACTTCTGTATCAGGTAGGAGTAGAGGAAGTAGGTTAGCTTTGCCCTATGAAGCACACATTCATGTAGACATAAATGTTACCATGCTGCTACCACTCGGAGGTGGTTTCAGAATGAAATTGCACTTTAACAACTTGCTGCAAAATGTTTGTGTTTGTTTCCCTGTTTTCTGGAACATGTTCATTTATGTTAGTTCCTATATTTTTTGAGTTTCCTGGTTGGCACAGTATAAAGAACATTCATCTGCATAGCTCCCGTACATTATAGTGGAGTATAAATAAAAAATACTACTATGTTCTTGGGACAAGCCCGTCAGTTTTCCTGCAGTTTGTTGAAGAAAACTTCCTTTCCCAAGTTGTGTTATTTTGTAAACTTGCTGGGAACACTAGCAACTATTATGACAGGATGTTTAACATATTTTTCTTACTCTACAGGGTTGTGTTACAAACATTTTTAGCAGTGTTCAAGAAAGCTCCTTGCTTAAAAGAAACTTAAAGGAAATGTAGGTTCATAGAAAGTTCTCACAGTAGAAAAAATTACTGAAGAAAACATAAGCACTTCTTCCTCCTGAATTGAGATAATGGCAGATAATGAAAAACATGGGTGGTGTGAGGCTGGTTCTCACTCTTGTGTGTATCTGTGTGAATTCATAATGCCCCAGCAAGTGTTGCCTTGTGTGTGAATCAGATGCCGTGGCTGTAACTTAATACGGCCTCATATGCAAGGGATTAGATGCTGTGAGGGTTGGAGAGCGTCCTGAATTGGTTGATCTGTGGCACGTGGAGCACTTGGGGAAAGAGGGAATCTCCAAAGATCGCAGCTTCCTTGAGCACAGCTCCACTCAAAAGAGTTCTCTGTCCACACTGGGGCATTCCTCTCTTTTCATGACACAGCCCATCCTATTCAGGATGGTCCATTTACTCTTAGCATTTTGGTTATACAGAAGCAAGAAGGGAACAGGAAATGCCTCCTGGCAATTTTCTGCTGCAAACAGCATTTAGAATCCGACACAGTGCTTTTTTGTGGTTGTTAGTTTCCACACTGAGAAGCAAGTTTTCATGTGTTGATTAACTAAATCATCTGTCAGTGGGTCTTAACTTGGGCTCTGGGAACCCCTAGGGGTCCACAAAGCTCTACTGCTGGACACCTCCAGCAGTGGCAGCAACAGGAACGCAGCAGTGTATGTGTGTCTTAACTGCTCCTTCATTTGCAAACACGGGAGCAATTTAGGTGTGCAGGCACAGCTGCTGTTGTGTCCCTTTTGTCAGGGATGTGGCAGCAGGGGGTGTGGACACCAAGACACATGGTGGCAGGTGTGTGCACATTTGAACATCTGTGCACCTTTGCTGCCTCGCCCCGACAAATGGGACATGGCAGCAGGTGTGTGTGTGTGCATACCCAAACCATGGAGTCTGGAGGCCAGGGTTTGAATCCCCATTCAGCCATGGAGACCCAGTGAGTGACCTCAGACAAATCACATTCCCTCAGGCTTGAGAAATGCAAAGGCCACAAATCTTGCCAAGAAAACCCTCATAATAGGTTTGCCTTAGGGTCATCATAAGGGAAAGTTTTCAAAGGGAAGAGACATGATGGCTAAAAAGAATCTCCTCCTGTCAGCAGCACTACTGTGTGCCTTCAGGTCCTTTCTAAGTTATGGCAATCCTAAGGTGAACCTGTCAGGTTTTTGTTTTGTTTTTTGGCAAGATTTGTTAAGAGGGGGTTTGCCTTTGCCTTCCCTGAGGCTGTGAGAATGTGACTTGCCCAAAGTCACCCAGTATCTGAGCAGGAATTGGAATCCTAGTTTCCAGAAGCCTTTAATAAATAAATATGAGAATATTAGATTTAAATCTAAATACCTGTATTTAAATCTTGAGTGAAGTTTTAGGGGTCCTTGGTAACAGATTATATTTACATGGGGTCCCAGATGAAAGGTTAAGAACCATTGATTAAGTTACTTGTATACTGGCCTTTAGACTTATGTCATTTACCTTTTGACCAGGAGGAACATGCTGCCATCCCTAAAAGGACCGTAACTATTTAATCTCTTTAAACAAAGATGGCTAAAAGGTAAGGAAATTCATATGCATGTTTTGCTCACTTAGGAGCATGAGCTTACTTGGGAGAGAAACTAAACTAGATTATCTGGAGATAATCTGGTGCATGCAATATGAATGCTGTTGTGAAAAGGAGAAATAATTGTACCTTAATTAATATGCATTGGAACAAATTGCTCCCCTTGATATTTTGTTCTCACTGTGAATAGCTACCATACTTGGTATCAGATGTCAGTGGTCAACAAAACAGTAAATCGATGTCCATTTAAATACTAAATTCAATAAGGTTTGTATGCTATGTTATAGAACTGCAACTGGGCTTCATGTCATTTGTATAATTCTTAAGAACTCAATGAAGCAGTGACAAGTGCAGTACATTACCTGAACCTATTTGTCACATTTTTCTGTTCATTAGCTTAGGAATATAATTGCATAGAGAATTTCTGTTACACTCAGATTCACAGCTATGCTCAGATTCACAGCATGATATTATTTCCCAAATTCTGTACCACTGTGGCTTTGAACCATAATGGATTCCTACGTGCTTACATTGCAAATACTGGAAAAAATCATGTATCAAGGAAGTTGGAGCTTAATCTGTCAGGAGGATAATCCATAATGAAGATCTTGTGAAGCACAATGACTAAAGAGATGAAGTACAGATCAGAAAGTTTCCAATTCAAACTCAAGATAGGCTGTGAACTCATTATGCAGTCTTAGGCATGCCACTCTTCACCTTGACAAATTGTAAAGGATAAATGTGAAGAAATTTGAACATTTGAAAGCACTATTGAAAAAATGTATTGAGTATCGTTACTGTTCTGTGCCATCAAGTCAGCCTAAACTTAAGGCAAACCTGTGAATAAAAGACCTTGAAGAGACTCTTGCTAAGAGCACTGCTCAAGTTTCACAAACAGAGAGTCATGGTTTCCTAGATTGCCTCAATCCAGAGGAAATACTTGTTTTGAGCACTGCAGTGTTTCTCTGTGTTCCACAGCTATATTGATCCCTTCAGTAAATTACACTAAGTGCCTGCCTATGATTGGCTGTCTCATTTCAAGATGTATCTCTCCAATTAACAACCTGCATGCCTGCAGCTGCTAAGAGCAAGGTCAAAGGTTTGCTCAGTATATTTGTGCCAAACCTTGTGACCATCCTGGCTGAATATGGTTCTGTTTCATTCATGGTGATCAGGGATGACCATCCTCCTAATTGCTCAGTGCAGTTGTCCAAGCACAGCAGCTGCTCACACATAGAACAAAAATATTTCCATGTGTGGATGTACCATTGATAGCAAATCACTTGAAATTCCCTTTAGGAAGGGTGCTTATTAAACAAGTTGTGTGAACTGGCTCTTAAGTCTCTGTCATCTTAACTGGTATCATAATACACAAACCACCCTACTTAGGATTGCCTAGTTTTCCAACTTTCTCCTTTCAAAGATGTGTTTTCATAATTGTATTATGCTGAGTATTGGATCATATTGACTGGCTTTTATTTTTCTGCTTGCAACATTGGTGTTTCTCTGATCTTTCTACATGTGTCTTTTAAAAAGGAGCACCATCTGTTGCCCTTTGCTGTACACTTTTAGGTAATTCCTGCAGGATCTAAGTTTGTCCAAGAAAAGTTATTTTAGGTGCTTATGAGTTCTCTGCATGCTATTCTATATTGATTCCCATATCTATATTTGCCAACTCTGTTTCATTCTTGGACACCACCCACTTGTTTAATGCAAAATCTAATTTGCCCTCTTTTATTTAAACCTGTTTGGATTTCATAAAATATCTTTAGTTTTCATTTTTGCTGAATGTTTAGCTGATTATATAAAATATTTTTTGAACTATGCAGAAATTTGTAACATTTTGGAACCTTATTCAGTCCTTAATTTTCCTAGAATGCTAGTCTGAAGACAGAGTGCAGAAGAGTGGTGTGGGTGTGCCTTCAGATCACCTGTCAACTTACAGTGACCCCATAAATTTCAATTTTCTTAGGCAAAGAATACTCACATGTTGTTTTGCCAGTTCCTTCCTCTGAAATACAACCTACCGTACCTTGTATCAATGGATGGTCTCCCATCCTTGTACTAGCCAGAGCTGATTCTGCTTCAGTTTCACATTCCATTCAAAAATGGTTGCCAGCAGGTTCTTTTACCTCAGTTGGCATTTTCTGCAGGGTTGCTCCCCCTGCGCCATTGCACTGAGAACTGTTGGTGGTCTTTCAAAGCCAATTTTTCATTTGTGCTCTATATGCTAACTTATTTTAAGACTTGCTCTGCTTTTCATTGACATTCTAAGCGAACATGGGGGAAAGGCTCTTAAGATCAGCTGAGAACCTGTATCTATGTTTCTTCTTCGTGGTCTCTGTGCCTTCATACACTAGGAGCTTTAGCGCCTGCGCGGTAGCGTTCGGAAACTTCTAGAGCTTGTTCGCTTGGCGGGAACCCCTCCCCCACGCCGGTACTGCGCATGCTCCTCCCGCCGAGCAACGGTCTCTCCTCAGTTCTTTCTCGTCCGCCGCCGCGTACGGAAGGTTCTTTAGTTTGTTCCTCTCACGTCGTGCTTGGCTTGCTGTTTTTTCACGGTTTTACGGACTTTCGGACTGTCTTTGACCTCTCTTTCGGACTCCCCCTTCGGTTTTCGTCTTTTTGGATTTCGGAGTTTGGCGTTTCTTCGTCTTATGTCCGCGCTCTTTAAGAAGTGCGTGTCCTGCGGCCGCAAGGTTGCCCTCAACGACGGCCATAAGGAGTGTCTCTTCTGTTTGGGCGAGTTCCACAACATCCGGACTTGCCCAATTTGCAGGGATTTTACTCCCCAAACTCTTCGCAACCGCTCCGCGAGACTCAAATCTTATTGTTGGGAACAGTCTCTGCGGGCGATAGACGAGACCTCCACTTCCAAGATGGCCGACAAGAAGACCACGCCATCGACGGTATCGGCGGCTGCCGTTCCGTCCACCTCGTCGGTATCGGGCTCGGTACCGGCGAAACGCCGATCTCGGCGTTACCGAGGATCCCGAAGCTGTCGGCGGCTGCCAAGTCAGCGAAAGGATCCTCGACGGCGAGGAAGGCTGAGGCTCCCCTTACGGAGACGCCTGCAAAAAAGCGCCCTGCTCCGGACGGAGGCAAGGGCAAGGAGAAGGAGAAGAAGAAGAAGAAGAAGGAAAAGAAGCGCTCCCCGGCTGGGGACGCTCAACCTCCTACTCCTCCTCCTACTCAGCAGCCTTCCAAAGGGCGAGGCGAGTCCGTCGACCTCTCGGAGGATGAGATCGAGGACGTTCCCCAACAGCGCCCGGACTCGCCTGTGGCAGACCCTCCAACCCTGGTGGAGGAGCGCCACCGCCCTCTTAGCCGTCGCAGGTCGGCCGACCTGCAGCAGAGAGAGCCCTCTGCTTCTCCGGAGCGGCGTTCGACCTCTTTCAGGTCCCGGTCCCGCTCTTCCGAGCGTCCGGTGGCCTCGCCGCCTCCGAGGGAGACAAGAGAGGAACAACCTCGCTCGTCTGCCTCCAGATACACCTCGGCGTCCTACGTGGCCAGGTACGCGAGGGAATCTGAATGGAGAGAGCGCCCGGCCTCCTATCGGTCGCATTCGCCATCGTACCGGGATCGGTACCATCGTGGCCCGAGTCGCTGGGAGACCTTCCGGAGGTCCCGGTCACCTCGTCGACAGCGCGAATCGCGCTCGCCTAGAGGGGACGAGGCTTGGTACCGTCGACGCCGAAGCCGATCTCCGTCGGACCGCCGCTCCTTCACCCGCTCTCCCTCCCCTCGATATCATAGGGCGAGGGAGCCTTCACCACGGTATCGGGCGATATCGCCACCTCCTAGGGTCACGGCAACGGCGACGCGCCCTACGGAGTCGGTGGTGACTGAGCGGCCTACGACGACGTCAGCCTGCCAGACTACCCCGGTCACCACCAAGAGGGTGAAGTCAGTGGTCAGCCATCCCAAGCGGGACGCTGCGCTACCACCGCCCCGGCTGCGGAGAAGCCTAGGAAGGCAACACCTGCGGCGACTACGAAGGAGCCGGAGAGCGAGCGGCGAGAGGACTCACCGAGCTCGGAGTCGTACGACTCGAGTGCGGAGTCTGAGGTGTCTGAGGCGGCCTCCCAGGAGTCTCCTCCGTTGGGATTCGGGGACCCGATCCAGATTCTGCTCCAGAGGACGTCCACCAGTTCTCTGCGATGCTGCTCCGCATGGCCACTACCCTCGGCCTTAAGATCGCCGATGCGGAGCCGGAGGATGACGATCCAGCCTTCTCCGTTTTCGAGGAGAAGCGACCTTCTACGGCCCCGCTGCCTCTCCTGCCCCGGGTATCCAGACTGGTGAAGGCCGCCTGGGATAGACCGGCCTCGGCTCAGCCGATACCGCAGCGGTTAGAACACCTCTACAGGGTGCAGAAGGATAACGCCGGTTATCTATTTAATCACCCTGCACCGAACTCTGTGGTCGTCGAGTCCGCGCAGACGAAGGGCTCCGGCAGGCAACACACCACCCCGCCGGACAAGAGGGCAGGAAGTTGGACGCCTACGCAAGGAGGTTCTATTCAGCTGCCTCCTTGCAGATCAGGCTGTCCAACACTCAGGCTTGCCTCGCGGCATACCTGAAGAAAGTGCTCGATCGCCTGCAACCGGCGATGGAAGCGGTACCGGAGGACATCCGCCAAGCCTCCTCCGTGATCTTCAATGAGGCTATCTCCATCGCTCGGCACCAGATGGCCTCCTCCCGGCACGCAGTGGAGATCGCCTCCCGGGTCATGGCGGGATCCGTCGGCCTCCGCCGCCATGCTTGGCTGCGACCGGCCGACATCCAGGAGGACACCAGAAGGAGGATTGAAGATCTCCCCTTCGACGGTGAAGGCCTATTCAATTCGTCCACAGACGAAGCTTTGGACAATCTCGTCAAGGCGAGACTGACCGCAAAAAAGATCGGGCTGCAGCCGGCCACGCAGGCCCGCAGGGCCTCCACCTTCCGCCCATCCTGGCGACGATCCTCCACCTCGTCGTTCCAGCGTTCGGCCCAGTCTGGACAGTCGAGACCGTCCTCCGGCTCATCGGCCAGACGCACGATTAGGCGGCGCCCGCCTTCGTCGAAGAAGTCCTCCTCCGAGACAAAGTCTCGGTTTTGACGTGCCTGGCAGGACCCACCAATACCCACTCTTCAGCCTACCATCAGCGCTCGGAGACCGACCGACTCTCGCTCGACACCTAGCGGAGTGGCAGTATGTCACTACGGACTCTTGGGTGCTTTCCATCGTCCGTCTTGGCTACGCCATCGAGTTTCTCGATATTCCTCCTCGCGGCGTTTACTACTCCACGCCGTCGAGTCCGGCCCTCCTGGAAGAGATCCAATCCCTCCTCCAGAAAGGGGCGATCGAGCAGCTCCCGCAAGAGGCCAAGACCACCGGCTTCTTCTCCAGGTACTTCACGGTACCGAAAGCCGACGGTACCCTCCGGCCGATCCTAGACCTCAGAGGGGTGAACTACTACATCCGCCCCAAAAGGTTCAAGATGGTCACGATACCGTCGATCCTACCCTTCCTACATCGAGGGGACTGGTTCGCCTCCATCGATCTCCGAGACGCATACTTCCATATCGCCATTCGCCCGCAGCACAGACGGTACCTCCGCTTCGCAGTCGACGACACCTGTTACCAGTACAAGGTGCTGCCGTTCGGACTCTCGACTGCCCCAAGGGTCTTCACCAAGTGCATGGCCCCGGTGGTATCCTACCTGCGGACGAAGGGCGCTTCCGTCTTCCCCTACCTCGACGATTGGCTGTTGGTGGCGTCCTGCAAACAGAGACTTTACCACGACGTCCACATGACGTTGTCACTCCTGACCCGCCTTGGTCTACGAGTGAATCCGAAGAAGTCCCGCCTCGAGCCGGCGAGGATCTTGGACTTCATCGGGGCGACGCTCGACTCGACCTCCGCCAGGGCGTACCTTCCAGAGTCTCGAGCACGAACCTTGATCCGGGCCGCCGCTCACGCTCGTACGGCCCCGACGTTATCTGCGAGAAGCGTCCAGCAGCTCTTGGGCTACATGGCTGCGACGACCGCTGTGACATATCTCGCCAGGCTGAGAGCAAGACCTCTTCAACACTGGTTCGTCCGCATATTCGACCCCCTGCGAGACGAACAGACACTCCGACTGCAGCTGCCGGGAGACGTCCGCTCATCCCTCCGATGGTGGCAGTCGCGATGCAATCTCATGTCAGGGATGCCTTTCCAACAGCCGACACCGAAGGTGACGGTAACGACCGACGCCTCCCTGTATGGATGGGGTGCCCACTGCGGCGATCTCAGAGTCCGCGACAGATGGACCGACGACGAGACCGCTCTCCATATCAACGCGCTGGAGCTGCTCGCCGTCTGGAAAGCCCTACGGGCGTTCCGCCATGCCGTGGCGGGGCGCACGGTCCTGATTCTGACGGACAACACCACCGCCGTCTGCTACATCAACAGACAAGGTGGGACTCATTCCACGACCCTGCTCGACATCGCGCTCGACCTGTGGGAATGGTGCATTCGCCTGCACACGCATCCCGTGGCGGTTCACCTGGCCGGGCAGGAGAACACCACGGCAGACGCCCTCAGCAGGGACACCTCATCCCATCACGAATGGTCTCTCTCCGGAGAGGCGTTCAGACTGATTCGGGACCGCTGGGGCGAACCATCGATCGACCTCTTCGCGACCAGGGAAAACGCGAAGTGTCGCCGATTCTGTTCCAGAGCGGGCCACGATCGTGCCTCCATCGGGGACGCTTTCCAGTTTCCGTGGACCGGGGAACTCCTCTACGCGTTCCCGCCGTTCCCGCTGCTCGGCTGGACGATATCGAAGATCCTCGCCGACCGAGCCGACGCGATCCTGGTAGCCCCGTACTGGCCGAGGCAACATTGGTTCGCACCCCTGCTACAAGCTGCGCGAGACGACCTGCTCCGGTTGCCACCGACACCGGACCTGCTCTCCCACTCCGGCGGCCGAGTCCTCCATCCGGACCTGCCACGCCT
Organism: Ctenosaura bakeri; assembly: GCA_948474755.1. NCBI lineage: Eukaryota > Metazoa > Chordata > Lepidosauria > Squamata > Iguanidae > Ctenosaura > Ctenosaura bakeri. The sequence continues at coordinate 84,454 of CAOLHI010001664.1, forward strand.
GGCCCTCCATGCCTGGAGGATATCGCACTAGACGATCCCGTGCTCGGTACCGTCCTCGTCGCGGCCAGGAAGGAATCCACCCGTCGCAACTATCAATACAAGTGGCGACGCTTCCTGACCTTCGCTAACGAGAGGAGTGAGCCGGTATCGCCCGCGGGGCTCTCGACCGTCCTGCACTTCCTCCTGCACCTCCGGCAACAGGGCCTGGCGTTTCCATCCCTGAAGGTGTATCTCTCCGCGATCGTGGCATACCAACCGCCACGATCTGCTGCCTCGGCCTTCTTCAGGAACGATACCGTTAAGCGGTTCCTGAAAGGACTTCATCATCTCTACCCGCCGGTATCGCCGCCGCTACCGCCGTGGTCCCTCTCGCTGGTGCTCTCGCAGCTGACGAAGCCGCCCTTCGAGCCAATGGCGACCTCGGATGACAGGCTCCTGACAATGAAAACTGCCTTCCTGGTAGCGGTGACCTCAGCGAGGCGAGCGGGTGAGATCACAGCTCTTCGTTCCGATGAGCCCTTCACGGTCTTCCACAGGGACAAGGTGGTCCTGAGACCTGACATCTCGTTCCTGCCAAAGGTGGTGTCCAGTTTCCATCTCAACCAGGACATCATCCTGCCTGCCTTCTTCCCGAACCCGACGACACCGTTGGAGCGGTCCCTCCACTCCCTGGACGTGCGTCGGGCATTGGCTTTCTACAAGGACAGGACTGCTTCCTTCCGACAGACGCCGCATCTCTTTGTTTGCTATGGGCGACGTCGGAAGGGCCTAAAAGTGTCCACCCAGCGCTTCTCCAAGTGGGTGGTGAGGACTATTGAACTGGCGTATGAGCTCGCGAGGAAGCCTCCGCCAGTCCTGCTTCGAGCCCACTCCACCAGAGCTGTGGCTACTTCTGCGGCCCTCCTGCGAGGAGTTGACCTGCATGAACTCTGCCGTGTGGCGACCTGGTCCCAACCATCGACCTTCGTACGCCACTACAGGCTCGACTGCCGGTCGCGCAGAGATGCCCGGTTTGGACGTGAGGTGTTGGCTTCCGTGCTGTAGGACCTGACCCGCCGTCCGACCGGTAAGCTACACAGTCTCCTAGTGTATGAAGGCACAGAGACCACGAAGAAGAAGAACAGGTTGCTTACCTGTAACTGTGGTTCTTCGAGTGGTCATCTGTGCCATCATACACACCCGCCCTTCCTCCCCTCTTTCTCAGGTCCCTGTAGGTTCTACGGCGGACGACAGAACTGAGGAGAGACCGTTGCTCGGCGGGAGGAGCATGCGCAGTACCGGCGTGGGGGAGGGGTTCCCGCCAAGCGAACAAGCTCTAGAAGTTTCCGAACGCTACCGCGCAGGCGCTAAAGCTCCTAGTGTATGATGGCACAGATGACCACTCGAAGAACCACAGTTACAGGTAAGCAACCTGTTCTTTTCTGAGTATCTGTGGACACATTATTCTATCCTATAACTTACAGTGTCATACCCTTCACGGATATTCAATTAGGTGTTGAGAAATCAGTTCCCAGGTGCCTATATTAAGGTATTCTCATCTCTGACTGAATGAAGATTGGCCTACAGTCTTGCCCTATGCAAAGATGATTGTATTTCTATGTATTTTTGTAGAAGCCATTGTTCAGGACACTATTTCTGCCACATCCTCTTGTCAAACATCATATTTTGTAGATTTCTAAGAAAATCTTTTAATCCAGTCATCTCAAGCTATCTGATGTTGGGGACTGGCAATTATGTTTTTCCCATTTTTGCCAGGGACTGGAACCAAATTTTGACCATTCTAACAATTGCTTTTATTTCTTTCACCCAGCCACTGGCATTGTTCCAAGGAGCAGTACTATTTTAGTGTTCTTATGCCTACAGAACTTGGGAGCAAGCAGGAACAGAACCACAGTATTTCAAAACTGAAAGTCAGCATCATTACTACTGCAGAGTGTAGCTCAGAGGGATACATTTACCAAAACTGTCCTGACATTAAAAAAAAAAATCCACTAGACTTTGGATGTATATATAAAACACGGTTAAATTTAAATATTACTTATATTTTAAGCATTACATAATTATAGATTGTGTCTTGTGGTATCTTTGGAAGGCATTTGATGGAAACCATGTCAAAACAACTTTTAACTATTTCTGATGGGTATAATAATTGAGTTTTTTCCAACATTTTTACCAGAAACATCTATTAAATTTCTCCATAGTTGCTTTTTAAAGCTTTATTCTTCGATTGTGTTCCATGCCTGAACTCTTGATGTTTGGATGGGCTAGATCCATTAGAACCTTGATAAATGTTCAGTATTTGGTTGATAAAGATTCTCAGCACCAATTTATTGGCCAATAGATCTTCATATATGGAACACAGCTAATCTTGGCTTTCTCTTGAATTCCAACCCTGCATGTTATCAAGTTCAGGCTTCTAAGAGATAAGGAAAATAGTCAAGTTTGTAGATCGCTTTGGAAACATTTCAGATTTCTTGGGCCTCTACCCCTCTAGAAATCCTACTTCATCCTCCTATTTCTTCAGGTTTCCCAATTCCACAGTACTGTACATTTCAAGGGGGCAACCACCAAAAGTGTTAACTGGACAATCCAGTTGTTGTTATTTCTTTAACAGTCCATTCCAGTATGTTATATTCAAGTGATCCTTTTTTTTTCTGCACTGCTTTTGTTGAGACTGGTACTAACATTTTGCACAATTGTGTTCTTAGGATCCTGTATTCAAGAATGAGCTAAGATTTGAAACATGGAGTTACTGAACTTTGTTTTAGAGACATATTTTAAGTTAAAAAAATTCAGAATGTTGAATTTCTAACTGCTCTGCTGAGCAGAAGCAGAGAAAGGAAAACTCCGTGTTGGCAAAATTTATACAAGCAAGTCTTGATTTTGGGGCATTTGGGCAATCACAAACAGCAGGCTATGCTTAGTACACTGAAACCGCAGTTCAAGAATAATTTTTATATTGAAGTTGGGCTACTCCAATGCAAATGGTGAACTTTATGCCTTTCATTTCCACCTAAGCATGGAATACTTGGTCTGATATTCTTCCATTTCAATGCATTTCCTAAGTGCTCGGTCTTGCATCTTTCAACTTCCACTGTTTATCTCAATACGCACAATGTACTTTATGGTGCATGTACTATTTGTAGCAAACTAAAGTTCATTGTAACAAAGTTCCAAAAAACAGTTTCTTAAACACTGGTGTCCTCCTGCTGCAACCTACTATTGGATATCCTCTAAAAATATTACCTTCCAATAAAAAGAGCTGCTGCATTTTACTGGATTTGCTTTTATCTTACATAAAGGTTGGTTTATAGTTAACCCTTTTTAAATTTAAGCCTGTAAAATATGCATCTTGTAAATACACAAAACTAAAAATTATGTTTGCTGGCTACTATAATGGCTCACTTTTAACTTATGGAGCAAATTGTACACTGTTCTAAAATATTTTAGTACACTCTTGTTTACTCTCATTCTTTGGTCTGTTTCATCAAATGCCACTACCTTTTCGTGGAGCTTGAATTTTAGTGTTCTTGGTCAGGATGGCTAATGTGCTTTTTTTGATTTGTTAAGTAGCTTCCGAAGCAGCAATGTAGCTATAAATAAACACTGGGTTTGTGTCTCCCATCTGTGAAAATGTTTTTGGGATTAGCAAACTGTAGAAAAGGAACGTTGGCTTCACCCATTAAACAGAAAGCAATGACTTCTATTTTTACTTAGGTAGTTTTCCCCATTCAGTAGCAATCCGATGTGCCTTTCTGGGACTTTATTACTAAGGAAGGTTGCTGCCACAAAGGGAAACAGATGGAGAAAGTCTCATACAAAAGTCTGGGTCTGACATACATGCAAGCTGTTCCAGTCCAAGGCCCTTTTCACACGTGGGCGGTGGAACGGGGCAAGCCATGCCAAAACGGGGCTTACCTTGTTCCATTGCTGCACGGAGCAGCAGATTTCGCTGCTCTACACACAGCAGCGTCCCGCGGTGTCCGGCAGCGCCAAAATGGCGGATTTTGACTGGCGGAGCCTCTCTGCCAATCGAAGCTCACCAGCCGGAAATCCCGCCCCCTGCCTGATCTGCAGGGACGCCCTTTCGGTCTGTAAATCCATATGGGCGCTTGGACGGGGCTAGACGCCCCGTGCCTTTGAAAAACCACATAAAATGTGGTTTTTCAAAAGCATGCAGTGCCGCCACTTGCGGGCGCCCGACCGTGGATTGGCGTGTGGATTTACTCACGAATAATCCACCCCAATTCATGTAATGGTGTAGATGACCTCTGTGGAGGTCGATCTACAGTTTTTTTAACCCCATGTGAAAAGGGCCTAAATATCTAAACAAGCTGACACAGCAAGACCATCATTGCTGCAGCAAGGGACATGTTAGTTCCTACTTGGCTTGGAGATATCTCTCAGTTTGAAGATTAATTTGTCAAATGGTAGTGTGAGAACTGTTGTTCCAGAAAAAGGAAATGTAAAAAGGGAGCCCTACAGAGATAGCTCCATTTTGATCACTTTTTAAACATGTTTTAAAAGAGGACTGATGTAGTTCAAACTTACTGCAGATACTTTCTTTATGTAAGTAGATGACTGTATATGGAACATACTGACAACACTGCTACAACCGCTGAATATAATCAATGTTTTCATCAGCATTATGGAATTATTTTCCCATTACAGCATTAGTTATCCTAATTTTTATCAAAGCACAGGAAAAAAATTACTTTTTGTACTAAGGATCAGGTTTAGTATTGCAGCTACCCTGAAAAATGTTTTTTGCAACCTCTTCAGCTCAATGTTTTTGTTAAGATTATCTAGTTTCAGGACTCCTATGTGTAATACAATGCCTTGACAACCTGTTACAAGTAGAAAAAAAGGAATATTTCCACACACTTTCATAAGTCTTACACAAAAAATGATATTTATTTCTTCATGAATAAACAGAAATGGAGGTTTAATTCTCCTTCTCCTGCACAGTCTTTGTTCCACGCAGTCTGCCAGTACGCCGGGCTGCAATGAGACCAACTTTGCGACCAGCTGGCGCATCTCTCCTGATGGTTGAAGGCTTACCAATATGTTGGTGGTTTCCACCACCAAAGGGATGTTCAACAGGCTGGGAAAAGTACAATTGGAGTCAGAAGCAGAGCAAGAAATGATTTCAAATAAAAAGTGAAGTAACTCTGCAAGGCAGAACTTATTAAACTCCCCACATTTACTTAATGACATGGAACCGAACCTCTTTGGTGAAAAAAGCCTGTTTTGATCAACCTCAAGAAACAGTGCACATTACTACAAAAAACCCCCACTAATACTAACATTTTGTTCTTATATTTGTTAGTTGTCTTGTTTTAATTTTGAATGAATGTTTTATATTTTGGAATTGGCCAATTTGATATGTGCAGTACAAAAAATACGAGCTTAAGCACAATAATTATAGTTATGTATGCAGAATTAAACATTTGAATCGCTGGCTGTCCGCTGTCTTCTTTTTGAATGAGAACACCACTTGGACAGTACTAGAAGTGTCTCCAATAGCAGTTTTTCCACCTGGACCCATCTGAGGGAGAAGAGAAGCCTCAACCCATCCAACTGCCCTTTAGCTCCTCTGCTCACAGCACGGTGTGGCTGAAGTGAGCATTCCACTTCAGCCTATTTTCTTGTACTGTGACTCCGACTTTATATTAAAAAACTGTAAATAGTCTTGAATGGTTTGGCAGAAAGACAGTAGATCACCACAGTTAAAAAAGCAAGGTGAATGCAATAAATTTAAGAGCTACTTACATTCATGGCTACACCACGGACACGTGGCCAGCAGTTTCTCTTTGCCTTGTATTTGTGGTAAGCTCGTCCAGCTTTCAAGATTGGTTTGTCAATACGACCACCACCAGCAACAATACCTGTAAAATTTAAGGAGTTTGCTTTTCCCGTTCTAAAAATAATAGCTCTAAAGAAACAAAAGTACTGAACTTACATAAGTGATAAAGCACACCTGGTCATAAGCTTTAAAAAATCAGTACTAGTTGTAACTGCTCACAATCCTCCCCAAATACAGGCATAACTCAGTTAACAAAGCCTCTGGCACAAAAGCTCCTTGTTATGTTTGTTTTTTTTAACCCCCATCCATCCCCCTTTTTCTACTTCCTTCTCTTAGTTGGAAATTTTTAGCAGCACCAGCACTGGGGAGGGATGGTGAAGAAACACAGACTTTCAGTGCTGAGTTGCAGCAACATATCTGTAGTAAAAAGTACAATAAAACTTGAGAAGGAATGAAATTCTACTCTAGCCGATCCTACTGTAGCCATGCCTGCCTGCCTGCCTACAACAGGGAAAATTAAGTAGCAGCTGCCTCCAGAATCCCTTACTGAACATGCATGAAGAGCAAACCAGACAGAAAAGGGAGAGCAGATAAGCCAACCTCCCCACCTACCCTCACTATGTTAAAATGCACAGATCTCTCAAGTTTGGCCATTTAAATGGAAAACATAAGAAATGTGGAGGCTGGTGAAACAAAAAATCAATTTCTGTGTGCATTTTCAAATAAGCTTTCAACTGTCTCTAGCAGAGTCAAAATGTTTCTGCAAGACTTACCTGACCTGGCTATTTCATTTCATGTATATACTATTAGTTTTGAATAAAGTTTGCTGCAGCATGTTGAACTACTCTTCTTTGTGTGGTGTAGGAACCTGTCCCCATTCTTTCTATGCTATTCCTGCCTCTTGTACCAAATTTTCTAATAAAAAAGCAATGCCCAGGAACACACCCACAATTAATTGAAATATCTTCTAGCTAAATTCAAAACCAATTTACTTTGTTCTCAGATTATAGTTAAGGTTATACTCTTAGCTATGGAAAAGCTGTTTCTGGAGATCTTCCAGATGGTCATTCTCTGGATGGCATGGAGGAGCTGCAAGTTCCTTTTCTGTTGTGGCTCTTAATTTCACTCCAGAACACTCAGGAAAAAAAATACTGACTTATTTAAAAGATGCATTTATATTTTCTCAACTCTTCACTACTTTAGACATCACTGGACTCTTTGTGAATGTGTCTACATTCAGTATCTATGAAAAGATTTAAAGTTCCAGAATAAATTATTTTCACAAAATACAGCTTCTGAACTAAGACAACAGTGCTTTAACAGCAGAAACTTGCAGTGATTTCTGACCATTCTGTGCACAGCTCTCTGCCAAAGTCATCTACAGAAACTGCTACTTGCCTTCAAGTCCTTTGTTTTCTAAGAACACAAAAGTCTATTTAGTGGATACTGAGGGTTTTTTTTAAACTTTGCTGTGATAGCAAAGGTTCGCAACTCCCTGAAAATGCTAGTTATAGGCTATCACTCAATGAAGCAGGCTTTAGTGCAAGATGATCCCACCTACCCAAATTGGATGGAAGTATTCATGGAAGATGCATTTCACTTTCTGTTTAAAAAAAAAAAGCTTATCTCAGGTCAAAAATGTCCTGGGGGAGTCAAAAATCTGTCCCCCCCTGCCCTACAGGGCACACCTGCCTCACAGGCCACACTGCGCCCACCTTGGCCTACACAATCAGAATGCATCAAACTCTATGCAGACAAATCCACAGACAAAGGCCCAACATTTAGTACCTTTCAATATGCTGATGCTGCCTAAAAGGGCACTGTTGTTCAACATATAACTTCAAAAATTCCATGATGAAAATGCTTCAGTAAACTCAACCAACAATCCTAATACAACTCAGCTGAAACAGGGGCCTTTCCGGCACTAAGGTTTCTTAAGGCTTAACAAAAACTAGAAAGATGATGATCTCTCCAGTGGCAACTATTATTTTTATTCACCCTGTATCTCAGTTTTGCATAAAAACATAATAATTCCAGTGACAACTTTCTGTTGTAAAAAAAAAAAAGCCTCTCCTGGGCCTAAAGCGGTAGGAGGATAGCAAAAGTGGCCCCCACACCCTCTAGAGGGTTTTTTGGTGGCAAAATAATTTTAAAATGGGAGCTCTGAAGTCTCCTGAAGGACCAAGGCATCCTCCAATCCCTAGTAGTTAAAATGCCACAAGATTTATTTTTGGGTTTTTGGTTCCTATGTGACATATATAGACATCTGCTTTTAGTTACCTCAAAGGTCTGAAACAGCATTGCAAGCCAGAATGTATGATTACTACGTTATATTCTTACACTTCCAACTAAAACAGTCAAACAGTGTGACATACATTTTAGGTAACACTTACCAACAACTGCTCTGTTTGCAGAAGAGATCACCTTTTTGGAACCAGAAGGCAGTTTCACTCTGGTTTTTTTGGTTTCAGGATTGTGGGAGATAACTGTGGCATAGTTTCCAGAAGCACGAGCTAGTTTACCACGATCACCAGGCTTTTCTTCAAGACAGCAGACAATGGTGCCTTCTGGCATAGTACCAACAGGCAGAACATTGCCAATGTTGAGTTGAGCTACAAGAGATTAAGGATATAAAAGGGGGGCTTGGTATTTAAAGTAGAAACGCCACTCTGGGACAAAATATCTCTCAAGTCTACTTTTCCAATCTAATTAACTGTATCAAAAAGTGTGCACAATTTACTTACCTTTCTTGCCACAGTAAACAAATTGTCCAGTATGAATGCCCTCAGCTGCAATGAACAATTCTGTTCGTTTCTTAAATCTGTAAGGATCACGGAAAACAACCTTGGCAAGAGGAGCTCCTCGACCAGGGTCATGGATGATATCCTATTGAAATAATTACAATTTAATAACTTTATGATTTCAAGTATAGAGGCAATATATAACATCTTATTAATATTTACTTGCATTGTTGCCAGATCAAAAGGTCAGGTATTTGATATGACAACTGTTTAATCATACTGAGTAACCATATTGCATGGCCAAAATACCTATAAGCCACCTCATTTCCACATATTTAAAACCCACACAGCATTTAAATAATAGAGGAATACAACTGAAAGCTCTGAAGAACAGTTTAAAAAAAATTCCCTACTCTAGGTGAAATTTATCTGTATTATGAAATTTCATCTGTATCAGTCTTCTTGTCTTTCACATTAGACTTTCAGGTCTTCTACCTTTAGTATGATTCTCAAATCTTTTCAACTCATCTCTTTTTAAAATTGAATCCTAAATTTCTTTAACAAGTTACTAGTATTTTTTCAGGGCTGCCCTCTTGATATCTGTGGGTAACAAGAAATGGTAAGTAGTCCTGCAGTTTTTATACCTGCCTACTTTGTATCATGATAAATCAGCAAGGATACAAGAAATCACCACAATATAATGAGGCATAATATTACCAAAATCTCTCCACAAGCTGGTACTTGCCTTTACGATACCCTTGATGTAGCCATGTCTTTCAGCAAAGTCAACAGCTCTCAGCTTTGCTGCACCTTTCCTGTGCTTCACATGGGCCCTGAAGACAGATCCCGCACCTTTTCTTTGACCTCTGATTACACGGCCCATTGTGCACTGGAAAACAGTTGCAAAAGATAAAGATTTTGAGTACAGGAATCTCAGTTCAGAAATCTGTTTTGAATACCAATACTGACTTGTCTTCAAAGTCTTTCCACAACTCAATCCGTTCCCAATTTCAAAAGCCCTGTTCTAGACCAATGGTTCTCAACCTTCCTAATGCCGCGACCCCTTAATACAGTTCCTCATATTGTGGTGACCCGCAACCATAAAATCATTTTCCCTATTTTTTATTTATTTATTTATTATTTAGTTAGCTAGTTAGTTATTTCCAACATCGAATAGATTGGAAATTCTGCCCTAAATCACTGCTCTGGATAGACTTCTAATGCCTAAAAACTGGTAACCCTCCCCTCCTTTTTTAAGCACAGAAAGCGTCCATCAATGCCAGAATTAAGGCAGTCGTTCTAGTTCTGAATGTTGGGTTTCCAGAGTTCAAAAAGCCAGTCACTCCCAAAGGCAATGCCAAAACAGCCCACGTTTTACACGAGGCGCCGGGAGGAAAGGACAGGGGGAGAGGAAAGATGGTGGCGGCATAAGCAGACGCGTTTTGTTTCACTCCCTCCCTTCCTCCCTCCCTTAAAGGGAGTGCGGATGCTGAACATACACAAAGCGAGGAATGCAAGACAGTCAGGGCGAAGAACACAACACGTGCGTGTGGCAAGCGCCAAGGGTCCACGCACAACAAAGGCGAGAGGAGAAAGTCATCCTGGCTATTTCTGCACTAGACTGTTATAGCGCTATGATTCCACTTTCACCATCCTATGGAATCCTGGGGTTTGCAGTTTGAACCCCAGCACAGGGGTCTCAGAAGCACTGCACCCATTGGCTGTGAGGCCACCTTCTTTTAAAAGGGGGGGCAGGATTGAGGAGCGGCGACCCCTGTGAAATGGTCGTTCGACCCCCAAAGGGGTCCCGACCCCCAGGTTGAGAACCACTGGTCTAGACAGAAGTGTCACTCTGCTGCTGCTAAATAACTGGGAGCCAGAAGTCATTGATCCCCTGCGTATTACCTAAAATATACTGGTAGATCCAGATATATCATCTTCCTACTACCATCTCCTTTAAAAAAAATGGAATATGGTCTTCATTAGAATGAAATAAACGAGATTACAAAAACATAAGGCAGGTTAAGAATCATAATTAATCTAGTTTTAAGTTGGAAATTTGAAGCAAAAAAGACGAAAGGGAGGCCGTTGCACCTTGAGACGTACCATGAGACAATGTAACACACTGGAAAAGGCAATAATCATTTGTTAAAGTGAAAGGCGGTAGGAAAGGAGAAATCCACCTGTACTGCAATCAAGGAAGCCCCAGAGTCAGAGTCTGGGGAGGCCTGAGCAGGGTAACTGATGGCTGGGAGTCTTGTCAGACTCACAGGTTCACCATAAGTCGGAACTGACTTGAGAGCAAATGACAACAGAGGCCGTTTCCGCACGAGGCTGTTATAGCGCGATGATTCCACTTTCAACCTCCTCTGGAATCCTGGGGTTTGCAGTTTCGGGAGGGGCCGGCCGGCCCCTCCCGAAACTGCAAACCCCAGGATTCCAGAGGAGGTTGAAAGTGGAATCATCGCGCTATAACAGCCTCGTGCGGAAACGGCCAAAGGAGATAAAGTATTCATGGCACTATTCTGAGGCATGGCTGCCATTATTAAAGTTCGCAGATTACACGCACAAGAAATCTATGGGCCCTCCCCGCAATTTGGCCTTTTGTCCAGGGTCCCTCCACCGCCCGTGGCAGCGACAGTCAACGAAGAACCGGGTTCGAGCAACAACCGGAAAAAGAGCTCGAAATGTTACCCGGCAACTCCCCCATCCCTCCCTTTAAACTTCGCCACAGTCGGGAGGAAGCCGATGGCGCCCTGAGGTGTCGGCGGAGAGCCGCCCGAGCCCCGATGGAGACGGATTCCCCCCCGAGCCCCACGGCCCGAAGACTTACCTCAGTGGGGCCTGGTTCGGAAAGAAGGAAGCGCCGGAAGTTCACGGACCTACCAAGTCCTTCCGGCCGCGACGGAGAGCGGCAAGGCCGGCCACCGCAAGGCTTGATGGGTAATGAAGTTCTAACATCCGGGAACGTAGACGCGCCGGGAAAAGGGAAGGTCCTTCCTCTCCACTCGAGGTAGTCGGTACGCTATGCGGCGCGTTGAGGCTCCCGGTCTGGTTCAATGGAGGACGCGGGTGGGGTTGCCTCTGACGCCTTCCCCGGGGAGGGCGCGTTCCCTTTCTGTCCTCCGGCGAGAATTAGTGACGTAACGAGCCAGTTCTCCTCTGCTTGCTGGTCGGGCTGCGGCAAGAGGCGCGGGCGGCTTCTGACCGCTTTCCAGGACCCGCAATGGAGGCGGTGCCGTTGTCGGTGCCGGCGAAGCGTGGCCTGGCTCAGCTCCCTCGCCGGCAGCTCCAACCGGCTTGCTTGGTGGGAAGCCCGGCGGCATTCAGCGGAGCCGCCTTCTTCGCCCATTCAGAGCATTGCAGCCTGTTCGTGGCGTAGCCCCCCCCGCCTTCTATTTCCTAGCGGGGTGCAAAGAATTCGTGCCATCCTCCCGGGAGACAAAGCTCCCGCAGTGCAAAATGCTCCCCGACAAGGACACAGCGAGTTTATGCCATGCATTCCCTTCTCCTTTTAGCCGAGGCCATTTCCGCACGAGCCTGTTATAGCGCGATGGTTCCACTTTCAACCTCCTCTGGAATCCTGGGGTATGCAGGAGCCGCCTCCTTCGCCAATTCAGAGCATTGCAACCTGTTCGTGGCGTAGGCCCCCCCCCGCCTTTTATTTCCCAGCGGGCTGCAAAGAAACCCCAGGATTCCAGAGGAGGTTGAAAGTGGAACCATCGCGCTATAACAGGCTCATGCGGAAATGGCCCCAGTTATAGCGCTATTATTCCACTTCCAACATCCCATGGAATCCTGGGCTTTGCAGTTTAGGGAGGCGCCTCAAGGAAAGGCTTGCCTTCTTTTTAGCAGTGATGGCTGTTCCCCCCCCGCCGCTTCCCCAACACCCCCACACCGAGCCCCCCTAGCCTTTAGCAATAGCAATAATAGCAATAGCATTTATTTCTATACCGCTTATCAACTAAGTGCTCTCTAAGTGGCTTACAATGTATTTTAGTTAATTGCCCCCAACACGCTGGGTACTCATTTTACCGACCTGCGGAAGGATGGAAGGCTGAGTCAACCTTGGAGCCCGGCAGGATCGAACTCACAACCTTGTGGCTTGCAGTACTGGCATTTTACCACTGCGCCACCAGGGCTCCTTTGACAGCTGCGTCACCAGCCACAATCCGGCAAAGGAAGCTTTTTCCAGGGCACGCATCTGCAAAAGAAAGAAAAGCTCCCTCCACCCATTTTCAGCTTGCGTGCCTGCCTGCCTGTCAGTGCCAAGGCAAGGGGAATCTTCCTGGAAAACAGGGTAGCCGTCCGCCTCGGCTGGGCCATGGGAAGACCTCGCCACACAATGCGACATTCCTGCACAAAGGCGCTAAAATGCCCTCGTCTTCCTGGAACGAGCGAATGCTCTCTTCTGCCTTCAAAGCCTCAGAAAGAAAAAGCTCTGCTGACGCCCTTCCTTTCATCTCCTCCGCCCCGGACTTCAGGTTGCTTTTTTTCTGCGTCTGGAAAAATACTAGCGGTGCTGATGCTTGGGGAAGACAGGCAGGATTCAAAAGGCTCTGAATCTGCGGTTCTTAACCTGCGGTCTGGGGACCCCTGGAGAGGCTGCGATGTCCTCACAGACTGTCCGCGAAAGCTTGGAGAAATGTCATGAGCGTTTATGGTTAGAATAGGAAGGAAGGAAGAGAAATTTGCCTGGAATCATTCCAATAAAAATATTATAATAGGAGTGTGTGCCTTTACTTATTTTTCCCTTTTCCCCAAATGTGAAGACCCTCCATAAGGAACTTTAAATAAATATTTGGTGCAATTTAAGCTTTTAACTCTTGCGCTTAGACTTGGGGGGTCTGCGTCAAGAAAAGATATTAAAGGAGATCGGCCCATGGTAAAGGAAAGGTTAAGAACCACTGCTCTAAATAATACCTTTATTATTGGAACTGTAATGGCAGGTAGTATGCTTTTTTAAAAAAACAACAACAACCACATTCTTGTTTTAAAGTAAATGGAAACAGCCTGAGCAGTTCCAGAATTTGCAGTTTTGAAAACAGCATCCTCTCCATTACTTCTCCTACAGTCTAGTTACAACAATACAATTGCAGAAAAAGAAAAAGTAACTGACAAACCTACACCCCAAAGGGACCTCAGGTCTAATGGGGGCCATCTAATTGTTGTTCCAAGGACCAAATGAGCTTATTAATGAACAAGATTTCTCATATTTTTGTTTTTAATTTTAAAGAGCCACAAGGGAGGGGGGATTATTTGGATGCAGGGCATAGCAGTGGGAGGAGGAAAGGTAACCATTCTTCCCACACCATTCCCTGTTTAATTAAGCTTCCTGTAACTGATATTTGCCCCATGAGTGGAAAACATAATATGCTGTATGTTTCCTGCTCTGAAGCTAGTAGTTTCAGGTGCTATTTAAATTAGAAACTTGGGAAAGGGGCAATTTCTGTCTATTGTAGCAAAAAACAGATGGGTGGTAGAAATGGGGGGGGGGCAAGTGAAGTGAAGGAGGAATAAAATGCAAAGTTTAGATTTATATAAGATGGTTACAAAATCATAGTTGGGCAATGCCACTAAAGGCTTCTGAGTTCCCCAGAACTCTTTGTCAAGCTAGAATTCTGGACAGTTCAGATGTTTTCATACTTAAGCAGCATTTTGGTTGCCAGCATGATTATTTGCTTTTACAACCAAATAAATGCAGCATCCATTCACAAGGCCCCTGGGGGCTCTGGGGAGATGGAGAAAGGAGACACAACAGAAGATCGCTGATGCAACTGCAGACTTTGTGTGGCTCTGGGGTGGGGGAATAGTGTGCTACTGATATTTGCTAAACAGCTGCCTGGTTACTTATGGGGAGAAATGGGAGGAAGAGAATGTCTAATGAGTAATAAATGCAACAGATTGATCCTGGGACCAGATTCTCATGAGGATTTGTTACTTGAGTAAATGTGTGAAAGGATGCTCTTGTCTAGATGCTCTTCCATTCTGCATACCGTAGCCAGGTTTCCCATCTCATTGGCAATCTTCCTGATGCCTATTTTGTGATTTCACCTCTTGGGGAACACGGTGTAATCATTTGAAATAGTACTTGTTCGTCTACTATAGAGAGCTGCAGTGGAACTTGGTCTGTAATTACGGTTCTGCTCCATTCACCTTGGCTCACACCCTGCAAAAGAGAGCAGGGAGAGGGGAGGGGAGGGGAGGGGAGGGGGAGGGGGAGGGGTTAGTTTGCAATGGGACTAGGCAAGGTGTCTGGTGTGCAGCAGCAAAAGTAGTTGTACTCCATTTACCTGTATAGGAGGGAAAGTGTGACCATTGAACCTTGGATAGGGGAGTACATATGAGGGCTGGGCAGAATTCTCCCCCAACCCATGGCAGGACGGTTTGTCCCTTGCCAAGGTGGTGGTAGCATGTGAGGAGATATCACTGAGTTGCAGGTGGAAGGCTATAAGACATCATGCATTGTGCCTGAGAGTTGAATGCCACAGTGCTGCTTGAAAGAGCCACTTCCTCCTCTGCATAAAAAAGTAAAATACCCTGTGCCACCTTCTAGAAATGTAAACACATCCCTTTCCCATTAGTTTCCAGGGAAGACATTCATCCCCCCTAACTCTTGCAGTGCATATTTCATGATGTAGACCGCAGGCAAGCACTAATGCTTATGTCCCCTGTGTGCAAAGTCTGCTTTCCAATTCATGAGCGAGGCAGATGTTAAGCCTGTACTGTATATATTTCTATCCATATTCCAGCAGAGATACTATATTATGACCTTGGACTGTTTGTGTGTTTTCTATATCTTCCTCTTGGGGTGGGAGGGAAGGTAGGATGTAGAATGAAGGAAATGTTTTACTTTAAAGGGTATTCTTTCCTCTCCTTGCTTGCTTGTGTATGGCCTTTTTTTTCTTTAAAGTTCCAGGTGTCCATTAACTGCAAATTTATAGCACTATTATTCTACTTTAACTGCCATGGTTCCATCCTGTGGGGCACTAGAGCATTCTGGCTGAGTGTTTTAAATGCCCCTCCCTACATGGCAAATTTCAGGATTCCATATGATGGAACCATGTCAGTTACTGTAAATGTAGCTCCAGAATTAGGTAGTGTGCATTGGCCCCAGGATCATGAGCACAGCTGAGATTCTACCTGTAAGAGATCAGGAGAAACTAATTGTATTAATCAAGTATTCTGCACAGGGACATCCAGTCCTTACTGAGTGGAATGTTTTGAAGTTTAAAACAAATGAGCTAGGAACCAGCTTCACAGGCACACAGATTAGAGGCCAGATATCAAATTCCAACCATGGTTACCACTGCTGCTGTCACCAGCTCAAGGAAGCCTGCTCTTATGGCAACTGTTCAGCAGGGGCACCCTCTCCTGGTGAACAGAGATGTACATCTATGTGCATATCCCCCCTCACCCCGGCATAGTCTCTCTGTTGTGGAAGGAAGAGAGGGGAAAAAGTGGTGGTGATGGCAGTTCTACAGCCATCAAAAATGAAAGTAGACATCCTTCTTCCTCAGCAGGTAAGGAACACTACAGCTGATGTATTTATGTGCTCCCTTCCCCCCGTTTCTTTTCTTCTATGGTTGCCCTTTTGGCCTGGCAACCCAGGGACTTTCCCTCACCCACACCCCAACCAGCCTAGCTATGCACTTGCAGCTTCCGGATCATAAGGGCTTTGTCATTCCCAACTCCTTTTAACTGAGGATGTAGAATTTTACATTGCAGTCTTTCCTATGTATTTGTGTCCAGTGATTAGCCTTGTATATTCTAAATTGTCTTTTCCCACTTGAGGAGTGGTATATTGCCTGGTATATTGGACTGGTATTTGGGAGATCCAGGCTGAATTCTCCATTGAGCCATGAAACTTGCCGAGTCACCTTGGCTAGGCACACTCCATTGCCTGACCTACCTAGCAGGGTTGTTAGGAGGATAAAGTGGAGGGACTAGAGCTGGATACTGTGCCTTGAGCTTGTTGGAGGATGAGTGAGAGATAGATATAACTAATGAATGTTTTAAAATACGATCTTCAGCTCTTATTGATTTACTGTGGTTTTGGTTATGTGTCTTTATAAAAAGCCCCATCATCAAAATTCCCATTCTCAAAGTCCTCATTGATGTTCCTGTTGATCTCCAGACTGCATAGTGAGTGATGTAGCCCCAGGCTCTATGTGTGTCTTCAGTAGTGATCTGTGTTCCCTGAGCTAGGATTTAGATATATGAATATATGGTGTGCCTAGCATTGGTAAAAGTTATATTTTTTGAACTGCAGCTCCCCAAAATGATATGTTGACTAGTCAATTCTAGGAGCTGTAGTAAAAAAATGAAAAAATAAAAATAAACATTGAACACTGGATGTGCCACTCTTACTTGGAATGCTGTTCTCCGTTATGTAGAGAAGGAAAAGAACAGCAGTCAACTGGCAGGTTTTGATTTTTTTGTTATGTCTTCTGTTGGTTTGATGCTATATAATTATTGGTGGTCAAATTCAAACAGCTGGAGTAATTCCATCCTTACTTAATTCTGTCCTTGCCACCATACCCCTAATTCAACTAATATCCTACCGTGAACTGAGGGTTTCCTGCATGCATTATTATACATTATTACTGCATTATTATACTTACGTAGTGTAGTGCCAGAAGCTAGCATGGTGTAGTGATTTGAGTACTGGAGTAGGACTCTGGGAGACCAGGTTTCGAAGCCCTACTTGGCCACAGAAATTCATTGAGTGACCTTGGGCAAGTCACACTCTCTCAGTTTCAGAGGAAGACAGTGGCAAATCCCTCCGAACACATTTTGCCAAGAAAATCCAATGATTGAGTCTTCGTAAGTTGGGAATGGCTTGAAAGCATATTAACAACCACTAAGTATAGTGCCAGTGCAGGAGCACTACTATGACAGGGCTTGGAAAACTTATGCCTAGAGGGTGTTTCTGAACTAATTTACAGGGCACATATTCTGTCAGTTTTTTCCTTTTGTCCAGCTTGGCAATACAGCCATAGTAGGGCATGTTATATATCAAAGCCTGTTACCAATTTAATCATATTAAATCATATTTTGCCAATTAAACTGTATCAAAGTGCGGGAGTGAATGGCCTGATAACATGCTGGCTCTGTAATATTGGAATGCTATTCAGCCTCAGGCTACTGTTTTTTTGTTTTTGTTTTAATCAATTCCAGTATTGCTTTGGTTCTGTGTTTAGGACCATTTCCTTGCTGGAAAAGGAACCTCTCTCCCAGTCCAGGTCTCTTGCATATTGAAACAAGTTTTCCACTATAATTGCCCTGCACTTGGCTCTATGCATCTTGCCCTTAGTCTGGACCACTTTCCCAGTCCTTGCCAAGGAGAAGCAGTCCTACAACATGATGCTACCACCACCACACTTCACCAGGGGGAGGATTTCTTAGAGCAAGGAGCACTGTTGGCTTTCTGCCATGCACTGTTCGGTTTTGTTCTTATCAGACCAGAAAACACTACTGCACATTTTCTGTGCCTCCCACATGCCTTTTTGTAACTTCCAACTGGACTTTGATGTGAGTTTATTTCAGCAATGATTTTTTTCTTGACACTTTTCCATAAAGGCCAGTTTTGTGGAACATCCAGATAATAGTTTTCCCATAGATGTTTCTCCCATCTCAACTGTGGATCTCTCCAGCTCCTTCGGAGTTACTGTTGCTTCTCTAACTAATGCCCTCCTTACCCAATAATAGTCTGAGTTATTGTGGACAGCCTTCTTTAGGCAGAGTTGCAGTTGAGCCATAGTCTTTCTATTTTGTAATAATTAATTTAACAGTTCTCCAGAGGACATGCCTAGTTTGGGCTATTATTTGACAATTGGTGCTTCTCCACAACTTTATTCCAGACTTCTTTTGATATCTCCTTTGACTTCATGATACTGCTTGTTTCAATATGCTCTCCAATCATCCTTAGGGCCTTCCAAGAAGAGGTGTACTTCATGTGAAATGATGAGGCAATGGAGTTTCACACAAGTGGGCTTCATTCAACTACTTATGGGACTCCTGGAGGCTGTGGGTTGCAGCAGAGTTTATTTTGGCTTGTCACAGAGAAGGGGTGTATACTTATGCATCCAACAACTGCCAGCTTATTTTTGTTTACTAAACTTACTGTGTCACAATAAAAATACTTTGTACCTTTACAGTGTTGAGTATCTTGTGTATATGAAATAGTAACAATGCCAGTTAAATTCATATCAGTTCCACAACAAAATGTGGAAAAGTCAAAGATACTGCAGAGTACTGTATTTTATCTGTAAAAATCCTTGTCTCTAAAGGCCTTATAATCTTTTGAATGTGATTTAAATGCTTTTAAAAATTTGCAGTTTTGCACATCACCACAATTGATCAAAGACAATCCGCATGAGAACACGTAACAAAAACAAAGAGATCTATTGTGTGCTTTGTATTCCTTCCAGCGATGAAGTATACAGCAAGTACATAATAGCTCCTTGACATTGGTTGGGATCCCTTTATAGAGATTTGCCAACTACAAAATGGAGACTCCTGTGTTCCAACAAAGGAACAATTCCATATGCTAATTTAAAGTACCTCATTCACCTCTGCTTTCTGTGATGTTATTGAAGAACTTTCTAAAACATCCTTGATACTATGTATGTTACAATAGTTACACAGTGCAAGGTTGTCTATTGTTTTCTCAGAAATAACTACTAGTATTCCTATATTAAATTGACCTTACTTCCCAGTAAATATGTGTAGGATAATGGCTTAATTGTAATCATTGCATCTTTGCTTCTATTTATTGTATTATGATCATATAAAAAATAGATTATGTGACACAATAATGTCATATATAAGTGGGGAATTTTATCTTTATAAGAGGGAAGAAGCTTATCTCAATGTCAGAAGGAGAAGAGCTTCAAAGCAACAGTACATTTTTGGACAGTAACTCTCAGAGAATTTAAGAAATACTAACAAAAACGTAATTGTCTAGACTATGAGATATTTCAGTCTGCTTGTTAAATACTAATGTTTGGACTTTCCCGTTGGTAAAATCTGTAATGATTTGTAACATTTGTTGCACACGTTTTGTGTGTCTGCTTTCTTGACTACACTGCAGTTTTAGAGCTACTATCCAGAATCTTGTTGGGGCCACATGTCTATGGGAATTGGAATTGCGCGGTTGCATTATGTCTATATTCGGTTGAGGGCTGCTGTTATGTTACCACAGACCTGGCAAAGTAGTGAATGTGTATTGGTGTGCATCACCAATAGTGTGCATCATGCAGCAATACACACTGTGCACTGATGCACATCACACACCAATGCACACCATGCACCAAGGTGCACTGCACTCTGATGTGCATTGCACACTGAGTGCATCATGCAGCAATGCACATTGAGTACTCTTGCCAGTGTCCTGTTACACACCTTTGTAATTCAGTAAAGGGGTTTCTTAGCACTTTTGCTGCTTGGCTGGTATATGTAAAGTTATGTTACAAGTCACATAGGATTCCGGAGACAGCATTTTCTAACTAATTAATATATTTAATACCGGAAAAAATGTGAGGTTTTACCTCAGTGGCATGCTGCAAGGTGCTCTGTTGATCATGGAGATGATGGTGATTAATAAAAAATAGAAACTATTGCTTCCTAATTCAAATGAATATATTAAATGAATTATAACCTTAACCTACTGCTCCTTGGCCTTTGCTCCTCACTGAGGGCTAGTAGATCTGAATGCTGCAGTTAGGGAATAAGTTATATCTAGATAAATTTCTTTGTCCTGGAAACCTCAAAGCTAAAACAGAGCTTTCATGTTGGTGACATTCGTTTTAGACATACATTATTTTGTGACACAGTAATTCAGTTTTACTAGCAAACCAGAGGTTAAACTAACCAATTCTGTATCTGCAGTACCCACAGGTGTATCTAGGGTGGGGAAGGCAGCCCCTCCTGGTCCTGCCCAGCTCCCGTCACCCTCACCAGGAAAGACCCTAGTGAGGGTGGCAGCAGTGGGAAAGGAAGCCCCCTACCTGATCCTGGCCCGTTGCCATCACCCTTGGCAAGAAAAGACCCCAGCAAGAGCAGTGGCACCGGGAATGCCTTGGGTGAGGTGGGTCCTTCTCAGCCCAGGAAGATGACACACGTACACACTTCAGGTGATGTACTAACATGTCATGACACACCATTTGGAAACCCCTGAGCAAGAGGTATGAATTTTGATATCCTGTGCTCTTGGCTACTTGTCCTGTCTCCACAGTTTCCTTTGCTGTATGTTCATTTCCCCTGCCAATAGTTTGCATGTATGAAGATTATTTCTACCCCTATTTTCTTCTTGGCAGCTCCTTCTGTGAATCAGCTATCTATTCAGCTTCTGGCTTTTACTGTCTGTTCTGTCCTGCAGCTGCTCTTGCATTGCAACTCCTTCCAGAGTTACATTTCCTTGTAATTCCATTTGCGTCAACACTATGCAATATAGCCTGCCCAGGAGCTCCTATGATTTGTAACCTCCTTTATTCATCTTCCTGCCTTCTTTGTCTTTCTGTTCAATTCCTAAGACATTTGTCTCTTCCATAACCTCATTTTCCAGGTTTCTGTTTCTCAGTTGGCAATCCACTTCCTTTGGTGACCCATATTTTGGCTACTTGGTCCTTAATTTTTTTCTACTCTGGGAAAGTCTTTAAAAGCCATGCACTCCTTTTGCATTTTCCTAATGAAACCATATCCAGCCAGTTTTTAAAAGAGAGGTAAAAAATATGCTCCTATTCAAAGATACCAGTATTCTTCATGTCTCCATTGCTTGAATATTATGCTATGGTTACAGGATTAGATCTTGCAGAACTGCCATGGAATAAAAGCATGCCATGTTGTTGATAAGAGACCTTAGCAACTTAAATTCAAACATAAAAAGAACAGAGCTTATTGTGACTGTGTCCCATAGAAGCCCAGGGCAACAAGAAAATAACAAACACAAAAGCAGTAGAGGAACAACACTTCTTACATTTATTAATTTACTTTCCAAAAAGCTTACATGGACCAGTGATTCTTCCATATGACACCATATATAGCACCATTTAAAGTGTTGCAGCTATATCGTATAGAATCCAGGGATATGTAGTGTGGTGAGAGACTAGAGATTTCTAGCTGAGAATTCTCTGCTGCCTTCCCTAAACTGTAAATCCAAACATTCTGTAGGATGCAGCCATGGCAGTAAAATTGGAATCATAGTGCTATAACTGTGTCACATGAAAGGGTCTCAGACAACCCTAAAGTGTAAACAGGTTGTTACCCCGAAACGTGGGTGGCACAAAGGCCAACCCGCAATGCCAATACCTCCTTGCAAAGGTGGGGAATTAATTAGCTCAAAATCAGGAGGTAATGAGAGGGGGGCTCATTCGATCTTGCTACCAGCGCTTATGGGCTCACGCAGGAAAAGAACCAGACAAAGATTCAAAAGTAAGCTAGAAATGTGTTTTTATTGGTGGAAATTCACTCATGCATGTACACAAAATACAGTCAAACATTCACACAAGAGCTAACTGAAGGAGAAAGGGATGGAAAGTTGTGTATAGAGAGGCTAAGGGGTTTTGGGGGATTTATAATTACCAGTCCAGAACAGTAGTGAAGAGCAGAAATGTATTTTGGCTTAGGTAGGACTTAAGGACAGTTCTCATTCAGGAGCCAGATGGACTGAGTAACGGGTAGACCTTCGAGAGACTGCACTGTGCATCCTGAAATCAGGAGTACTGGTACCCAAAAAAATAGCCTGTGGCAGTGGAAGGTATGTGCAGTTTCAGGTGTGGAACAATGGGAGTTGCAACACAGACAATGGACTATCAACCCACTAATGTTCGCAGTGTTTGGATGACAAAGACATGATGACTGTTGTAATAGCTCTGTATTGTGGGTGCTATAAGGCAAGAGGAAGGAGTCCAGGTGCACAGGGGATGGGTATCTGTCAATCAGTGTCCTGGTGGGCTTTTCCCAATTGTGTTCCCTGGAAAGACATTCAGCTTCTACTTAAGCTAATCATCCACAGAAACAACAGCTACTGCCTGGCACATGACCTAATCTCACCTAGAGGGTGTTTAGGTTGACTAGCCTCTCTTTCTCACATTTATAGTCAGATTTCTTCCCTTACTCGGTTTGACCTCTCAGTCACCTCTCAGGCTTGACTCTGACATTAGTGTCAATTAAAATGTGTTGCCAATTAAATATGATGCCAATTAGATATGGTGCACATCCAAACCATGCTGATATTGGGGACCCCCAAAGCGAGGCCTTACAAAATAGTCTTTTATCTGAAAGTTGATTTTGGGATCTCCAGCTCACCAAAGTCCTCTTCATTGTTGAAACATATACAGGCTAAACCAAGTCAAGGTTACTTCATACATCACTTATTCCTATAAAGAAACCAGTCTCTATACATTTGAAAGGCATGAGAACCAATGTCAGTATACATGAGTTTGGTAGCCAGTCCATACATTAGCTATCTGTTGGGAGTTAGAGTTTCCTAGGGTGTTATCCCTTTGGGGAAAATTCTATGAAAGCTAAAACTGTTATGCATTAATCTTCTTTTAGTAGAGCAGAAGAAGAAGCATGTCCCTGTGTGGCTTCCCTGAACTGAGACTGACTTAGAAAGCAAAGCAAGGCAGGCAGTTTCAGGTTACAAACTTGAAAAGTTTACTAATTAATCTTACTATCACATATGCATTGGAGAGCCTAGATCCTAACTAACAAACAGACAGATTAGGTAAGATAGTAGCTTCATTCTTAATTCCCCATTTTTTTGGTGGAGAGGTGAAGCATGGTCAGAGGGAAGGAAGTAGAAGTGAAAATGACAAAGAAGAGAGAGGTCTGAGAAGTATGGTCTTTTATATAAGGTCAATAATCCCAGATTCTATCCTGGGTCACATGGTCTGTCACCTGGATACCATAACCATGCATTTAAATAACACAAAGAGCAAGAGTAAGGCTTTGGGTGAGAAGGCAGAAGGCTTTGACATGCAAAGGAAAAAGAAACTCTGTGCTAGCTAAACCTCACTTGCCCTAGAACAAGAGATGGGGAGAGAAAATGCCAGAATTTTCCAGCACTATCTGATATGGGTAACTGTCGTAAGACCATATGGAGGTGCTGCATACGACAGTACTATGCAGCATTTTGTACTGAATGCAAGCAGATACAGGGAAGCAGACTTCAGCATATCTACCAAATAAATTGGTAATTGGTGAATAGGGCCTTTACTAAGGCTCCTGTGTCTTCTCAGACAGAAGACTCGGAAAAGACATTTGTCCAACTGCTGTGAAAGGGCTATTCTTTTTTTGGAGCTCACCAGTCTCTACAATTGATGTCATTGTGCAATTAATTAACCGTTTTCATTCATGACATCTATATAATATGGGCATTATTTACTTCTTCTATGGTGTACATTATTTTTTTTTTTGTATCATAAGAACTTTATTTATATAGTTGCAGAATACCACCCTAGCTTTTACACCATAATGGTCTCATGGGAGAATAGTTATTAGCCTTCTTGGGTAACTGAATAATTCCATTTTAGTATAAAAACTCCCACACTTATAGTTGTACAGTGTAAGCATTATAAAAACCTCTTCATTGCTTTGAAAGCTTAAATAAAACTGCTGTTATAGTGGGTGGGGAACATGAGGGAATGCACTTCTAGGGCTGCTTTTCAGAGCAGGAGTGAGGACTCAGATACAAAAGTTGCAGATGAATTAATTGACTGTCCTTGCTCTTCTCACTGAATGAGTTGATAATGAGACTTCCAAATTTTGCAAGTAATATATTCTTTGTGACAGGTTAGCATATTGGAAGTAAGAGAATATGAAAATAATAACACAAAAATCAGTACTACTTCCTGTAAGATTGTTCAGATTTCTGAGTAACAGCTAGAACTTGCATTTCAACTGGCTAAATAATTCGTAAGTTGTTATCAAGTTACTGCATATGAATATATTACTTGGTTACACCACGCTTCTGGAACATTCTAATTAGGATGACCAGACTATATCAAACAAAAGACAGGTTTTTTTGTTAATGAATAAACTAGTAGCAATATTTTTAGAAAATACTGATTTGCAATAAATAACAGTGAGAAAATAGTGATTTGTATACTTTCCCATGCATTTAGAAATTTACTGTAAATCACTATTTTCTCACCATTTCCTGAGTGAAAGGAAAATGGAGGAATCATTGGTGGGCAGTCAAGATTTTGGAAGGAGCTACTGAAAGTAAGAAGCATGCTAATTTTTTTCTCTTCAGGGCAGAATGAAAAATATTTTACAAGTTATAAATTAAAATAAGAAGAGAACCAATCCCCACAATCCCCACATTTTCAAGATATGAGTTCCATTGTAGTTCCATCCGCTGACTTTAATGCTTGTATAAGCCACTTGCCACTAGAAAATATAATAATGCTTGATAGGGTAGAAGGCAGTAGGGGAAGAGGAAGACGTCATTACAGATGGATAGACTCAATCAAGGAAGCAATGCCCTGAGTCTGCAAGACTTGAGCAAGGCTATTGATGACCTCCAAGTCTCTCATTCATAGGATTGCCATAGGTTGAGGTCAACTTGATGGTGGTTAACAACAACAAATTCTTCAGAAACTTCACCAAGTATAGTGTTTGCCCAGCTTAGTTAAGGAGTTTGTTTTCAAGATGCCTTGTTTTTCCCTTCATATCCTTCTAGACCTAATGACATTGGTTTCACAGCATCTTCCCTAGAGGTTTAGTTAGAACGAGAATGCACAGACAGTTTCAAGGCTGAATACAACATGAATGGATTCTCTCTGCTTTCATAAAGATGACTTTCAAATGACACATTTCTCAGGAGAGGAAGAAAAAAAAAGAAGAGAAACACCTATGTGATGGAAGTATGAAACACATAAGTATTCTGTTCCCCCCACCCTTCTCTGCAATGTTAATTTGATGTCAGTTGCTTTGCTTTTGTGGAATTCTCTGTAGACAGTTGGAAAATAACTAATGGGATTGTTTGTTACTTCACAAGAGACTGAAACTTGAGTTGCTTAGAGGAAGAGGGAATTTGTCGCACTTAAGACACTTTAAAAAAAAAATGACAGAAAAAAAGTCAGAACTCAAACCAAAGTGCAGAAATAATTTGTACAGAAATAGTTGCATACATGGAACTTTATTCAGATATGAATTTGCATCCACACAAAGGCTGGGTGCAGGGCTCTGAAAGGTTACTTTTTTTTGGATTACAGCTCCCCAAATCCACAAGTCAGAACAGAGAGGTCATGTTCCATAGGAGATTCTAGGAGCTGTCATACAAAAAGTAACTTTTCTATGCTTTTCTTCATTGCAGTTGTTCAGATTCATTTTACACACACACACACACACACACACACACACAACATATTGGCAGATCCACTTTGCCCATCTGAACAGGAATTAGGATGGCTAAATCCAAAAGATGACGAGGCTCTTCCACTGTTAAGTGTTTTGTAGAAGAAGGAATTTCACCAGGCGTAGCTTGACATACATCTGCCCCCTTTTTATCTGGTTACCCTAAAAGGAGTCTTTCCTTAGCTATGGGCAGTGAGATTTTATGTTTGTTACGATAGAAAACTACACAGAAAATCTGTTTTCCAAATGCAAATGGATTCTATGTGAATACTGTATGGGTTGTGGTGGGTAACAAAGAAATCCATGTGCAGTGTGCTCTTGCTCATCAAGCAGGATAATCAGACTGGCAGATTTTAAATGTCAGGTTCCCACAAGATAAGTAGTAACTAAGTTATTACTTCAAATTCTGGGTTCTTTAAGGAATTTTATAGATCAACATTAATCGTGAACAAAAGAAATAAGCAAAGCCTAAGACATTTTGAAGCTTGCTGCAGAAAATTAAATCATTACTCCTTATCCCTGCAGTAAAAAAATAATAATACAGGTAAGTCTTGATTTATGGTGGGGTTGTGTTCCTGGATTTGTGAGGTAAACTGAGACAGATGTAAATAATAGGAACCAATTCCACGGGGAATAACTGGACACCAGGTGTGTCTATGTGGGTGCCTTTCAACAAAGTTGCCAGAAAATGAGTAATTTTACTCAACCCACCACCAATTTTGAATACACTTGAAACATAAAACATCAGAGCTTATTTTTTCTAGGCTAGAGAAATGTGAAGATGCTCTCCAGAGGGAACTGAAGATGCAGCAACTGCTGATCCCAAGAGGGGTTTGGCTGGGGTGAGCTGGCTTGCCATAAGGCAACAGGTCCTCCTCAGAAGAGTACACAGACAGGGAGAAACTGGTAAGTACTGTGTTTTTCTGCTGTGCCTTCCCCAGCAGGCTTCTCAGGTGGAGGAAACACCTCAGGAGAAAGGCAGCACATCTCCTCTATGTCTTCTGCAGCAGGTGAAGGAGCATGCAGAAGGAGATGCAGCACATTGTTACCCTGATTTCTGGGGTCCCTTGGGGGACGCCTTAATGTGCTCCACATGATAGGGAATGGAAACTAGCCAGAGCATGAGCAATAGCCATGCAAGAGGCAGGGTAACCTAGCGGGTCTTTTTACCCAGTTTTTACGGGGTCAGGCCAAGCCAAAAACCAAACAAAAATGTTCAATAAATATTTTTATTGAATGAAAATCTCACGCACCAACGCAATCACTCACACACTCACTCACTCAAGACCTATTAAGAAGTAAAAGAGAGGAAACTGGATAGGGGAGTACTGAAGGGGTTGCAGTTGCAGTAATACTGCACCTGTTCCTGAAGTCCTTGGTCGGGGAAAAACAGAAGGGGATTTTACTGGCCTGACCTGGTTTTCAGTCATTTGAACATTGCTGCCTACGTGCCCATCCGGTAACCTCTCAGGCACATTGAATCATATTTTAATATCAAAATTGTAGACCCTAGGATATGGTTTTTCCAGTGGAGTAATAACATCTCCTGCTGTGTTCTCTCCAGCAGGCTTGCCAAGTGAAAAAAGCAGGCTAAAGTTGCTCCCCCTTCAAGCAAGCAAACAGAGGAAACCACTTCCAGCCATATCAAAACTCCAAGCTTCCAGTTTCTTCCACTCATCATGCCCCACTTCTAAGCAGGCAAAGGAAACCCCTAGCCCCCCATGACAGGACGATTTGAGTTTCTTCCTCTCCATCGTGCTCTTTCTTCTGAGCCAGCAAAGGAAAATCTTTCTTTCAGCAACACCAGGACTATGATTGCTTTCTCCTCCCTCACCACTTCCGCAGCCTAGGCAGGTATAAGAAAACAATGCAGTTGTCTTTTTCTTACTGCTCAAAGCAGTAACACCAAACAGCCTTGCTCTTTCACCTCACTCTCTTCATCCTTTTGCCTTTGTCTCCTTGCTCCCCCACTTTGCTCGACTACGCACATGCACTGGTAGAGCTATGCATTGTGAGGCAGACGTCTATGGAAAAATGTAAAGTTGAAATGTTGTAAATCAAAGCAATACAATTTGAGACATACCTGTAAATTAATGAAACTGATTCAGACCTTCACCTGTGTTTTCCACACACAGAAAGTCCTTTCTAAACAGCTTTGTGAAGCAAGTTGCATTGATACTATATTTTTGCTTAACAGAAAGAAACATGGACAAGGCAAAGCTGACACCAGAAAAGAACAAGAAAGTGGAAGATGTGGGTTCATCTTGCATTGGGGAGATACTGATCTCACAAGACAAAAGTTGTTGAGCTATATGACACAACAATAATTTTCAATACAAATGTGGTGTCGGATTTGAAGACTTCAATTCAGACCTCCCACTCTACAAGTAAACTTCTGAACTGTGAAACCTGAACAGCAGACACAATTTTGCATCTTGTCAGAAGACCCACCCCATTTATACACTGGCAAATACTATTTGCCAGTCTTCTACACCAGTACTGGAAAATACTATTTGCCAGTGTATAAGCCACACTGGCATATAAGACACATCCCATTTTTAAGCAGTTTTTTGGGAAAAAAGTGAGTCTTATATGCCAGCAAGTACAGTAATCTATACCTATACATTGGATCACAAGGGATTTTATTTTACAATTTCTGTAAACTGCTATTCCTCTCTTTCCACTCGCCTCTCTCTTGCATACATAGTTCTTTACAGCAATAAAAAGAAAATAGCTATCATTAAAGTTGTATGAATTATTTAATGCCAGCAGTTGGGCATTTCCAAATACTAGAAGCAGGATACCAGCAAGGAGTGCCACCTTCCTTCAGTAGGTGTGTGACCGTAGGGGTGTGTGTGTGCGTGTCTTCAAGTTACCTGTTGACTTATGGCAACCCCATGAATTTCATAGGGTTTTCTTAGGCAAGGAATACTCAGAGGTGGCTTTGCCAGTTCCTTCCTCTGAAATGTAGCCTACAACACCTGGTATTTTGTTGGTGGTCTTCCATCCAAATACTCATCTGGGCTCACCCTGTTTAGCTTCCAAGGTCAGATAGGATCTGAATTTAGGCAGATGATTATAGTTATATGATTACAGGCAAAAAAATCATAAAAATATAATCAAATTACTGATAGCTCACAGCAATATAAAACATATAGTTGTTACCCTGTTTTCTTAGGACTCCTTTAAAGGATTCCCAAAAGCTGTCAAAATTTGTCTCTTGTGGGGAAAAATTAGCTCTGCACTGCTTTAGCTATGCAAAGAGGACGGTATTTCAGGATCTTAAAACCCAATTTTTACAGGGTCAGGCCCAGTCAAAAGCCACACAAATTGTTCAAATGTAAGTATTTTATTAACACAGATGTAATGTCTCTACAATAACTCAGCTGCACTCACTATAACAAGTATACAAGGCTATAGAAAGTTAAAATTCATACAATCACTCAGCTACACACACACACACTGCAAGCATACAAGGCTATAGAAAGTTAAAAAGAGATGAAAATTAAGAAAGAGAGATAAGGAGACATAAAAGGTTTGATACCAATCCAGAAGTCTTCAGCTGGAAGAAACGGTCTCAGCCATGCCTTAAGGAGGTGAGGGGAGCTTACAAGCTTCATTGTTTTGCAAATCTGACAGAAAACTCCTTACTCTCCAAAAGAATCTCCCAAACTCCTTCAAAAGAATCTCTTCAACTCCAAAAAGAATAAAAAAAAATCCCTAGTTATATATCCCATGTCCTGGGAAAAACCAGATATTGCATCTTTTTATTAAGATGGAGTATTTCCTTTTTAGTTCCAAGAAAATACAACAAACATCCTTGTAGTTTCCTGTAAGATCAATATCTCTCTGGAGATTCCTGCATGCCTTAGGTGTCAGATTCTAGGCCATTTGCATTGTAAACAGAGAGTAATCGTCTTCCTGATGGCTGCTGACCATCCTTTCAAGTTTCCGTTGAGCCATCTGCCAGAGCACTCCAGGATGTATGACAGAAAACAGAGATTTCCTGCCTACATGTCCTTTCCAGTTTATCTCTATGGCTCACTATGTTTGATATAAAATAATTAGGTTTCTCAGGATATGGTTTTTGGGAATGCTGGGGGTATTACATAGTGAAAGTATAAAAGAAACAGTATGGCTCTTTCTTTAAAAAAAATCTTTTCCAGAAACTTATTGGAATAATTTAAGAGCTGCCATCTGAAAGAAGGAAAGCAGGTAAGGGCTGGTTCTACCATCTCTAGGAGGGGAGTTTCAGACCCTAGGAGCATATACCAAGAAGGTCTTCTATTGTATTCTCACCAAAAGTACCTGTAAAGGAAGCTGGAGTGAGAAAAGTGCCTCTTCCAAAGAATCTTAGGGTGTAGGCAGGCTCTTATGGGAGAATATGGTCCTTCAGACAGTTTGGACCTAAGCCATGTAGGGATTTATTTGTCATAATTAGCACTGGTAGCTAGTGGGGCTGTAAACTTCCTCATCAATTCCAGTTTGGTTGCAGCTATTGGGGAGTGCTGAGCATTCTTGAAAGGCACCTCTTTGTAGACTATGTTATAGTGATTCACATGGATGTAACTAAAGCGTGTGTCACCACAGCCAGGTTATCTCTTAACAGTAATGAAAAGTTACAGTTGTATTGCGGGAAGAGTTTAGTTATTGCTTGTTAAGTTACAGTCATAATGCAACTTGGTTATGCTTTTGAGAATTGGAAAAAGGAATTACACATAACTGGCTTAACGATATTTGTAAATTGACACAAATCTTTTCTGCCAGTGTGAGGGATTTAGTAGCAACTGTATTCCTCTCTAGGCAATAATGGGCAATAAGATCAAATTGTTAAATGTTGGTTTTTTTCAAAAAAGGAATAAGCCACAACCTCAAAAAAATTAGCACTTGGAATGGAGAGGGATCACTGTAGAAACCATTACTTGTTGTCCTATATTCTGCATAAAACAAACACAGCTGCACAGAAACACCCTAAGGGTTTCTTAGGCAAATGGAGAGAAAGGTTAGATTGCTGATGAAATTTCAATAATGGAGATTCAGAATGTAGGCCAAATAAAGAGTAGATGTTCAAGTCATGCATAAAACCAAGATAAAGCATTGAAGCAGATGTAATTAAAAGTTCAAGGTTCTGTACAAAGAAAAGAATTCTTGAGGCTGTTGCCAACAAGCAGAATGCTGTGATATGCTGCAATGCCATTCTGTGAATCACTTCACCATTATACATACTACATGTTACTGTCATAAACAGAAGACCAACAATATATCTATTCCTTGGAAAACATTTATTGAATGACTACAATAAATTCCTTGGGAAGCATTTACTGAATGACTACAATAAAACAGAAAAAAATAATGTATGTAAAAGATATAAAGGACATATGCAGAACCTTTGAGACTGAGAAGAAGGAAATTCTAGCATCTGGTGAAGTGGATGGGGTACCACAAAAGCTTGTTTCTTTCTTGTTCTCAGTCATTCCCAAATGTACTATAGGATCTCTTTTAGACAATTGCAGACTAACATTGCTTTATCTCTGAATACAAAATATGTGTATAAGCTATATATGTTAATGATATTTATCTGGGAATATAGTGAATTCAAAAGTTGCAGTAGAGTTTGCAGGAAACATGCTCATATTCTTGGTATCTGCTAGAGATGTAAAATGATTGGAATTTTCTTGAAAATTTTATTAAATAAGAAAAACATCACAGTCCAAGCATACCAAGCACCAAACAACAAAACAACAACAAAAAATACATTCATACAAACATTAACAGACATCTACAAATATCTAAAACAAATACCAACAAAACATAACTAAAATTGATTCTTGCCCTTCTTGCAAACATTATTAATTGTGGTTCATTTCAATTATTTACTTAATTTCTCAAAGTCAAAATTAATTGTTGACTTATTCTAGATTACTTTATACTAGTGATCAATCATTGAAAAATAGTAATCATCTATATAAAAATAACATTTTAAAACAAATACATCTTTTAAATATATTTTTGTACCTCTCATTTAATAATATGAATTTTAAATATAAAAATCTATTGTCATCAGATCACCTTCATTCTTTTTAAAGAAATCAATCAATCACTTCCATTCAGACAAAAAATAATTTTATTTTCTGCCTTTTAGGCTGCATGTAAGCTTATTCATTTTGACAATTCCCATCAGTCTGTTTCCATACACCATTAGTAACTCTGATTTTTCCAATACTTTGCATACATTCATTTTGCTAAAATGACTGGAAATTTTGAACCCATGAGGAAATTTTTCCCCCTTAGTGTTAAATAAAATTTGAAATTTTGGGGAAAACTGAAAAATTGGGTATCAGCATTCTGCAGATTGAAAGTTACTTTGTTACTTTAGGAACATAAAATATATTATGCAAACTTTTGTTTGGCATTAAAGTACCATGACTGATATATGAAAAATACAGTTTATTGAAATTTTTATTACAACTTGAATTTCCTCTCTCTATATATACACTTAACAAATGGAGCTAGAAGATCCTGAATGGTAAGGAGCTTCTTTGGTTTGGCAAGTTTATTAAGAGCAGCCACTCTCCTACAAAATACTCCACACACAATTAAAACAATTTTTAAAAACCCAACATTAGAAAAACAGAGAAAATTATTTTGTTTCCTTTCTATAGCATCCAGTAGATAGCTACTGTTGTTCTATGTATTGTTCTGAAGGAGAAGATTTTGGGGGAAAAAGTAGGAAAAACAGTCCTTTGTCTACTCCAATTAATTTGCTAATTTATTTCCTTTATCTACTCCTTTCATTGATAGAATAGCATACATTGGCATAGCAGAGCTGGGACCTGCACACAGGAAGTGTCAGAACTTTTTCATTAATAAGGACAATGATTCCCACATCCTGGTCCTCAGCTCACAATAACAGGAGGAAAACTGATTTTTTCCAGCAATATTGTGGTAAGAAATTCCTGTGTTAATGGAATTTATCTTGGCTTTGGTGGTTTGGTCTTGAATGGACAATTCAGACTCAATTGCTTGAGCCTGGCTGTTGATGAAGAGGAAAACTGCTAGAACTTTTTTGTTGATACTGATCAACACAGCTGCTTCCATTTTTGGATTCTTCTTGAGAATATGACTGCATGGACTGTCATGATGAATGTCTGTCCATCAACATTGCCACCATACCAGTGTGCATACCTATTTGTGTGCCAATAACTGTCCAAGAAACTAAAAATGACAGTGTAGTCCTCTTGAGCACAGTTCTGAAGGATCCCATGCTCTTTTTGAAGAACTTCCCCCCCCCTAAAAATTGTTATTTTTAACGATTTTAAAACAATGCAGTAGTTGCTCCACATTCCCCTCTGGAGCTTCCCTTTTCCCATTCTTTTGCCTCTGGCCCCAGTGTGGTGGTCGTGGTGGTGGTGATGGGAAAGACCCTAAAAGACTTACCAGCACTTTCATCTCAGACAGAGAAGAGGGGAGTTCTGGAGTTCTAATTACTTCTGGAGGCCACCTTGAGAAAGGAAAACATGACCAATCAGCAGCCAATTAACAGCAGAATGTGCAAACATGCTTTCAGCAGTGAGAGAGGGCTTTGCTCACCAAAAGGAAAAAAAAAACCCTTCCATTTTAAACAGAAGCCTCCAAGCCTGGGGTGAGCAATGCAAGGGATGGGAGGAGGAAAATGCGGGGGAGGCAAGCACATGCCTCCCGAATAATCAGATTTGCGAGGGTCAAACCCACAAATGTGGAGGGAAGACTGTAGAAACTTGAGATATGTATCAGGTCTTGAATAAATGGTCCAACAGCGATAATGGAATTCCGAGTTATCTATGTTGTTACCTACAGCTTGTAAAATAAATCACATTACTCCTCTCAATTGGATAAATTTAACAAGAAAACATACATTTACTTACTATAATGTAACAACAACAACAACAACAACAACAGTAACAGTAGTAGTAGTAGTAGTTGTTACTTCCCCACCTTTCTCCCAATAATGGGACTCAAGGTGATTTGGGACATAATTAAAAACAATATAGATTTTAAAAATCCACAACTTCAATATGAACATAAATATAAAATTATTTAAAAGACAATTAAACAATTGATAAATCATTAAAAGAGTGTAAAACTACAAAACCTCATGGCATACCATTAAATATGCATCTGCAAGTTTCTAAAAAGCCTGATGGCACAAGAATGTTTTAATTTACCAGTGGAAGGATTGCAAGGGCAGAGCCATCCTGGCTTCCCTAGGGAGGAAACTCCAAAGTCTGGGATCAATCATGAAGAAGACGCTCTTCCTTGTTCCCACCAAACAAGCCTGGGAAGATAGTAGGACAGCCTCTCCAGAAAATCTTAGAGCTCTAAGGGGCTCATAAGGATCAAAAAGCCATGTCTATTCTGGAGAAGGATTTATGTCTTTCTGAACAGAAAATATTTTCATGGAATTGGCCGTACTTCAAACATCCAATAATTCCAAATTGTCCATCAACCCCAAAAAAGCTTTAGGCAATTTTCCTTGGTCTTGTTTCTTTGTCTTTGACAATCTATCAATTCTAGAGTTTATGATGCTGATAAAATATCTAAGAAAGATCCATTTATCATATGACAATTCCAGAATCCTTTGGAGTAGTTTATCAAAGAAAACAGCTTTATGTTCCACAGGGACATAAATCCCACTGCCATTTTTTATTTTTTTTGGTCGATGAAGTTGAATTTCCACTCCTATTATTCAACTCTCTGAATCTTCAATAACTTTTCTAGGCTCAGATCTGCACTTGCATAAATCACAACTCTTTTCTTTTTTCCAGCAATGATACATATTATTTTCCTAATGTAGGATTCAATGGATTTGTAATTTTTTTCCTAATGTGTGTTTCTTGTAGACATAGCAAATCCATGTTTTTGTTTCTCCAAATAATGAAAAATCTTTCTTCTTGTAGCTGCCAAATGTATGCCTCTGGCATTCCAGGAAATAAATTTCAGATCCATTTTAAGAGTTCTTCATCACATCTTTCCTGCAATGTGTAGTTTAGTTGTAAAGTGTAGTTCCAGAACTAGACCCCACCATAGTTCTTCCTAGAAAACAAATAAGAACAGGTTGCTTACCTGTAACTGTGGTTCTTCGAGTGGTCATCTGTGCCATCATACACTAGGAGCTTTAGCGCCTGCGCGGTAGCGTTCGGAAACTTCTAGAGCTTGTTCGCTTGGCGGGAACCCCTCCCCCACGCCGGTACTGCGCATGCTCCTCCCGCCGAGCAACGGTCTCTCCTCAGTTCTGTCGTCCGCCGTAGAACCTACAGGGACCTGAGAAAGAGGGGAGGAAGGGCGGGTGTGTATGATGGCACAGATGACCACTCGAAGAACCACAGTTACAGGTAAGCAACCTGTTCTTCTTCTTCGTGGTCTCTGTGCCTTCATACACTAGGAGACTGTGTAGCTTACCGGTCGGACGGCGGGTCAGGTCCTACAGCACGGAAGCCAACACCTCACGTCCAAACCGGGCATCTCTGCGCGACCGGCAGTCGAGCCTGTAGTGGCGCACGAAGGTCGATGGTTGGGACCAGGTCGCCACACGGCAGAGTTCATGCAGGTCAACTCCTCGCAGGAGGGCCGCAGAAGTAGCCACAGCTCTGGTGGAGTGGGCTCGAAGCAGGACTGGCGGAGGCTTCCTCGCGAGCTCATACGCCAGTTCAATAGTCCTCACCACCCACTTGGAGAAGCGCTGGGTGGACACTTTTAGGCCCTTCCGACGTCGCCCATAGCAAACAAAGAGATGCGGCGTCTGTCGGAAGGAAGCAGTCCTGTCCTTGTAGAAAGCCAATGCCCGACGCACGTCCAGGGAGTGGAGGGACCGCTCCAACGGTGTCGTCGGGTTCGGGAAGAAGGCAGCTGTCATCCGAGGTCGCCATTGGCTCGAAGGGCGGCTTCGTCAGCTGCGAGAGCACCAGCGAGAGGGACCACGGCGGTAGCGGCGGCGATACCGGCGGGTAGAGATGATGAAGTCCTTTCAGGAACCGCTTAACGGTATCGTTCCTGAAGAAGGCCGAGGCAGCAGATCGTGGCGGTTGGTATGCCACGATCGCGGAGAGATACACCTTCAGGGATGGAAACGCCAGGCCCTGTTGCCGGAGGTGCAGGAGGAAGTGCAGGACGGTCGAGAGTCCCGCGGGCGATACCGGCTCACTCCTCTCGTTAGCGAAGGTCAGGAAGCGTCGCCACTTGTATTGATAGTTGCGACGGGTGGATTCCTTCCTGGCCGCGACGAGGACGGTACCGAGCACGGGATCGTCTAGTGCGATATCCTCCAGGCATGGAGGGCCAGGCGTGGCAGGTCCGGATGGAGGACTCGGCCGCCGGAGTGGGAGAGCAGGTCCGGTGTCGGTGGCAACCGGAGCAGGTCGTCTCGCGCGGCTTGTAGCAGGGTTGCGAACCAATGTTGCCTCGGCCAGTACGGGGCTACCAGGATCGCGTCGGCTCGGTCGGCGAGGATCTTCGATATCGTCCGGCCGAGCAGCGGGAACGGCGGGAATGCGTAGAGGAGTTCCCCGGTCCACGGAAACTGGAAAGCGTCCCCGATGGAGGCACGATCGTGGCCCGCTGTAGAACAGAATCGGCGACACTTCGCGTTTTCCCTGGTCGCGAAGAGGTCGATCGATGGTTCGCCCCAGCGGTCCCGAATCAGTCTGAACGCCTCTCCGGAGAGAGACCATTCGTGATGGGATGAGGTGTCCCTGCTGAGGGCGTCTGCCGTGGTGTTCTCCTGCCCGGCCAGGTGAACCGCCACGGGATGCGTGTGCAGGCGAATGCACCATTCCCACAGGTCGAGCGCGATGTCGAGCAGGGTCGTGGAATGAGTCCCACCTTGTCTGTTGATGTAGCAGACGGCGGTGGTGTTGTCCGTCAGAATCAGGACCGTGCGCCCCGCCACGGCATGGCGGAACGCCCGTAGGGCTTTCCAGACGGCGAGCAGCTCCAGCGCGTTGATATGGAGAGCGGTCTCGTCGTCGGTCCATCTGTCGCGGACTCTGAGATCGCCGCAGTGGGCACCCCATCCATACAGGGAGGCGTCGGTCGTTACCGTCACCTTCGGTGTCGGCCGTTGGAAAGGCATCCCTGACATGAGATTGCATCGCGACTGCCACCATCGGAGGGATGAGCGGACGTCTCCCGGCAGCTGCAGTCGGAGTGTCTGTTCGTCTCGCAGGGGGTCGAATATGCGGACGAACCAGTGTTGAAGAGGTCTTGCTCTCAGCCTGGCGAGATATGTCACAGCGGTCGTCGCAGCCATGTAGCCCAAGAGCTGCTGGACGCTTCTCGCAGATAACGTCGGGGCCGTACGAGCGTGAGCGGCGGCCCGGATCAAGGTTCGTGCTCGAGACTCTGGAAGGTACGCCCTGGCGGAGGTCGAGTCGAGCGTCGCCCCGATGAAGTCCAAGATCCTCGCCGGCTCGAGGTGGGACTTCTTCGGATTCACTCGTAGACCAAGGCGGGTCAGGAGTGACAACGTCATGTGGACGTCGTGGTAAAGTCTCTGTTTGCAGGACGCCACCAACAGCCAATCGTCGAGGTAGGGGAAGACGGAAGCGCCCTTCGTCCGCAGGTAGGATACCACCGGGGCCATGCACTTGGTGAAGACCCTTGGGGCAGTCGAGAGTCCGAACGGCAGCACCTTGTACTGGTAACAGGTGTCGTCGACTGCGAAGCGGAGGTACCGTCTGTGCTGCGGGCGAATGGCGATATGGAAGTATGCGTCTCGGAGATCGATGGAGGCGAACCAGTCCCCTCGATGTAGGAAGGGTAGGATCGACGGTATCGTGACCATCTTGAACCTTTTGGGGCGGATGTAGTAGTTCACCCCTCTGAGGTCTAGGATCGGCCGGAGGGTACCGTCGGCTTTCGGTACCGTGAAGTACCTGGAGAAGAAGCCGGTGGTCTTGGCCTCTTGCGGGAGCTGCTCGATCGCCCCTTTCTGGAGGAGGGATTGGATCTCTTCCAGGAGGGCCGGACTCGACGGCGTGGAGTAGTAAACGCCGCGAGGAGGAATATCGAGAAACTCGATGGCGTAGCCAAGACGGACGATGGAAAGCACCCAAGAGTCCGTAGTGACATACTGCCACTCCGCTAGGTGTCGAGCGAGAGTCGGTCGGTCTCCGAGCGCTGATGGTAGGCTGAAGAGTGGGTATTGGTGGGTCCTGCCAGGCACGTCAAAACCGAGACTTTGTCTCGGAGGAGGACTTCTTCGACGAAGGCGGGCGCCGCCTAATCGTGCGTCTGGCCGATGAGCCGGAGGACGGTCTCGACTGTCCAGACTGGGCCGAACGCTGGAACGACGAGGTGGAAGATCGTCGCCAGGATGGGCGGAAGGTGGAGGCCCTGCGGGCCTGCGTGGCCGGCTGCAGCCCGATCTTTTTTGCGGTCAGTCTCGCCTTGACGAGATTGTCCAAAGCTTCGTCTGTGGACGAATTGAATAGGCCTTCACCGTCGAAGGGGAGATCTTCAATCCTCCTTCTGGTGTCCTCCTGGATGTCGGCCGGTCGCAGCCAAGCATGGCGGCGGAGGCCGACGGATGCCGCCATGACCCGGGAGGCGATCTCCACTGCGTGCCGGGAGGAGGCCATCTGGTGCCGAGCGATGGAGATAGCCTCATTGAAGATCACGGAGGAGGCTTGGCGGATGTCCTCCGGTACCGCTTCCATCGCCGGTTGCAGGCGATCGAGCACTTTCTTCAGGTATGCCGCGAGGCAAGCCTGAGTGTTGGACAGCCTGATCTGCAAGGAGGCAGCTGAATAGAACCTCCTTGCGTAGGCGTCCAACTTCCTGCCCTCTTTGTCCGGCGGAGTGGTGTGTTGCCTGCCGGAGCCCTTCGTCTGCGCGGACTCGACGACCACAGAGTTCGGTGCAGGGTGATTAAATAGATAACCGGCGTTATCCTTCTGCACCCTGTAGAGGTGTTCTAACCGCTGCGGTATCGGCTGAGCCGAGGCCGGTCTATCCCAGGCGGCCTTCACCAGTCTGGATACCCGGGGCAGGAGAGGCAGCGGGGCCGTGGAAGGTCGCTTCTCCTCGAAAACGGAGAAGGCTGGATCGTCATCCTCCGGCTCCGCATCGGCGATCTTAAGGCCGAGGGTAGTGGCCATGCGGAGCAGCATCGCAGAGAACTGGTGGACGTCCTCTGGAGCAGAATCTGGGATCGGGTCCCCGAATCCCAACGGAGGAGACTCCTGGGAGGCCGCCTCAGACACCTCAGACTCCGCACTCGAGTCGTACGACTCCGAGCTCGGTGAGTCCTCTCGCCGCTCGCTCTCCGGCTCCTTCGTAGTCGCCGCAGGTGTTGCCTTCCTAGGCTTCTCCGCAGCCGGGGCGGTGGTAGCAGCAGCGTCCCGCTTGGGATGGCTGACCACTGACTTCACCCTCTTGGTGGTGACCGGGGTAGTCTGGCAGGCTGACGTCGTCGTAGCCCGCTCAGTCACCACCGACTCCATAGGGCGCGTCGCCGTTGCCGTGACCCTAGGAGGTGGCGATATCACCCGATACCGTGGTGAAGGCTCCCTCGCCCTATGATATCGAGGGGAGGGAGAGCGGCTGAAGGAGCGGCGGTCCGACGGAGATCGGCTTCGGCGTCGACGGTACCGAGCCTCGTCCCCTCTAGGCGAGCGCGATTCGCGCTGTCGACGAGGTGACCGGGACCTCCGGAAGGTCTCCCAGCGACTCGGGCCACGATGGTACCGATCCCGGTACGATGGCGAATGCGACCGATAGGAGGCCGGGCGCTCTCTCCATTCAGATTCCCTCGCGTACCTGGCCACGTAGGACGCCGAGGTGTATCTGGAGGCAGACGAGCGAGGTTGTTCCTCTCTTGTCTCCCTCGGAGGCGGCGAGGCCACCGGACGCTCGGAAGAGCGGGACCGGGACCTGAAGGAGGTCGAACGCCGCTCCGGAGAAGCAGAGAGCTCTCTCTGCTGCAGGTCGGCCGACCTGCGACGGCTAAGAGGGCGGTGGCGCTCCTCCACCAGGGTTGGAGGGTCTGCCACAGGCGAGTCCGGGCGCTGTTGGGGAACGTCCTCGATCTCATCCTCCGAGAGGTCGACGGACTCGCCTCGCCCTTTGGAAGGCTGCTGAGTAGGAGGAGGAGTAGGAGGTTGAGCGTCCCCAGCCGGGGAGCGCTTCTTTTCCTTCTTCTTCTTCTTCTCCTTCTCCTTGCCCTTGCCTCCGTCCGGAGCAGGGCGCTTTTTTGCAGGCGTCTCCGTAAGGGGAGCCTCAGCCTTCCTCGCCGTCGAGGATCCTTTCGCTGACTTGGCAGCCGCCGACAGCTTCGGGATCCTCGGTAACGCCGAGATCGGCGTTTTCGCCGGTACCGAGCCCGATACCGACGAGGTGGACGGAACGGCAGCCGCCGATACCGTCGATGGCGTGGTCGTCTTCTTGTCGGCCATCTTGGAAGTGGAGGTCTCGTCTATCGCCCGCAGAGACTGTTCCCAACAATAAGATTTGAGTCTCGCGGAGCGGTTGCGAAGAGTTTGGGGAGTAAAATCCCTGCAAATTGGGCAAGTCCGGATGTTGTGGGACTCGCCCAAACAGAAGAGACACTCCTTATGGCCGTCGTTGAGGGCAACCTTGCGGCCGCAGGACACGCACTTCTTAAAGAGCGCGGACATAAGACGAAGAAACGCCAAACTCCGAAATCCAAAAAGACGAAAACCGAAGGGGGAGTCCGAAAGAGAGGTCAAAGACAGTCCGAAAGTCCGTAAAACCGTGAAAAAACAGCAAGCCAAGCACGACGTGAGAGGAACAAACTAAAGAACCTTCCGTACGCGGCGGCGGACGAGAAAGAACTGAGGAGAGACCGTTGCTCGGCGGGAGGAGCATGCGCAGTACCGGCGTGGGGGAGGGGTTCCCGCCAAGCGAACAAGCTCTAGAAGTTTCCGAACGCTACCGCGCAGGCGCTAAAGCTCCTAGTGTATGAAGGCACAGAGACCACGAAGAAGAACCATTTCTTTTGGTAAGTTCCTTTGCCCGGCTATCTGAGAATTAATCTGATAAACTTTGTCCAGTTCCCCAGGAAACTCATCTCTTTGTATCTCCAAGAAAACTGTCAGGGCTGCTCTTACTCTTGCATGTATATTCTCATTTTGTATCACTTGAATACCTCTTATTCTCAAACATCTTTCTCTTTCTCTCATTTGCAAAGGGCCATAGCATGCACATTTTTTTCTTGGTCAGCAGTTACTTTCTCAATTAGTTCTTCAAGTTTTGTGTCTTTTTTCCATGGCTTCCATCCTCTCATTCATTTGTTTCATCTTATTGTTTAACTGAACTAGAGAAAATTTTATTTCGTTCAGTTCCAATTTCAAATCTTGTTTTATTGTTTGGTTCACATCAGCCCTCATCTGAGACATTGCTTCCTCCTTCTTCATCTCCTCAAGCAGCATATGATTTTATTCCATTTCTCTAGTTTGATCTATTGAAACTCTTGAGCTTGAACAGCTTTTGCTTCACCTGCTAATGCTGCTTTTTCCCCTTGCTTCTGTTGCCTTTCTCTCTCTGCATTTTCTGGCTTGCAAGATTGATAGCTGTTAATTCAGTGTGAAATTCCTACTATGAATTCCATTATCCACCACTACATGTCAGCACTCTCTCTCAAAGCATTGCTCTGGTTCCTCTTCTAGAAAGTTAAACACAGTTCTTTTACAGTTTGTACACTGTTCACTTTATCTTATTGTCTTATTCAATATGACCTTGAGCTTTATCAGCTTCCCATGGTCAAGTTATGGAATGGCCTGCCGGAGGAGATCCGGCATATTACCAGTCTTGACTGCTTTAAAAAAAACAGTCCCACCAACTGTCCTCCTGTTCTTTAATGTAGTTAATGTGTTTTTGGGGGTTGGTTTTAGATGAGTTGGTGGGTGGGGAGGATTGGTTATGTTTTAATGCTTTTAATGTAGCTAATGTATTGTTGTAGTACCACCTCGATCCATGGGGAGAGGCGGGATATAAATAATTTTTTAAATTATTATTATTAATTTTTTAAAAATTAAGTTTCTTTAGAGTCTTTATCACGTTCAGTGTACTGGCTCTTTAAATCAGAGTTTTAGCACTAGCTGCTGCTGCCATGGTCCCAAGAACATTACTTATTTTTGTAAAGTTTAAAAATGTATCAAGTACTCACATCACTTTTGTTTAATTGTTGAAGTTCTGTCTATTCTGTTTCTGAGAAGGCTTTCCAAACCAGAAGTTCTTCCTATGTTTCTGAAATTTAAAATCTTGGCTAATATGATGAAAACTATCTGATCATAACCCAATGTTGTTGACTATCAAGAAGAAGCACAATTAATGTAATTGGAGACTAAATGAAGAATTACTTAAAAATGAAGAGATCTTGAAAAAAGGCAAAAGAGACTTTGAGAAAAAAAAATGAAGATAACTTGAATAATGGCACAGAGATTGGAGTTGTATGGGATGCAAATAAAGCTATGATGAAATGCTTTTAACAGCCAAATTCAGAGTTGCAAAAGAAAAGACAACAGCAAAAACAAGACATTCAAGATGAAATTAAGAAAAAAGAAGAATTTTTAAAATCCATCTAATGCTACCTGTTTGAAGGAAATAAAAATTTTACAACAACAAATTTCCATGCTTATGGTTTAAGAAATAGAAAGGAAGCTGAAATATGCTAAACAAAAGTACTTTTAGTATGTAAATAAACCAAGAAGATGTCTGGCCTATAAACTGAGGAAAGTAAGAGGAAAAGGTCATTTATGAGATTAAATATTGGAAGAGTACAACAGACAGCAGCAGAACAAAAAAAAACTTAAAAATTTTCAGCACTGTGTAAAGAAAAAAGCAAATAATCAGTGAAAATAAAGAGATACTTAAATTTACAAAATCTACCAGCTGATCAGAAGATCAGCCTCTGTGTAAAAGTAACTGTAGCA
Organism: Ctenosaura bakeri; assembly: GCA_948474755.1. Taxonomy (NCBI): domain Eukaryota; kingdom Metazoa; phylum Chordata; class Lepidosauria; order Squamata; family Iguanidae; genus Ctenosaura; species Ctenosaura bakeri. The sequence continues at coordinate 127,296 of CAOLHI010001664.1, forward strand.
AAAATAGCAGAGGCTTAAAAAAAAAAAAAGTAAGGAAAAGCACCCGCACCAGATTATCTTTCTGCAATATATTACAAGGCTCTGAAAGAATAGTTGTACATGCCATTTCAATATTTGATTAACTCAATTAAAGTGCCAGAAAGTTGGACTAATGCAATATAACTTTAATACCAAAGAAGACAGAGACATGACAGATCCTAAGATGATGGATTCAGCAGGCCTGCCCAGTCTATTTTTAAGTATATTTTTAATTTTAACTGTACTTTTAATTATGATCTGTTTTCATTATGTGATTTGTATTTTAAATGGTTTTGTATTTTAATGTATTTTAGTTACAATTTGTTTTTAGTTGTATCTATGATGTACCCTGTCTCAAGCCTTGGGGAGAGGCAGGTAATAAATAAAAAAACTGTTGTTGTTGTTGTTGTTGTTGTTGAGAATTACAGATCAATATCTCTTCTGAATAATGATTATAAGGTATTGACTTTGATTTTAGCAGAAACACTGAAGAAAATATTGGAAATTCTGATACATGAAGATCAATGTGGATTTGTATCTAAAAGACAACTGATAGACAATATAAGATGTGTAATAGATATATGAGAATATTCAGAGGCCTGTAACAAAAAGCAAGTGGCTTTGTTTTTTTGGGATGCTGAAAATACTTTCGACAACGTTTCCTGGACATTTATGACTGAAGTGTTAAAGAAGATGAACTGTGGACAGAATTTTATTGCATGGATTAGAGCAATTTACTCTGTTCAGAAAGATCAGACTTTGATAAACGGTGAAAAAGAAAACCCCTAATTTTTGTGATATACAAAAAGAGATTAGACAGCATTGCCCTTTGTCATCTCTGTTGTTTATAGTGACTTTGGAAGTTTTAAACAGAACCATTAGACAAGAAGAAAAGATCAAAGGTGCGATGATAAAGAAACAGGTATATAAGTTGAGAGCATTTGCCTATGCCTTAGTGATTTTCTTGCAGGGCCCTATGGAACGTGTGGAAGATTTACTCAAGATGCTGAATGATTATGGGGCATTGGTGGATTTTAAACTGAAAAAGAAGAGAGACATGCTGACAAAAAATATGACAAAAGAACAACAGATGATGGAAAAAACAGGGTTTAAAATTGTGAAGAAAGTAATATATTTAGGAGTTCTTTTTGAAACCATAATATTAAACTGCTTCAAAATAATTATGCAAAGACATGGTGCGATATTAAACATGACTTACAGAGGTGGTCCAAACTGAAGTTGTGACTACTAGGCAGAATATCAACTATAAAAAAATGAATGTATTGCCAAAAATGCTTTTTCTTTTCCAGAGAATACCTATTTTAATTAATGGCTTACCTTTTAAACAATGTCAAAAGGTTATTTTGAGATTTGTTTGCAAGGAAAGAAACCAAGAGTCAGATTGGAGGTTCTTCAAGTTCCAAAGCAAAGAGGTGGACTTGGGCTCCCAAATTTGAAATTGTACTAGTATGCATCTTTCATAATGTGGGTGAAAGACTGACTGATGTTGAAAAGAGGCTTTAAGTTACAATCTGGGGAAAAAAAACTTCTATAAGATGATCTACAGGTGGTACTTAACTCTAGAAAAATTGTCTAAAATCTATAAAGCCTCCTCAAACAAATGTTGGAAATGTAACCAAACAGAAGGGACCTTTTTCATATGTGGTGGACGTGAAAAAGTGAAGAGATTTTGGGTGATAATACATAAATTGATGGAGTCAGCCTGACATCAGTACCCGGAAAGATCCTGGAGCAGATTATTAAGCAGTCAGTTTCTAATCACTTAGAAAGCAATGCAGTAATCACGAGAAGTCAACATGGATTTCTCAAAAATAAGTCATGTCAGACTAATCTTATCTCTTTTTATGATAGAGTTACTAGCTTGATAGATGAAGGGAATGCTGTGGATGTAGCATATCTCGATTTCAGTAAGGCCTTCGACAAAGTTCCCCATGACATTCTTGCAATGAAGCTAGTAAAATGTGGGCTGGACAGGGCTACTGTTAGTTGGATTTGTAATTCGTTGACCGACCGAACCCAAAGGGTGATCACGAATGGCTGCTTTTCATCCTGGAGAGAAGTGACTAGTGGGGTGCCACAGGGTTCTGTCCTGGGCCTAGTGCTGTTCAATACTTTTATCAATGACTTGGATGAAGGAATAGAGGGCATGCTCATCAAATTTGCAGATGACACCAAATTGGGAGCGGTTGCTAATATGCCGGAGGACAGGATCAAAATTCAAAATGACCTGGATAGATTGGAGAGCTGGGCCAAGGCGAACAAAATGAAATTCAACAGAGAGAAGTGTAAGGTCCTACACTTAGGTAGAAAAAATGGAATACAGAAATATAGGATGGGGGACACGTGGCTGGATATCAGTACATGTGAAAGGGATCTAGGAATCTTCATAGATCACAAGCTGAACATGAGTCAGCAGTGTGATGCGGCAGCCAAGAAAGCCAATGCAATTCTTGGCTGCATCAATAGGAGTATGGTGTCTAGATCGAGAGAGGTACTGGTACCACTCTACTCTGCTTTGGTTAGACCCCATCTTGAATACTGTGTCCAGTTCTGGGCACCCCAATTCAAGAAGGATATTGACAAGCTGGAGCAAGTCCAGAGGAGGGCGACCAAAATGGTGAGAGGCCTGGAAGCCATGCCCTATGAGGATAGACTTAGAGAGCTGGGTATGTTTAGTCTACAGAAGAGAAGGTTAAGAGGGGACATGATAGCCATGTTTAAATATTTGAAGGGATGCCACGTAGAGGAGGGAGAGGGCTTGTTTTCTGCTGCTCCAGAGACCAGGACAAGGAGCAATGGATTTAAGCTGCAGGAAAGGAGATTCCACCTGAACCTCAAGAAGAACTTCCTGACAGTCAGGGCTGTCCAGCAGTGGAATCTGCTGCCTCGGAGTGTAGTGGAGTCTCCTTCCTTGGAGGTGTTTAAGCAGAGGCTTGATGGCCATCTGTCGGGAGTGCTTTGAGGGTGTTCCTGCATGGCAGGGGGTTGGACTGGATGGCCCCTGTGGTCTCTTCCAACTCTACATTTCTATGATTCTATGATTCTATGATTCTATAGGACACTTAGAAGATGAAAGTTCATTTGAAACTTGAGTTGTTCTTATTGGGACTGATGGATGACCAGATAAAAGTGAACTTTTACATAACATTATAACAGCAGTGAGAATACTCTACGCTCAGAAATTGAGCAAGAAGACAGAGTGATGAAGCTGTTGGACAAGGCTGAGACGAACAAGCTGATGACCTTCATTAAAGAAGAGTCTTCAAATGAGCTTCAAAAACATTGGGAGAAGGTGGTAATGTTTCTAAAAGATGTGTGGAGGAGAGACAATCAACAGTTAGATTTGAATAATAGATATATTATTGTAAAGCATTATAGTGGCCCCTCTACTTTCACAAGGGTTCAAGGTGGAGAACCCTCATAAAAGTGGAAAGATCACAAATAACGTCTCCCCTGCAATCCTCCTCCCATTCATTTCTGGGGCTCTACCCTCTCATTCTCTTGCCTTTTGCACACTGGGACCAGAGGCAAGGGAATGGGAGGCAGAGCTCCAGAGGGAAGAAGGAAGGTACACGCATGCCTTCACCCGCCCACAATTTCCTTGATTTTGTCTGGGAGCTTGCCTTCTCCCTCTGTGCCTGGCAAAACACAAGGGAATGGGGGAAGGAGAATGAAGGGGAAGGCGTGCATGCACCTCATGAATAATCAAATTTGTGAAGGTCAAACCTGTGAATGTAGAAGGAGGACTTTCTATATTGTAGTATTACTACATTTAACAAAGTAAAAGGTTAATTATAATATAATTATAAATGTAGTTAAATCTTTTATAATTACTTTGGTAGGTTAAGATTAATGATTATTGTATATAATTATAGGTAGTTTATTGAGCTTTGAGGAACTATACTAAGTAATCATAAAAAACTGTTTTTTGGGAGTTGGAAATCATGTGTGTGCCCTTTTTATCCCTTTGGTGTGTTTGTGTTTGTTCGTTTGTGTAGTTTGTCTATTTGTTTAGATAGTAGGTATGTATTTTCCCCCTTGTATGTTATTTTATGTCTTTTGTTTTTTTAAAAAAAACCAATTTTGATATTTTTTTTAAAAAATTGAAAAAGCCTGGACCCAGTCCCTATAGGGCTTTATAGGTCATCACTAACACTTTGCACTGCACCCAGAAATGGATCAGCAGTCAGTGGAGCAGTTGTAACAGGTAAACTGTGTGATTTGGACAAAGGTCTGGTACACATGTGGTGGCTCACACCTCTCCAAGAATTAATGTCCACATACTCAGGCTGCACAAATTGAAAAGAATCAATGAACACTGGACAAGCAGCAGCCAGGGTGCCATCCACTGGACCTGTAGCAACTCTGCCCAAGTAAGAATGAATTCCAGTGATTTTATTGGCAAAATAGCAGGCAAATTCTTCACAGTGGGCTGTTGAGTGGCTTAAATTCTCCTTTGGGCCAGTTTTTACCTGATCTCTGACTACTTGAAACAGCTCTGCTGGGCAGTTTTCTGAAGATGCAATGGTGATAGCCCAAAAGATATCTTTTGCTACCTTTATTGCTCACCATAGGCCTTCAGATAGACTTTAGACTATTTTTGATCAGACTTGCTCTAAGTTTTCTGCCAGTCTCTCTCTAGTCTCCATCTCACTCATTTAATTGCTACCAGGTCTTTAGAAAATTAGGGGGCTGGTTTAGCTCCACTCTGTGAGAAGGGATGCTTCAGAGTGATCATGTCCACTGCCATGGTCATTTAACCATTCCAGAGATCAACCAGGGCTTCAACAGGACCACCTGCCAAGGTAGCAGGAAACTCTCCAAGGGCCATCAGGAATCCATCTGGATCCAAAATCCTCCAGGGGTATCTTGCAACTGCTGAGATTCTGACCAATAAGTGATCTGTTCATGAAAACCAGACCAAGTAGTGATCTGTTCATGAGAACATAAGAGTAGAAAGCTACTCCATTCCTAGATCACCTTCATCCCTTCCTGTACAGAAAATAAGATCTAGAGTGACCCCTGCTGGAGTGGCCTGATACCATTTGAGACAGAAGTCCTGAGCCACTCTTGACAGGTAGCCTCAGCATGGATAGTGAAGTCTTCCAGTATCACAAGCTGTGGGGACTCCAAGACCACTAATGAGACCACCCCAGCTAGCTCAGGAAAGACGACTGTTGAGCAGTGGAGTGAATGGTACACCAACAGAATCCCTAATCTGTTGCAGCCACCCACTTTCAAATAAAACACACTCAAACCCTGCAGACTGGGTGCCTGGTCAAGGGATATTATCTTGATAGACCCTTGCTATTCCACCTCCCTGTCCCGCAGGTCTCGCCTGCTGCTGCACAGAGAATCATGCACTATTATACAGCTTGGTCTAAAGAAGTGTGAGTTCCCACAATACAATTCCTTGGATTTCGATGGTTGTTGTCACCTCCATATCCACTTGTTCCATCACTAGTTGTAGTACCAGTGCTGCTAGTAGAGGCTCCCATAGTCAGACAAGCTTTTGCTGAGGAGCAAGATTACGTGTGCCAAACAGCTGTGCAGCAGCAGCAGTAATGGGAGGGAATGACACTGGCTGAGGATCTTTCAGAGACAATGGCAGTGCACCATAACTAATGTTTGTTAGTACTGTGCAGAAGGGAATGGTAAACCACTTGTCACAGAGTTTTACCTTGAAAACCCTATGATGAGATAATCTAAAATGAAACAAGAGGACTCTGAACTCTTTGACACAATTACCAGAAAATATGGAAGCAAATAACAGCTAATCTAAAAAGATGGAATAAGTTAAATTTATCATCGATGGGCAGAATTGCAGCAATTAGAATGGCTATTATTTCTTTTTCAAAATATCCCTACAATATCAGGTATAAAAACATTCAATGACTGGGGAAAAAGTATTTATTTGGGCTGGTAAAAAGCCTAGGATAAAATGGAATATGCTTCTTGAAAGAAAAGAAAGAGGTGGATTGGGCTCCCAAATTATATTGTTATGAAGCCTGTTTGGATTGGATAAAAGATTGGGTAAAATTGGGAAATACAAGACTTTTACAACTAGAAGGATTTAATTTAAAATTCAGTTGGCATGTATATTTGTGATATAATAAGACCAACATGAATAGAGACTTTTACTACCATTGTATTAGAAAATCCCTAATTAACGTTTGGAATACATATAAGAGAAAATTTTACAAAAAGCCTCCTCAAGAGGCTTTTTTAATAAGTGGGTTGATCTTGAACTTTTCTAATAGAAGATATAAGGACTTGATTAATTGGGAAGAAGACAGCCCAAGACTTTAATCTAGAGATGATTTAAAAGAACAAGGAATAGAACAACTGTAGTTCCTGTAGAACAACTACAGGAAAGACTTAAAATGGATCAGAAAATTTATGGAATCAGAAATCAATATAACGGATTAGATGAAATTCTAGTGAATAGCTAAATTATACAAGACCCTTCTTGAATGGGATACAGAAAAAGAGATTATAAAAGAGTCTACAGTCAAATGGGCCCAAAATATCAGTCATACAACTGACCTAGATGATTGGCAGAAATCATGGGGGGAAAGTTTAAGATTTAAAATTTACTTTGAACATTGGACTAAAAGAGAACTACTAAAAATGTTATACCATTGGAATATGATGCCTAGTTGGTAATTCCAAATATATAAGAAAGAGAAGGAAATTACTGGAAATGTAAAGAAAGTAGAAGCATCTTTTACCACATGTGGTGACTTTGTCCCATAGTTAAAAAAATACTGGAGCCTAATTGACAGGGAGCCAGAAGAATTCTGGACTGAAGCCAGGAATACTGTCAGGAAGGAATGCAAAAAGCACTATCTGCAGCCTTAAACAGAAGCCTTAATGGATGACAGATGAAATTCTTCAAGTTGTTAAAGACAGATGAGAAGCAAAAGAAAAGGGTGACAGAAATAGGGCCAGAACACTTAATAAAACTGTTCTGTGACTTATGTGCAGGGACAAAGAAAACTACTATGATAATCCAGAAAATTAGAACATGACAACAACAAAAAAAGAAAAGAGATCTTCCACAAGATTTAAGAAAACAAAGGGAAATTTAAACCAAGAGTGGAGATGTTGTATTACCAGCAAGGGAACATATTACATATCCAAGTACAAAATAAAATGACAATGGAAACAATACACTGAAGACTTCTACAGAAGAGATGAAAGGATGATTCATTCAAGGAAGAACCACTTGAAGATAAATCTACAGTTTGAGAAAGTTACATAGAAGCTGTACTCAAAGCATTTGGGAGATATAAATCACCAGGAACAGATGCCATACCAATACAGATGCTTCAAGCTACAGAGAAAGAAGCTACTCTAGTTCAAACTAAAACCAAAACACATAAAGAAAACAAAAGAATGGATCACAGATTGGAAACAATCAGTATACATTCTAATCCTCAATAAAGGGGACATCAGCAATTATAGTAACCACAGGTCCATTGCATTAATCGCCCATGCAAGGAAAGTGATGCTCAAAAGTCTACAACAAAGAGTTTAACTAAGTGTCAATATATATCACTGAATAATAAAGGCAGGATTGCCCAAGCCATTGTTTTTCTAATTTCTATGTATGCTTGTGAGAGCTGGACATGAAGCAAGCTGACAGGAAGAAAATCAGCTCATCTGAAATGTGGTGCTGGAGAAGAATTCTATGGATTTTGTGGACTACTAAAAAGACAAAAGAATGGGTCCTAGCACAAACCAAGCCTGAACTCTTTCTAGAAGCGAAGATGACTAAACTGAGGCTGTTGTACTTTGGATATATATCACAAGAGGACATGACTCACTAGAAAAGCTACAATGGTGGTTAAGGAAAAGAGGAAAAAACCATTATAGATGGTTAGACTCAATCAAGGAAGCCACACACTGAGCAGGGGCTGTTTATGACAGGGTGTCTTGGAGTCTCTCATTCGTAGGGTCACCATTTGTTGAAGTTGACTGATAGCAGTTAACAACATATGCAGTGGGATCTTGGTTTGTGAAAAGTGAGCATGTGCTACAAGTTTGTATTCTTCCCTACCAGCTGATCCTATTATCATTTTTTAAAAACTTTGCATATTAAAAGCAAACATGCATTTAACATTATGTCTAGTTTGGCCAACAGATAGATAAGAAAGCTAGGAAGGCTAATTAGCATGCCCATGACAGTCTGAAACTCTTTAAACCCATAATTGTTTCAAAACAGGTCACTCAAACTCAACAGTTCTCTTTCTATCAGCAGCTTTGGATGTATCAGTTTATCTGGAAGAACAAGGAAACTGGAAGCATAATCAGTTAATTGATTCACATAGTCAACTTATCCTAATTACATGCAATTATGGCACCATTATCATCACTATGGGGAAAACTGCATGAACTGGGCTATCCATGGCTGCAGCTATTGATCATGGGAACCTTGTACACTGTAACACCATTATGTTCTTATATAGCTCAGTAAATCATGGCTTTGTTGGCTTTGTCCCCCTCCCGCCAAATGTATACTGAATGTCATACTTTTGTTGAATGTGGATAAACCTAGAACAAGGCCTAGGGCAAAATAATTTCACTCTCCCTCCATACTTTCAACAGACACATGAAGGAAATTAAGGAAGAGGGCTAGAGCAGGAAATGCGTGGCAACTGGTTTCATGAAAGGACTAGTTTGAAGAGGGGAGTAAAGGTAGTAGGCTAAGAGCCTCACTGTATCCTACAATGTGAATTGTGAGGAAATCCTGTTACTGTAGCCACCAGCTTTTCCACTGAGTGCTCTTCCTCTGGGTTGTCAAGTATGCAGGGGGAAAGAGGAGCAGCTGAGATACTGTACTCTAATACAATCCTTTGAACAGGGGTAGGGAAGGTGTAGCTTGTGTATCACATGCAGCCCCCAACTCTGTTTCTTAATCCTTTAGGGGCTCCTTAAACAATGCAAATATTTATTGGAGAGAGCAATTTTGCCAAGTTTTTTGCATCCTAGACTGTTTTCAAGGGAGGGTTTTTCTTTCCTCCTAAAAGGTAATATTCTGTTTAAAGAAAAGTCTCTCCTGCACCTAAAGTGGAAAGAGTCCTGCAAAATGTGATACAATGCTCCCCTCTACACCATTTCAAGGCCTGGAGCCATTTCTGGTGTGTGTGTGTGTGCGTGTGTGTGTGATAGATAGGTAGGTAGGTAGGTAGGTAGGTAGATAACAAAAACATTTCTAATACAACAAAGTTCCAAGGAAGGCCTTCACAGCCCCATGTGCCCTGGCAGCTGCCCACCTCTGCTTTCAGAACTATGATGGAGATTCTCCTCTGTGACACCGCCTTTGAAAAGCGTTCAGAAACTACAGCTGACCAATTGAGCTGCAGCCATGTTATTAAACTTTTATATTTATACTTTCACTGATGTTTTAATTTGTTCTCACCTAATGTTGTTAGGCACCTTGAATCCCACTGCTGGGAGAAAGGCAGGGTATAAACAAACAAACAAACAAACAAACAAACTTTTAAAATAATACACCATAACATTTTATATGGATTCTATAGAACTGGAGCCAGCATGAAGTATTTTATGAGTCTATTTCAAATAAATTATTTTCTATAAAAAGCAAGATTAGCTAGTTTGTTTCATTTTGTCATAGAATCATAGAAATGTAGAGTTGGAAGAGACCACAGGGGCCATCCAGTCCCACCCCCTGCCATGCAGGAACACCCTCAAAGCACTCCCGACAGATGGTCATCAAGCCTCTGCTTAAAAACCTCCAAGGAAGGAGACTCCACTACACTCCGAGGCAGCAGATTCCACTGCCGGACAGCCCTGACTGTCAGGAAGTTCTTCTTGAGGTTCAGGTGGAATCTCCTTTCCTGCAGCATGAATCCATTGCTTCTTGTCCTGGTCCCTGGAGCAGCAGAAAACAAGCCCTCTCCCTCCTCTACATGGCAGCCCTTCAATTATTTAAACATGGCTATCATGTCTCCTCTTAACCTTCTCTTCTGCAGACTAAACATACCCAGCTCTCTAAGTCTATCCTCATAGGGCATGGCTTCCAGGCCTCTCACCATTTTGGTCGCCCTCCTCTGGACTTGCTCCAGCTTGACCATGTCCTTCTTGAATTGGGGTGCGCAGAACTGGACACAGTATTCAAGATGAGGTCTAATCAAAGCAGAGTAGAGTGGTACCAGTATCTCCCTCGATCTAGACACCATACTCCTATTGATGCAGCCGAGAATTGCATTGGCTTTCTTGGCTGCCGCATCACACTGCTGACTCATGTTCAGCTTGTGGTCTATTAAGACTCCTAGATCCCTTTCACACGTACTGCTATCCAGCCACGTGTCCCCCATCCTATATTTCTGTATTCCATTTTTTCTACCTAAGTGTAGGACCTTACACTTCTCTCTGTTGAATTTCATTTTGTTTGCCTTGGCCCAGCTCTCCAATCTATCCAGGTCATTTTGAATATTGATCCCGTCCTCTGGTGTATTCGCAACCCCTCCCAATTTGGTGTCATCTGCAAATTTGATGAGCATGCCCTCTATTCCTTCATCCAAGTCATTGATAAAAAATATTGAACAGCACTGGGCCCAGGACAGAACCCTGTGGCACCCCGTTAGTCACTTCTCTCCAGGATGAAAAGCAGCCATTTGTGATCACCCTTTGGGTTTGGTCGGTCAACCAATTACAAATCCAACTAACAGTAGCTCTGTCCAGCCCGCATTTTACTAGCTTCTTTGCAAGAATGTCATGGAGAACTTTTGTCAAAGGCCTTACTGAAATCGAGATATGCTACATCCACAGCATTTCCTTCATCTATCAAGCTAGTAACTCTACCATAAAAAGAGATAAGATTAGTCTGGCATGACTTATTTTTGAGAAATCCATGTTGACTTCTCGTGATTATCGCGTTGCTTTCTAAGTGATTAGAAACTGACTGCTTAATGATCTGCTTCAGGATCTTTCTGGGTACTGATGTCAGGCTGACTGGGAGATAATTATTTGGGTCCTCTTTTTTTCCCTTCTTGAAGATGGGGACAACATTTGCCCTCTTCCAGTCTGCTGGAACTTCTCCTGTCCTCCAAGATTTCTCAAAGATTATAGCAAGCGGTTCCGAAATGACCTCTGCTAGTTCTTTTAATATCCTAGGATGCAATTCATCTGGCCCTGGAGACTTGAATTCATTCAGTGTGGCCAGGTATTCCTGTACCACCTCTCTACCTATTATGTGCCTCATTTCCCCTGCTTCCTCACCTGCTCGCCAACTGCCAGGTTGAGTGCTTGTATCCTGCTGGGAAAAAACTGAGGCAAAGAAGGTGTTAAGTAATTCTGCCTTTTCTCTTCCCCCTGTCAGTAATTCACCATTTTCTCTGCACAGTGACCCTATCATCTCCTTCTTTTTCCTTTTGCTGCGGACATATTTAAAAAAGCCCTTTTTATTGTTTTTAATGTCTCTGGCCAGCCTAAGTTCGTTCTGGGCTTTAGCCTTTCTCACCTCCTCCCTACATCTCCTAGCTACTTGCTTAATTCTTCTTTGGTGGTTTCCCCTTCTTCCATATCCTGTACATGTTTCTCTTAACACTTGGCTCAGCTGAGAGTTCTTTAGTCAACCATTCTGGTTTCTTCAGATGTCTTCCATTTTTCCTCCTTATTGGCACAGTTTTAGACTGTGCCTTAGTATCTCCCTTTAAGGAACTCCCATGCCTCCTGAACTCCTTTCCCTTTCACTATTCTTGACCACGGAATTCCAGCCAGCAGCTCCCTAAGTTTACAGAAGTCTGCTTTTTTTAAAGCTAAGATGAGTGTCTGGCCTTCCCACTGAATGCCAAATTCCAATAGGGCATGGTCACTCCCCCCTAAAGAGCCAACCACTTCTACCTCATTGACAAGGTCATCCCTGTTGGTCAGGATCAGATCTAGAATATTTGATCCCCTTGTGGCCTCTTCTACCTTCTGGACCATGAAATTGTCTGCAAGACAAGCAAGAAACTTGCTGGACCTTGCTGTCTTGACAGAATTTGACTGCCAACATATATCCGGGTAATTGAAACCTCCTATTATTACTGTATCTCTCCTCTTTGAATGTGCAGTCATTTGGTTGAGGAAGGCGTCATCAAAGTCCTCAGTCTGGGTTCGAGGTCTGTAGTAAACCCCCACCAGAACATCCCTATTGTTTCTTGCTCCCTTAATTCTTACCCAGATGCTCTCGACTTGGCTTTCTGGGTTTAAGTCACAGATCTCTTCACAGGTGAAAACATCCTTGACATACAAGGCTACGCCTCCTCCTTTCTTGTTTGGTCTATTTTTACAAAATAGGCTATACCCCTCTATTCCTACATTCCAATCATGAGACTCATCCCACCAGGTCTCAGTGATGCCTATCAAATTGTATTTATTTTGTTGTACTAAGAGTTCAAATTCATCTTGCTTGTTTCCCATACTCCTTGCATTAGTGTAGAGACACTTAAGTCCCCAGGCCCTTCCTGCAAGTCCTGTACTATAGTTTCTAGTCCTTCCGCCATTGGCCGCTTGTACTACTTGTCCAATATCATTTGGGCCTTTTCCCACTGCACTCGCCAAGTCCTTGTCCTGAATAATATTGTCTCCCTCCCCAGCGGAACTTAGTTTAAAGACCTCTTAATCCTCTTTGCAGGACTGTTTGCAAAAACATTCCTGCCAAGTTTCGTGAGGTGCAGCCCATCTCTTGCCAGAAGCCCTCTTTCATGGAAATTCAGGCCGTGTTCCAAAAACCCAAACCATTGCCGATGGCACCACGTGTGGAGCCAGTTGTTGACCTCTGCTATTGCCCTTTCCCTATGTATGCCATATCCTTGAACAGGGAGGAGAGATGAAATGACCACTTGCGCATCAAGGTCCTTAAGCTTCGTCCCCATAAGCTCGTAGTCCTTTGCGATGTGGTAAAAGCTGCTCCTCGCAGTGTCATTGGTTCCAACATGAACCAAAATGAGGGGCTTATGGTCAGTGGGCTTGACCAGCCTGATTAGCCTCTCCATTATGTAGTTGAGCTTGGCCCCAAGAAGACAGCAGACCTCTCGATCGAGCTTGTCTGGTTTGCAAATTGCCGGTTCGGTTCCTCTGAGCAAGGAGTCCCCAACAACCAGAACTCGCCTCCTCTGAGGCTTGTCCAGGGCTCCTTGACGAGCATGTTCTTCTAGGACTGCCTGGACATTCTGTTTAGGCTGGGAGCGTTGATCTAGTTCCTGTTGCTGAAGTTGGATTACTTCTTGTTGACATTCTGTTCCCTCCTTCTGGTGTTCCTCATCGTTCGTAAGGCCAAGAACTTTGAAGTGATTGTGTAGGTTGAGAGTCTCTGTTACCTTCCTGGACCTTCTGCTCCTCCGTGTGACATTCCTCCAAGCCTCTGTTTCCTGGCACAGTGTGCTGAATTCCTGATCTGGCAGCTCCTCTGTGCATTCGGTCTTCCGAAGGGTCTTCTCTACCCTATCCAAAAACTCCTCACCTTTCCTAATAAGATGAAAATTAGAAACTTGTGCCTCCAGCTGGCGAACTTTCTCCTCCAAGAAGGTCGCCAGCTTGCACTTGGTGCAGGTGTACCCGACAACATCTTGTGGCAAGAAAAGGAACATCCCACAAGTGCTACAGGTGACTGCAGCAGCCCCCTCACCTTCCATCCCTGATACTACAGACAATATTACAGGGAGTAGTTCTAGAAAGAATAACTGGGTTTTCTTTCTCAAATTCAGCTGTATAAGCTATGTCTGCTCTACTGATTGCCAAGAGTTGAACTTGAAGGATTGAAGAAGAGGAGTTTAACTGTGTGCGCCAAAGGTGCGCGCTGTTGGGAGCTCCTAATAAGACTCCCCCCAGCTGGCTCTTCCCCCTCGTTAGTCAGACTGTGTGCTCAGGGAGAGCACACGGCCAGAACAAGGAGACTAAACAAAACAAGTAAACAAACAGACAAACAAACACAGCCCCACAAGCCTGTAAACACACCTGGTCGAGGATGTCTTTTCAAGCAGGTCACTCTGGTACAAATTATTTATGTTTTGCCAAAGACACAAACAAATCAAGTTCTTTTTTAATTGGTTTCTGCTCTTAGTAGTAGCTCCTAGAAGTAACAAGCACTCTACAGCATTACTTCCTAGATAATTCATCTGATGCACACCGGAGTCATTATCACTCACCCAATCATTATTACTGTCTGCTGACCCAGAAAGGTTTGCTTAATCTTTCTAACAGAAGGCTACAGTTCAGTGGCAGAGCACATACCTTCCATACAAAAGATTCCAGCTTCATCTCACAGGGTTGGAAGACATTTCTGCCTGAAAGCAGGGAACTCTATTTGCAACCATGAGCTCAACTGATCAGTGTCAGTGTGCTACCTTCTTCTTGACACACAGCTTGTTATTGTTACTAACTGCTGTCAGTTCATCCTATGGCAACCCTATGAACAAGAGACCTCTTCAGGAAACCCTGTTATAAACAGTTCTTTTAAGATATTTCAGTTTCAAGGCTTTAGATTCTTTGACTGACTCTCCCCATCTGTAATGTAGGCTATTTTCTCACTGGACTGTTATAGTACTATTATTCCACTTTCTTTTTTTTTAATGAATATTTTTATCAGCATTTCTAAAAAAGATATAAAATTGGAACATTTCTTCTAAATGTCCCCCCCAACTCCCATAACAAGTTTTCTTCTCCAGTTTTGCCCAGCTGAAGGTACAATATAATACAATACAATACAAGGAGTCCACTCCACTATATATAGAATCTTTGACATAACTATCATAATTTGTCTTTTAACCAGTCAATACATTTTTACCTTTTTTTTTTCAAATCATATCATTATAATCATTAGCTTTACAACTGAAGCCATTCATTTATTTTGCTCCATTCTCATTTATTTTGCTCCATTGGAAACAAGATATTAAAATAAATTTAAATGAATGGGAATTAAAGGTTATGGATATGATGGAGATGGAAAAATTGGCAAATGCATTAAAAAACAAATCTATTCAACAATCTGATAAATTGTTTATCAAATTGTTTATCAAATTGTTGAATAGATTTGTTCTTTAATGCATTTGTCAATTTTCCCATCTCCATCATATCCATAACCTTTAATTCCCATTCATTTAAATTTATTTTAATATCTTGTTTCCAATGCTGAGCATAAGTTAATCTAGCTGCTGTAGATTAAGTTAATGTTGAGCATAAGTTAATCTAGCTCATCTAGATATAACATTTTTTTATGCTTTCTAATTTCTGCCTCTGATTTTATTATATTCAATAATTATAATTCAAGTATCATTTCAAAATTCATTTTGAATATTTTTTGAATTTCGTCATGTATTCCTTTCCAAAATTTCTTCACCTTTTTAAAAGTCCACCACCTATGATAAAACGTTCCCTCTTTTCTCCGCACTTCCAACATTTTGAATTTCCATTCTTTGTAATTTTTTGTAATCTCTCTGGCATCATATAGCATCTATGCAACATTTTATAATAGTTTTCTCTTAAATTTAAATTTAATGTAAATCTTAAATCTATACTATTATTCTACTTCCAACATCCTATGGAATCCTGGGGTTTGCAGTTTAGGGAGGGACCAGGCCGCCCCTCCCTAAACTGCAAACCCCAGGGTGCCATAGGATGTTGAAAGTGAAATAATAGCACTATAACAGTCCAGTGCAGAAATGGCCATAGTCTTCCTCTTTTCCTACTGCCTTCCATTTTACCAAGCATTATCATCTTTTCTCATGAGTCATTGGAACTTCATAATATGTCCAAAGCCTGATAGGCTCAGCTGAATCATCTTGGTTTCCAGAGATTGCTCAGGCTTGGTTTGCACTAGGACCCATTTATCTGCCTTTTAGGCAGCCTACAGTATCTGTAAAAGTCTCCTCCACCATATTTCCTGGTAGCTGTCTTTGTTATACACAGCAAATACACAAAGCTGCCTAGCACACATAGAGCAATTTGGTTCATTTTACAGTGATGTACCATCCAAATAATAGCTAGGTCTAACCCTGCTCAGCATCCATAATCAGAAGAGACTGATGTGTTCATGATGACATTAACTTGTGGCAAAATTGATCCAGATAGGCCTTTAAAATGCAATTCAAATACAGTTCTCCCTCCACTATCATAGGTTTGATTTTTGTGAATTTGATCATTCATGAGGCCTTTTACCCAGCTGCACATGCCTTCCTTCTGTGCATGGGAAAAAGGAAAGGGGATGGGAGGGGGCATGCTGTGCAGAAGAGGAAGATGCACATGCTTGATCCCCATTCCCTTGCCTTTTTCCCAAGTGTAGAGAATGAAGGCATGCATGCCCATATTGCAGCCCCAGGCACCCCCCAGGATTAGCATGGTTTGATTGGTGAATAATATTCAATTGGTACCATATTAATTAGCTTTGATATAAATGATACCTGAGGTGATGGCAAGGTCACACTGGAAGAGGGAAATTCTGACTGTAAACTTGACATGGCAAGGAAGGTCAGCCTCACCTATCTCTAGGCAGAAGATCCATTCAGGTCAGGACAAGAGCACAGCTGCTCTGAATACAATAGGCGTGAAATATCGAGTTGGACTCTCAGAGCTGAAATAGGGAAGTTTCCCACCAAATTGTGATTGGACTTAACCCTGGTCCATGTGCACTTGGACATTTTCCTATTGTCTCCCCACCTCTCCACAAAATCCAGGTACTATCACAATCATTACCCCTTTGTCACTCAAACATAAAACCCATTAATTCTATCTTGACTTTATTGTTTGTGTTACAACACCCATTAGCTGTGTAGCTGGGAGTGCAAATCACAATTATAACCTTGGGACATTTTTCAGGTACAAATACCCCTGATTTCAGGCTGCACCTGTCATGCCCTGCCTTGGAGACCATGGCAGTGAGGAGGAGGATTCTGACTCTGAGGCTGAGGCTTCCCCAGAGGCTAAAGTGTCCCCAGAAGCTGGTCCAGAGAGAGATGATACACAGCAACAACAAGGACCTGAGCTAGGGGAACAAATAAAGGAAGACATAGCTGACACACCTACCTTGCAGCAGAGAGGCTGTGAAAAGGAGGGCCTGCATCACTCGGCCTGTTTAAGGAGTAAGCAAGCCCTAATGAGGGAACACCTGTGGTGACAGCAGCTGTAGATAAAAGAGGGCTCCAGCTGGTCTTTCTTCCCAGGGTCAGTAACTGGTCTCTTTTGAGTGTGAAACTCTGTGCTCTTGGATCTGGTTGTCTTAGAACTCTGCCTGTTTGGACTACGGTTTGGATTTGCCCCTTCAGATTTGTTTGCTCTAGGCTGCCTTTCTGTTTAGACATTCTTTGACTCTCACCTTGTGAGTAGGAGCTGTGCTGCTTGTGAATTACTCCCTGCTTTGCCATGGATACAACAGCACCATGGCAAAAGGCAAAGGAGTGGGAAGGGGGATCTCTGGAAGAGAATGAGAGGGGGAGTGCAGAGGGGGCTGTTATTTCACTTTTTTTTATATTTTCATGAGGATTCTGTCCTCCAAACCCTTGGGGAAGTGGAAGGGCCACTGTATATTTTATAACATCCCTAAGTTTCATTAAAAATTGGAAGCACAGAAATGTTAAAAACAGACATTACAATTACAAATGTCAATCTTTTATTATTCTAACACCTGTCTACATTCTATTATTAATCTTGTCCAAAGATGACTCATTGCATCAATAGTAACTTGTTACATTCCATTAGGTAATGTTTCTTAGTTAATGAGTTAACAGTGTGATGTGGCAGCTAAAAAAGTCCATGCAATTCTAGGCTGCATCAATAAGAGTATAGTGTCAAGAGAAGTAATAATACCACTCTATTCTGCTTTCATTAGATCTCACCTGGAATACTGTGTCCAGTTCTAGGCACCACAGTTCAAGGATATTGACAAGCTGGAGCGCATCCAGAGGAGGACGACCAAAATAGTGAAGGGTCTGGAAACCATGCCCTATGATGAGTGGCTTAGGGAGCTAAGTATGTTTAACCTGACAAAAAGAAGGTTGAGAGGTGACATGATAGCCATGTTTAAATATTTGAAGGGATGTCATCTTGAAGATGGAACAAGCCTGTTTTCTGGTGCTCTAGAGGCTAGGACACAGAGCAAGGGATTCAAACTACAGGAAAAGAGATTTCACCTAAATATCAGGAAAAACTCCCTGATAGTAAGAGTTATTCAACAGGGGAATAATGCTGCCTTGGAGTGTGGTGAAGTCACCTTCTTTGGAGGTTTTTAAACAGACTGTGTTACCCTGATGACAGACCCCATCCTGGGGAATATAAATTTGATATCAAATATGCCTGCCATGCCAGAGAGGTTGCCAGAGTGGGTATGTAGACAAGGAGGTTGAACGACCAAAACTAGGTCAGGAAAATCCCTATTCATGTTTCCCCTAGGAGACCTCAGGCTAAACATGTCCGCATGGACAAAGGGCCCCCAGCCAAAAATAGTCAACTTGAGGGGATGATTGGGTTTTCCCCAGGTTGAGAAACTCCGACTTTAGAAAATCCTACATGGTGAGGTCCAACTGCATGAATCAATCATGCAAATTACCAAGTTGCTATTGTTTGGCATTTCTCCCTCTATTTTGGCCATTGTTCTTCCTGGGAGAGGGCTTGCCCATGAGATATGTTCTGCTCTATAAGGAGTCCTTGTTTTTGAGGGTCTCTTTGAAGAACTCCCCGCTACACTAGCAGACTGGCACTCTGTTAGTCGAGTGATCCCCTCAGCTGCCTCTCTTCGCTGAGCTTTGTCTTTCTCGCTGCTTCCGAGACTGAAGACTTCAAGATAGGTGCAGTATTACCGCCTTTATACCCTCTCTACTGAATCCCCTATCAAAGTTCACCTCTTTCCCTTCTTGATAGGCCTTGTGTGTGTGAATGAGTGAGTGTGTTAGTGCGTGAGAACACATTTATTAATAAAAACTATTTATTAGTACATTTGTCTAGCTTTTTCCTTGGTCTGATCCCATAAAAATTGAGTAAAAGATTCTGCTGGGTTACCCTGCCCCTCGTTTTGCCATCGCCAGTGCTTTGCTAATTTTTTCAACTTTTGCATCTTGGAGTGAATCATGGTGTCCCCCAAGAGACCCCCAGAAGTCAGGGTAACAGCTGGATGACCATTTGCTGGGGGTGCCTTGAGTAACAATAGGTTAGCTTCAAATTTAACCAAATTTCAATGGTGTAAAAGTAGAACAGGGGAGTTATTTTGCATATAAAATAAGTCTCTTTCTTTGTATCAGAAAGAGATGACATGTGGCTGATTTAACAGTTTGCTCACTGGGACTTATATTTTTATACAGATCTTTTAGGAGTTTTCACCAGTGAAATACAAATATATGGAGATATTTAAGTAGAATAAAATTGTTTGTTGATAATTGCTGTCTAGTCTGCCTTAACCCTAGAAATTAGAGACCTCCAATAGACCTGGTTAGCAACAGCCCTGCTCAGGTCTTGCAAACTCAGGGATGTGGCTTCCTTGATTGGGTCAATCCACTTGTGTAATGGTCTTCCTCTTTTCTTTTTACTGCCTTCAACTGTAGGTGCCATTATCATGAACCAGCTTAAATCACAATCAATATAAGGAATAATTTTGCAGATGCAAAAACTGTGTATGGTGCTATAGGGTCCTTTGAGGCAGATTTTATAATCCTTCACTAAATAAACTATGTGAGGTTTTAAAACTACTCATTTTTCAAATGCTCTACTATGATATTGTTGTGTACATGGTAGCAGTCCTGATTACTAACTCAAGGAACTTAGTACCAAATAAGGCTGCAATAATATTTATTTATGAATATTTATAAACAGTTTAGAACTGAAGATTTCAAAGCAGCGTACAATTATTACAAAACATACAATACAAAAGAGTACATTTTAAAAAAAAACATACACATACAGACCATTATATGGATGATTGGACTAACCAGAGAATGCTTACTGAAATAGGTTTTTAACATATACTAAAAACAACTGTTAACTGCAGCACTATCCATCCTGCACTGAATGAATGTAGAGCAACCCTCAGGGGCATGTGGCACCCTGATGAACTCAAAAACCAAATAGATCTATACGGATTGAGGTGGCTTAGGGTCTCAAGTTTTAAGGGCTTTAGAAATGAACAACTAACCTTTAAACTTGTCCATTAGTGAAGAGGAAGCCAGTATTGTTCCTTGAGCAGATGTATTATGTGCTGACAGTAAGTTATACCACTCAGAAGCCAGCTGAAACACTCTGCACCAACTGCAGCTTCCAGACCAATCTGAAAGGCAATCCCACACAGCATATAGTGAAACTGTTCAGTTCTGAGGTTACCTGTGACTTGAACATTGTAGCCAGGCATACATGTCTGAGAACAGCCATAACTGACATCTGAGCCACTGCACCCACCTGAGTCTCCAGCAATAAAGACAAATATTCCTATGCTGAGCACTCAGTCCTTCAGAGGGAGTTCAACCCTATACAGAACATTAGTCTGCATATCTACTAATATATAAAAGTTTATCTGTGTCAGGCAGGCGAACATCTCATATGATTGGCTGCCTGAGAAGATTCTATGGAATCTTGGGGTCTGCAGAGGGGCCTTTAGAATTCTCAGCCAGAGAGCTCTGATTAGGCCAGTTACTATGGATATGAGGCCTAGCAGCAAGAAGGAGGCCAGTGTATTCTGTTATTGCTGTTGCCCAGCCCTGACTTAAGGGATGTCAGATATCATTTTGATATCAATAATTCGGCTCTCTTCCACCACCTCTCTCCATGTGTCTGCACGGTCACCGGACAAACTCGCAAGACAGGCACAGCCGATAATTGCTGCAATATCCTAAACAATATAGGCTGGCCAAACATAGCCATCCTGATGCTTTAGGAGACCTCTTGGCAAGCACGCTATTATGTATGCACGCTGCTCACAAACAACTCCCTGCCCCGAGCAGGCAACTTGGCAAGCTGAATTCTCAACTGTCAAGCACTGTGTATTTGCATACCGGCTACTCTACTGTCAATTTGGACCTAACTCAATCATGCTAAATTCTGACCTTTCGGAGGCTTTGTCTCCAGCCCTAAACTCATTGTTTTTCCCTAAGTATGAACTGGCCTACGGCTACATTCTCCCTATAAAAACCCCTGATTTTGAGAGCTTCTTTGGATTGCTCCCAATTTCCATGCCGTCCTGCTGCCGCTTGGCTGGGTGAGCCTTCCCCTCAGTTCCACGTACTGAGCCTCCATACCAACGAACTCAATCTTCAGACTACCCAGGCTTCAGGACAGGTGTAGTATCACCCAAATCAACAATCCCTCTTAAAATTCTCTGTCCCACTCCAACCTTTATTTTTCTATAGTTCTCTGTGTGATTGTGTTGCATACACTGTCTGTATTTTAATAAAGATCACAATCGTTCTTAAACTCTGGTTTGCTTCTTGGCTTGGCCTGACCCTGTAGACATTGGGTAAAAGATTCTGCTGCGTTGCTCTGCTTCTCCCATTGCTAGCTCGTGCTCTTTGACTAATTTCCCCAACTTGTTTAATTGTGAGCGCATTTAGGTGTCCCCCACGGGCCCCCCAGTAAACAGGGTAACAATTCCCTCAAGAACCCAACCTCTGTATGTTAATAACTCTGAATACAGATTGGATTGGGGAATATGGGGAAAAGTTACAGGTACTGGATAAGACAGTTTGGGGAATTAGAGACATAGGATCTCAAATCTTTCTAACAAGTATTACCTATGAGAAAATAAAATCTCAGGCAACGCTAGGTAAATATGGTAGTCTCTTATATGTATGAACCACATGTGGACACACATCTGTGAATAATTATTTAGAAGTAACCTCCCTAAACACAACAAACCATGCAGCAGGGTGAAAACAGTGTAAAACTGCAATTTAAAAATGAGCCAGATATGAATTATAAGCACTGTTCTACCTTTGAATACATGTGCATAATGTCAACAGCTGTGGAGTGTAGACTTCACTTACGCCTACACATTAGTCCTGTTGTGTTTCATAATTTGAGTTGGCAAAATTAACTGAATAACTAATTTATACAGAGTTACAGAAAAAAGTATTTTGTCATTGATTTCTAGAATTACCTTGAAATTATCCATTTTTGTGAACCTTACAACACATAAAAAAAATGCCAAAGAGCTCACTTGTGTTTTCTTCTAATCAGCTGTATCTCTTTATTGCTTATTTACATGTTAAACAATAAGAGAAGAAACAGCTGTGTTGCAATTCTATACACACTTACCTTTGAGCAAGCTGCCTTTAACTCGATATATCTATACACATAATCAGGTCAATAAATATTTTGAGGATTTGTGGATGTGTGGACACTGAAGGCTTTTATCATTTGGAGAAGATCTCTGAAATTCTGAGGGAAGAAATTAGTCCTATTTATTATGTAAGTTATTTTGTGACAGGTTGGCATTGTTTCAGTGACATACGCATGTGCCCAACATTTGTCTATGTAGGTCTTTTTTGGTTGTTGCAGAGGAAGGAATTCACTACCTCCTTAGTACAATGACCTCCCATCCTCCTCAAGTCTCAATTTTCTCCTATGGACTCTATGCTCCATGGTCATTTATTAGTTGGTATAGAGCTGGGGGAATCAGAGCGGTGTCTGATTATGTCTCTAAGGTCAGATGCAGAACAACTGCATTCACTAGGACATCCTGGGAAATACTCTGGAAGTCCCAGAGGATGACATTGTCATACTACATCCCCCTATTGGGAAATAGCCAGACCATTCTCTGATATCTCCTCCTCCCACCCAGTGGAGGAATGTGTGTTCTGCTGGGGAGGGGAGAAGTGGCATAGTTCTACTTCATCAGAACTTTATGCTATATCACCTAATGCAGGATCTTGGGCAATGTCTCAGAACTAAGAATATATGCATCATTACTGTATTCCACAGGATCTGCTCCCAAGACAACACACATAAGATTGCACTACATAAGATGATGCAGCTCTACAAAGTTAATAGGTATGCATGGGCATAACAGAGCTCAATGGAAACAGTTCCAGATTTCTCAAGGCATTTTCAGTAAATTGCTTTCTCTATGCGATAAGCTGAGTCCAAATGAAGAATGTTACAAACGCATGCTACTGTTTTGAAGACATTTGGCAAAACAGCTTGAAAACCTGGACAATGCAATGGCGCATTGCAAGAAACATTTTGAGGAGTTAAGAATATTTGAAAGTTGCTTTGTCTCCCAGCCTTCAACATGGACAAAGTCAGAACCATGCTAGCAGAAAACATCAAAACCTAAAAAATCTTGGAATAAAGGCTTCTATAACTAAGTGATGTGACAGTGCAGACAAGAATTTTCTTTCCCATATATAAAAAACTGTTGGACAAAATAAAATCATAATACAAAAATACAAATGCACTTTTGCAGACTCAAATTTAATTTCTCTGTGACGGATGCATAGAGCATTATGATGTTTGGAATGCTGAGTCTATGTGACTGTTCTCGATCACATTGATTCAACTTGACTGTTTTGATCTCTAGAAAGGATTGTATGGTGCACCTTGGCCAGAGCTTACCTGGACAGGAAATGGTTCTGAGGTTTACATTGTAGCAGAAGAATGTGGTTACCACTTTCTATGGAAACTTGGATCTATTATTAAGAGAATACTAAAGTAACCATCAGTTTTTCTCTACTGCTTTATCCTGTGCTGCTGCTCTTTGTTGGGTATGAGAATTACAGCAGAGGTAAGGCCTCAGTGGTTGCTATGGTTTCTATGAAATGAATGTCTACCTAGCAAATAGTTGTAGGAAATGCAAAAACATTTGATTAAAATTCAAGGCTTTGAGATAAGCCAAACTTTAAATTATGTATTGAAATTGCATAATAACTCAACAATTGAGAGAATGCGCGACCAGAGAAGCTGGTATAAAGCTCCAGGGATGGGCAGGGTGCTGAGGAATTGCTCTGCACCTACTCCATATGGGTGAAGCCCCATGGCCAAGATCCTGATGGATTCTTATTTGTTTATGGAAATAAATATATTTCTGAATATGAATCTCCAAATTGATTTGGAGGGATCAACTGTGTTAATAGCATTTCTCCATTTATAACCTTAGGCTTCTTATTTTGTTCTGTTCTTCTAACATGTCTTTGTATGTGGAGGCTGGATATTCACGACCACATAACATGATTTTACAAACTCTGCTGTAGAACAGATAGCTGGTTCTGGCTTCAGAAGCAAATCCATGTGAGGTGTGGTTAAACTCAAAATGAATGGTACATAATATTGGAGCTGATTATCAGAGAAACGAGAGTAGCGTTTGGGAAATCACTTCCTTATAATCCATGTCACCCGAGTTCTCGCATCTCATGCGGCAATCCCGGAAAAGTGGCAGTGGGTGAATGCTTTGGTTTGGGAAAGTGGCCCTTTGAAGTACAAAACAGACCTAAGGAGGAAGCGGTGTGCCACAGAACTAAGCGGTCTGCCAGGCATTTTCAAACGCGCCTGCCTTTACTGCATACAGCCTCCATTTTTATTCCTCTGACTGAACGCGTACCGAAACACAAAGGCATCTCCCCCCCGCGTCTACTTTTTCTCCATCCGCAGAGGTATAGGAGGGAGCTTGTTTTCCTTGCCACGTTTAACTCCCTCAGCAAAGTAGTCTCCCTGACGAAGGGGAAAAGAGATGGTAGGTGAAGTTACAAGTATTTGTTTTTAAAGGGTCACACAGACTGGAGGATGCGGGCGCCGAGACCGCAGCCGCCGCTTCCTTAAGGTTGGGTGACTGTGCAGGGCCACCAGGTGGGGGGGGGCTGAAGGCGGCCTGCCCACCCCGTTCGTTACCAAGCGACCTCTCCTTAGGTCACATACGGGCAGAAGCGGCTCACGTCATCGTGCCACAATGACAGACTCTCGTCCTGTTTCTCGCCGCTCTTGAAGACACAGGCCGCGGCCTAGCCGGTTCGCCCTCTCCCGCTCAATCCCCCACCGGCCCCCCATCTCCCTTTTCTCAGCGAAAAGCTGCACCAGTTCAGCAGCCTCCGCCGCAATCGACTTAAGATGGCGGCCAGCCCGATCAGGATGCCCACGTGACTTAGGGAGAGCCTTACTGTTGCTGCGCCAGGCCGCTTTGGATGAAATATCGCGAGATCTTGAGGAAACGGGGGGGGTGACCGGTCAGAGATTTTACGAAACGAAAACACAAGGGAGAAGGGGGGGAGCGAGGAGGGGGGCAGATCTCGCGCGAAGGCCGCCATAAACATTGTAAAGGGAAGCCTCGCGGTACCACCTTAAGAGTCTCCCGAATCGGGAGGAGTCCTAGCCTGCCTAGTCCTCGCGGCAGCCTTGGGATTTCTTCGCCCTCCCCCCACCTCTTTATGCGGAGCGGAGAGTTCTCCCCGCGATACCTTTTGCTGCAAGCAGAGGTGGGGGGAGGGGACGGAGAGGAGGAAGAAAGGGCGTGGTTTGCGCGCTGACGTCAGCACGCCGGCGGCGAGGGGGCGGAGAAATATATAAAGGCCCCGGCCGAACTGGGGGGGTTTCAGTTAGAGAAGTGATTCCAAGGCGGAGGAGAGGGAGCCGCAGCAGCAGAGGCTAGTTCTACGTCTGGTGAATCTTGAGTTTCTCTACGCGGAGCGGGACCTCCCGAGACGATCTCTCGTTATGAGTCATGTGGCAGTGGAAAATGCCCTCGGTCTAGATCAGCAGGTGAGAAGCGGCGGAAGGGAGGAAGGAGAGGCCGATGGGCCCGGAACAGCGAGACCGCATTCTCTCCCCCCCGCCGTCCCTCTGATCCCCTCGCGGGCCTCTTCGGGCCTTCTTCCTCGATCCTTCCCCTTTTTAGAAGCCCTCCCCCTTTTTCCTCGTCCCCCGTGGCCTTCGGGTGGCGCATTTAATTGTGACGCAGTTCCTTTTACGAATCCCGCCTTTCGGCTCCCTGGATGCGGAATAATGGCTGGGCGAAGGCTGTGGAGGGCGGGAGGGGGATGGGCGGGTCGAAAAAAGTGTCCGTTTGAGGCGGAAGGCGGCGGGCAGCCCGGGGAAAAGGCCGCCGGGTCGTGTCAGGCAGCAGGCAAGGCCTCGGCCTGCTCTCGGGGCTTTGTGCCGCGGCTGCGATAGATTACATCTGCCGGGCCCCCTGGTGGCGGCCGCCGGGAACAGCAGCGGGCGGTGGACAACGGCGGCCATTGTGCGCATGACGAAATGGCAGGGAGGGAGGGGGAGGAATGTTGGCCGAGGCGCGCACGCGCGCTGCCCCAGCCCGGCGGGCGGGGAGGAGAGAGGCGCGCAACGGCAGTGCTGCGCGCTCTCCCTCGCCCCCCCTCCCGTGGTTGCTCGAGCCTGCGCGCACGCGCGCTCCCGGCTCCTTTGTCCTCGGCGGTTCGAGGGGAGGGCGGGGCGCGGGCGCGCCTCAGAGGCCGGGCGCTTTTCTCTCTCTCTCCTTCCCCCTCCCCTCGGAGGCCCAGGAAATGCGCTTCAATCCGTCCGGCCGTCGTTCGTTGCGTCGGAAGGGCGGTCGGGGGCGTTTTTCAGCCTTTCGCTCGAGCCGGCTCCCGAAGTAGGTCATGGAGCCGGGAGGGGAACCCAGAGGAGTCACGTGATGCAGCCGCGGGATTAGTGGCTGGCAGGGACCGGGGCCAGGCCGCCGTTGCTGGCTGTGGTGGAAGCGGGGGCCTGAAGGGGGGGTGCGGGGCTTAGCATCCAGTCCTCGCCTGCGCAGCTGAGCGCAGAAAGGGAGGGGGGCTTTCCCCTCGAGGCTCTCGGGGTGCGGTTGGGATCCCGGAGGGCCTCCCTGCCTTCTGCAGGAATTTTTACAGGATAAGGGAGCGCCTTTTTTTTTTAACTTCCGGCTTCTTATCCTGTTTTTGGTTCTTCTGTGCCATGAAGAGTACTTGCTGGAGGGAAGGTCATAGTTTCTTGTTAGAGCATCTGTTCCGTAGGTATTTCATAAGCTTTGGGGAAAACGAGACATTTTCTTCTGATCATATATTCTGACAGATGCCTCCATGCTTGGCTTTGCAAATGGTTTCCCCTGCCCCGTGTTTTAAGATTTTTTGGTATATGAATATATCTAACAATTAGGACGTTTAGCTGCCTGATGGCTGTCATTAAAAGGATTGAAAGTAGGGCCAATTCTGTGCTACACTGTTAGAGCGCTGCTGTTCTAGTTTCAACATCCTATGGAATTTTGGGGTTTGCAGTTCAGGGAGGGCCATTTAGAATTTTCAACCAAAGAGCTGTTTGGCCTCAGTAAACTACAAAGCTCTGAATTCCATAGAATGTTGAAAGTGGAATAATAGCACAATAACAGTATAGTACAGAAACGGTCTAGGCTTAGCAAGCATCTTTGTAGACTGCTAAATTACTAGTTCTGGTTTATAAAAGCTGTGAGGAAGTTGTAGTAATTCTTGTAGGTTTCCAGCTAATAAGCTTTTATATACTGTGGTACCAAAACAAGGAAGGTGAATTTGAAATGTATATTTAGCCATTACTTGCATTGTTCACAACATGGTTCAGCAAAACATTTGAACATTGTTCAGAACTAAGTTTTGTTTTCATTCTTTTGTTTTAAAGTTTGCTGGTCTAGACTTGAATTCCTCAGACTCTCAGAGTGGAGGAGGTACAGCAAGTAGTAAGTATATAATTAAAAATAAAATATTTTATTAATATGGTCCAGCATAGGAGCAGAAAAGACTTGTAGTCGAGAATGTGGCTGCATATCTGTTCTTTGAAATACTGTTGTAAAAAGTTCTGTGCCACTAAATTGCATTGATATTTCATAAAAGTTTGTGCCATGTCTCTCTTGGTAGAAAGTTTGTTTTCAAAAGTCTTCACTGGTATGCCTGTTTCTTAAATTGGTTTCAAGTAATGATTCTGTAGTTGTAGGAATCGGCCAGGATTTCCACGGCTGCACTTTCAGAGTGGAGTGGATTGGGATTGGTGAAAATACACAGTGGTAATTCCACTTTTACAAGGGTTTGGGGTGCAGAATCTTCACAGAAGTGGAAAAATTGCAACTAACCCCCCTCCGCTATCCCCCTCTAATTTCCTTGCAGGACTCCTCCCTCCCCTTCCCTTTCTCCACAGTGCGCATGGTTTCCTTCTCTGCGACTGAGCAAAAGGCAAGGGATTGGTGGCTGGCACATGCCTTCCTCCCCTTCCCTTGCTTTTTGCCCAAGTATATCTGCCTTCTCTGTGCCTGGGCAAAAGACAAGGGAATTGTGGGGAAGCAAAACCACACACATGAAGAAAGAGGGTGCATGTGTGCCTACTTCTGTTCCCTTGCCTTTTGCCCAGGCATAGAGAAGGAAGGCACACATGCTGGGCAGAAAGCAAGGGGAGGGGGCATGGACATGCTTCATGAATACGGTAGTTAAATTTGTGGAAGTCAAACCTGTGAATGTGGAATGAGGACTGTACTGCTTTTCTCATCAAACAGGATTGTTTGCTGAAATAGAAACATGTTTCTGATAGTGAGCAGTGAAGCATTTTAACACATTCTAGTGATACTGTAGTTGCTTTTGTGTAAGTACTGTTATTTAAACGTAGCTACTCTGGGTGGGTGTTTTTTATTTGTATTTGTTTTGAAGGCATGTGGTGTTCTTACTTGCTGATTTATTTCATGCTTCAGTCATACAGTACTTATTAAATAAACACCTCAGTAGGCAGCGGCTCTTGGATGTGATAGTATCTAGTGTGGACAAAACTGTTTAAAACTAACGAGTCTCTGTTTTTACTTTCAGAAGGTCGCTACATTCCCCCTCACTTGCGGAATAGAGAAGCTTCAAAGCA
Source organism: Ctenosaura bakeri (assembly GCA_948474755.1). Taxonomy (NCBI): domain Eukaryota; kingdom Metazoa; phylum Chordata; class Lepidosauria; order Squamata; family Iguanidae; genus Ctenosaura; species Ctenosaura bakeri. The sequence continues at coordinate 156,087 of CAOLHI010001664.1, forward strand.
GGGTATGTTTGGTGTATGACTATTGTGCCTATGAGGTATCTATATTGAGTTTAATGCTGGCTTACAGCTTACTTGGGGTAGGGAAGTCCCCAAACAATAAATTGTAAAGTTTGGAGAGATCTTGTATTAAAGCTTTGCAATTTAGTGCTGTGCGTTTAAAACCAGCAGCAGCTCAAAAGATGTGAGGTAAGTTGAAAAGTAGTATTGGCAGGTCTGGCAAAAGATAAGACTCCCTTTTCTGATGGAAGAGATGAGAAAATCCAGATTCACTGTGGCCTCAGATATATACATGGCAGTAAATTGGTGATTAAAGGGTGGTAAATTTAGGCTAGAACAGCAAAGGCGATTCAGTAGCACAGCTATCTGTTACAGGGAGAATGCACCATTTAGAGGCAGGAGAAGGTATGAAGTGGCTTGTGAAAGTAGTGATGACAGGCTTGTAGTCAAGCACTTATTTGTAGCATGTGGGAACACTTCTGGTAATTTGAGTTGGTGTTTGTGAAAAAACTTTACACACTTGCAGAATTTATAAGTAAAATAAATGGTGGCTCTGCAAAGGTTCGGATGTCTTCCAGTGCAGAGTGTGCTGCACCAGATTAGGAAGTCATTCAGGCAACATAATTTGGTCTCCTGTTATACTTTCCAAAGTGCACTTGTCTATAAATTTGCTCCAGGGAATGAAAATTTTTCAAACATTTTTACAAGGAAGTCTAAATTATAAAAGTAATCAGTTGTTTTCTTTAAACTCAAATTGTCTTGCCATGTTCTAAATCTGCCTGTTGAAAGCTGCAGAGCAACCTTCCATGAGTCCAAACTGCGTGAGATGCTTTTTTTTGTTTCTTAGAAGTTAATGCCTGATCAACAACTGTGGGAGGCTTGAATGAAAACTAATTATTGCCAGATGCCTTTATTTTCTGTTCTCCCATGGTGATTCACTGGCAAGTTGTTACTTTGCTTCATATATCATTCTTTTAAAGCACTACTGGAGTGCTGCTTGTATATGATCATGATCCTTGTTAACTGGGGCATATGGGAGTTGTGCTGTGAAATACAGGCCACTGAGTTGCCTGTTTCTGTTGTAGCTGCGAGATGGCATAGATGTCCCATCTATACCAATACAGTGAGCCCTCCACTTTTGTGGGGGTTAGGGGTCCAAGACTCCCACAAAAGTGGGAAAACAGAAACAAACATCACAAAAGCTTTTTTTTAAAACCTGAGAATACTTCTCTAGTGTCTCTAGATCCTCTAGTGTGATTCTGTGGTTGGTTCCTGACAGAAGTGAGCCATAGCAATTAGCAATTCCTAGAGAAGTATTGCCTCTAGGAATCTCAAAGTCTTCCAGTGCCTCATAGAATCATACTGGAGGACCTAGAGATTCCTAGAAAGAACAAACTTTTTCTGTGGTGGGGCAGATTGGGTAAGAATTTTTAAATAAATCAATAAATAATCAAATTAGCAAGTGCTAGATCTGCAAAAGTGGAGGGCCCACTTTGTTTGGCAGCAGGTTAGAGTTCATAGATGTCTTGCATCGCCTTGCTGCCACGGATATTTTTACTGAGGGCTTTACAGAAAGATGTTTATGCTTGTGAAGCATATGTTCTTTACAGAGTCGTGGGCCACATCCTTGGTTTACTCATGTAAGTTTAGAAATGTTCCAGATTTGTGAACAGAAAAATAATCCACAAATAGTTTTTTCTAAGTTTTATAAATATGCATCACCATAATTGAAAATGTAGCAGATAAAGTTTTGAATTTGACCTTACTCATTGTATTGCTTGTCTCTGGTATAGCTGTTGATTGGTAGTGGAACATGGAATAGCAGGGAAGTTCCCAGTTGTGTCTGTTAAGCTTTCAAATATCCTAATCATGTTCTGTACCCTAAGCATCTGGCAGATTGGTTTGTTTTTGTATTCTTCCCGATTATAATCAGAGAGCCTAAAACAGAGATTATTGCTACTTCAGAAACTTTAAAATTCTTTGTGCCTAATTACCCTTCTGCTGTACGGTACTACAAGAGAACTCTTTACCCTTGGATTGTGCACTGGTAGTAGTGTTCACAAGCATTGGCAGCCATTTGTAAGAAGCAGTTATTCCAATTGCCTTGACTTGCCCCTTTATTTCCCCTTTCTCTGTAAGCAACCTGTTCTTCCCTGATATGTGAGAGTCCCTTCATCATGGATACAGTGATAACTTAAAGTGGCCATAGCAGCTGGGGCTAATGACAGTTCTTGTCCAAAACAGTTGGAGGTCATATTGTGAAAGGCTCACATGGGTAGCAGAATCATCCGTTCTTTCTGAGTCCCTTGTGCTGCAAGATGAGCGATGCCTGCTTTCCAGATGACTAAGGCATATCAGGATCCTTTTGTATCTGAATACTCATTTAGGTTCTGGCAAAGGCACTTCTGAAGCAGCCATATATATTCCCAAGGGTATGGTCCACAGCATGTGAAATACACTGCCCTTTCCCCCAAAGCAAAAGGATTGGCTTCATGCTGAAACTTTGTGTGCTTGGAAATGCTGAGAATTCACCAACACTTCTGAGGGCATCCTGACCTGCTGAGAGGCTGACTCTTATTCCCACACCTGTGTTTCTGCCAGAGATTTTTAGAGGTAAAAGTTCAGCTATCTCACCACCAGGAAACAAGAGACTCCTCTTAGGTTTTTTTTTTTTTTTTTTTAAATTTTCAGGTCAGCTTCAGTGCCAAAGGTAAATAGGTGTGTCAGTAAAGACATTGATGAGTAATTTTCACTGATATGCTGCTTGGGTAAAAGTTTTTTTACAGGTTGAAGAAATTTCATAGTACCAATGCATTGCAATTTTGTGTAAGTCTTTGAAGTGAATCATAACACTGGGAGTGTTCATGACTCTTTTGCAGCAGGCAGTGCCTATAACTATACGGCAAACTACTATTCCAATTCGACGACGCCACCACGAAGCTGTAAGTTGGTGTCAGGCCGGAGTGATTTTACAGTTTGTCATTTGAGAGCATGCCTCTAGGTATACTGCATAACAGGGAACTTGCAGTCAACTAACAGTGTGAGCTTTTCCTTTAAGCACATAGTTGGGCATGCCTTACTTGCCTATAATTTAACTTTTTAGAGACTGATTTGCTTAGCATGTCTAAGGAAGACAGACAATGAGGAAATGACAACTTGGTATTTTCTGTTGAACAAGCTTAAAATCTTGTTTCATTATGCTGTGGCTCGATAGTCCTTCTGTGTTGGATTTTTAATATTCAGCTGCACTTTGTAGTAGAATCAAATTAAGAAACAAGGTTGGGAAGTCTTACTGTGCATGGCCAGGTGAGCCAGTCACTTGAAATTTACCCACACCATATTAATTCTATTTTCCTAACAAATTGTCCATGGCAATACACTTTGATACCTTTATAGTTAAATAGTGCACAGTGCTTGCTGGCTATGTGAAAATGATAACATGCACTGTTGCATGGCTTAAGAGTTAGAGACATTGGATAATGATTTTAAAGGATGTATTGTGTTAGCAGACAGAATTTAGACAATCACATGCTAGGAGAAAGGCAAGATATACATTAAATAAATCAGTGAATAAAGTAGAGCTATGTAGTATCCTTTTGTTGAACCTAAAACACCATATAACTCTTCTGTAGGACAGCTGCGGTAATGGCATATATCCTGTTCCCATAAATGTGTGTAAGTTTGTTAGGGGCTTTCAAGTCTACAGCACCTGTAGAATAGGGTTTTCTTGGCAAAGTTTTTAAGCAGAAATTTTCCATTGCTGTTCTGTATGACAGAGTATAATTTGCCCAAAGTTACCAGAAAGCTTCCCTGGCTGGGGATGGTTCACATCATGGTATCCTAGAGTTTTAGTGTACTATTCAACACACTGTTGGCTTACACTAATTTATTCTTGCCTCAAGTTTACTTTTACCAAAGCATTTTCAGGTAACTGCTGTAAGTTTACATGGCTATTGTATGCCAGCTCTTTCAAACCTACTTTTGAACCAGGTGGCTTAATACTGTTTCTCCCATTCTTTCCCATAAGCGTTTTCTCTGTTTTTAGGTTGAGTAAGTGCTAGGAAGATTTAGGATGCTAGAGAAAAGAACCTTGGAATAGGTTATTCCACATTAATTGAGTAAAGCTTGTGATGGGTTTTAAAAAGGAGAGTTCTTTAGCACCTGAAAGTCAAATTATGCTTTGATAAAGCAGAGACCAGATGCATAGTGTCTCAGAGTTTTGAAGCTGTGGAAAATGTTTTTTATAGTTAAAACAAACTTTTGAAAACTTAACATACCTGCGTTTTCAGACTTCTGTCTTGTGAAAACATAAACATGTGCTACGTACAAAAATAGTGTATAAAATGTTAATTGTCTTTGTTGCAATTAAAGATACTTGTGCTTAAGTTTTAGTGTAAAATTATATACCATGCTTTCTTTATCTTGGTTTTTCCAGTTCTAGTAAACAAGTTTTTATCTTTGGGATCAAAGCAGTTTCTAGCAACAGTGTTGATCCAAAACAAAAGAGATAGCACAACTCTCTGCCTTGGAATTCCACAGGGCAACATTGGATGATCTACTATAAGCAATAAAGTTTGTAGCCTCAGAATTGGATTTGAGTTGCACATATCTGCAAGCCTTTCTTAATACTATGGATGTTTTCATTTTGAGTTGAAAAAGTAGACTTTACAGTATTTAAATAGTACCTTTAGAACAGCACACCACTAATTTTAATGGAGAAAATAATCTTGTGCCCTGTCCTTTTTTCCCCGGAGGAAGGGGTGGGAGTGACAGGAACAAACTGTTCTTTTTCTTCCCTGGTCCTTTCATGTTTCCCTTTTTCTATTTTTATGGAAGCTTAATGCCAAAGCTTCCACAAGCCTTTGTATTCTCTACAACATTGCACATGCTGCCACATTTGTCAAAAATCATGAAACAAATGTGGTTCTTGTCTTCTGGCTAGAGTCTCAAATATAATTCTCCTAGGAATTATATAGTAGCAAATGCAGACTTCAGTTTCTGTATTTGCAAATCTGTTTTGGGTAGCAAACAGGATTTGGGATCCAAACAGTACACAGTTCTACCAATTAGAGGACGTAGTCTGTGACTATGCACTTGTAAAATTTATTCACTAGCTTTCTACTTCATATGTGACTGAGCTTAGCACAGGATCTTGAAGCTTGCTTCACACTGTCTGACCACCTTTGTCTAGGACGTGCTTTGCTTACAGCATGATAGCTGTTACTGATGTATAAAACTAATTGCAAACAGTTGCATTAGCTTTTTCTGCCAAACCCTTGGCTCAGCAAAATGTTTGCAGCTTTTGGCGACACTATTGAAGCATCCCAATCAAGTCAAGGTCTGCATTTCTGATTAAGAATTTGGGCCCAGAGCTGCCATTCCTTTCCCATGGAAAGTGTCCTTGTTGTAAATTATTGGCAGCGGAAGTCACACTGATGACACGGAGCTTGCAAACACTATTTGCCAGCACAAAGTGACATTTTACCCTTTAATTGTGTAACTTTTTATTCTCTGCCAAAGATTCCCCCAGCTGGGACTCTCGTGGAGGTAATGGCTATATGAATGGATATGATCGTGACAGCCGGATGAATGGCTACGATCGTGATCGCGGTGTGTTTGGATCCAGAGGAGGATCTGGACGTGATGACAGAGGTGGGCGTGGGGACCTGTCACCTTTCATCCAACACTCCTTTAGAGTCCATTGGCGTTCTTGCTGGAAAAAAAATAGTTACATTCTAGAAACCTTAGGTCAGAGTACTAGTTTGAAGTTGGTGCAACTTTCTATGAAAGTTGGAGATGGTTTTGTTAAAAAGCAGCGTTTACAGAGCTGCTTTTTCCTAAACTGAAAGACTATAGCATTGGCAGTTCAGACCTGTTACTTTGATGGGACCTTGAAGCTTAATTTATAGCTACAGCTGCTGTAAGATAATTCTTTAGAATACTGAAGCCAGACCTTTGTTTAAATTCTATACTCAGTTGAGTGCCTTAATCTTAGTGTAGCTTCTTATTCAGTGGTCAATTTTATAACTCTCCGTTTTTCAGGTGTCTTTCACCACTTGTGGTTTCATCCTGTTGGCTTCAGTGTTTTATTAATAGAAACAGTTCTTTTTTTTCTGTCCTATTTTAGAAAAAAATTACAGCCAAGATCTTGCAACTCTGTAATATGGGGGACGTGGCAGCAGCACTGGCAATTAAAAAAAAAAGGTTTTCAGCTTGGAAAATTGCCTGCATCTTTTTAAGCCACTACTTCTTTTGTTCATGGGCTCCTGAGGACCCCTGAAGTTAGGCATTCATGAAATAGGTGGCTTGGAGCTAGTTACCTTCTGACCATTGCAGCTCTCCCACTTTGTATGGATGGAGAAATTATCAGGCTGCTAATAGAATGGCCTATTCTGTTAGCAGTTTGCCATACTAGGATACTACTTAAAAAGTGTAACTAGATTGAAAATTAAGTTCATGGTTCAGAGTTTAGGAAAAGTTTGCTATAAGTTGCCTAATGGCAATAGACACAAAGATGTGCAGGGTCCTCATTGGACATAATTAGACTGCCTTTCTGGGTTCATTACTGTTTGAGAGGATCAGCAGTTCCTGCGTGTTAAATATCACTTGCTACAAGACCAACACGTATCAGGTATTGCACACCATTTTATGATACTGGCAATGTAACAGCAGAAAATGTGTTGCCTTGAATAAATCTACAATCAAATATATTGGGATGATTCTAGAAATACTTGTCGATCACTTACTGAAACACCGTTATGGTGAAGCCTGATGATTCTCACTTGATACTGATTTTTTTTTACATTTAATGAAAACTTAGTATTAAAAGACAAATATTTAATCAGTGGTTGCATTACTCCTAGGATTTGATGGTGGGTGGAATGCTGGCAGAGATAGAGATGCATACAGTAGCTTTGGTGCAAGAAGTGATCGTGGCTCAGGAAAATCAAGCTTCTTTGGTGACCGTGGCAATGGCTCAAGAGGAAGGTAAAACATGGCTCCCTTCTAAATAAAATGAGCAAACACTACTTCCACAGTAGATCATTCTAAGGTCTGTAGAAATTCAGCTAGCTGTTTAGTTCTAATGTTTATTAAGTTTGAGTTGAGGGAGAGATAAGAGATGAGTAATCTGAAGAATTATATAGGATAGTAGTTCACATCTGAGGTACAGAAATGTTGCTGTATTTTCAGTTAGTATTAGTACATTTTAATTACCCAATATTGATTTGGCTTATTGTGGCTCTTCATTAGTTGTACGCTACATTTATTATCTTTGTTAGATGATGTGACCTGAATCTGAGCACAACGTCCTTTATTGATAATACTGCTTTAGACTAGAGTATGGCTATAAGTACATGACTTGATTGATTTGCTGATACAATGATTGAGTGCTTAAAAAAATTAGCATTTCTTGTAAAATAGTTTCTTGTTGGTTAGTAAGATGTAGCTGATTTCTTGAAAATTTATACAAATTACTCAGTTGAACTGTTTTGCTTAATTTATGTTCAACAAGGGGAAGTCCAACAACTTGCAGAAATTCAGGTTGTGGTCAATTTAATTATGTTAATCAGTTATTTTAAAAGGAGGCAGTTTCAATAGTCTCTTGTCAGAGTTAACTGGGAAAGTTGAATCTAATATAATCTTGTATGATACAGGTTTGATGACCGTGGTGGAAGAGGCAGTGATTTTGATGGTATTGGCAGTCGTGATAGAAGCGGCTTTGGTAGATTTGATCGTGGTGGAAACAGTCGTTGGTCTGATAAGTGTGATGAGGATGACTGGTCCAAACCACTTCCGCCAAGTGAACGTATGGAACAGTAAGTACAGCCAGTTTTATTTCACAGTTTCTAAATCAGGTATTCAGTGCAGCATGATAATATACTGAGTATTTCTATTCAAGGGAGCTGTTCGCTGGTGGGAATACTGGCATTAATTTTGAAAAATATGATGACATTCCAGTTGAAGCAACAGGCAACAACTGTCCTCCACACATTGAAAGTGTAAGTATTTCTTTTGTTTAATGCTGCATTTTGTTTGTCCTTTGCATAGGAATGCTAACAATAAGATGCCTTTATAGTAACACCCTCACAAGTTTGGATACCTGTTCCTTCAGTAATGCAGAGTAATGCAGTAATGCAGAGGTGGAAAGTGTGGGTAGAACTATTCTTATACCTTCCTGCATTTTAAGAAAAAACAATAAACCAGAAAGAATCTGATCTTCTGAAAATAAGCAGCATGGTTCACACCAAAAATGAATGATAAACTGAAGAATGGCACTAACACAGTCATAATTGGTTTACACAATCACCAATCAAAAGGAAACTTTCATTTTACAAATATTTCCCTAGTTATTTGGAGAGTTTAATTTACTGTTTCTGCTGGTACCATAGTAAGTTAAATTTTAAACTTCGTGGATTCCCAAGTTGATAAAATTCTTTCTTTAATGAAAACTCACTCTACAGAACTTAATTGTTTGGGTGAATTTTAATTCTGAATAGTAATTAAGCAATCAAGAATTCACTTATTAGGCAGTCTTTTCAGATAGCAGTTAATTATTTCTGTGTGGGTTTCAGGGGAATTCAGTAGTACTAATTTTTAGTATAAATTCAGTTCATTTATTTACCCATATTTACATATTTTACCTGATCTGTAACCTTCGTTAGTTCTGTTGTACTAAAAATCTCTTAAGTCTTGTCTACTTTCCTTAAGTCAATCCCTACTTTGAGGGAGTGGACCTTGATTAGTTGGCCAGCGAACAAGGGCCCAGGGATATGGAGGTTTCCCACTCTGATTTTAAAAGATTATCTCTTCCCTCTAGATGCTGACTTTCTTGAGTTACTAGAAAGAATGGGCAGTTGAAGTTTCATTAACATTATTTTTAAAATTTTGAACTTTAGTCAAATGTATTGTCTCAGCAGTATACTGAGGTAAACATTGATATAATCTTTTTGGTTGATCAGTCTAATTCTGACTTTTATCTTCTCAAATAAGGTGAATGAAAAATGGACATAACACATCACACCAGAGGATATTATTTATTGGACATCTGTTCAAAGTTTATTAGCCACACTAATAAGAATGTTGGCCCTGGAAGCACAGCTTTTGTAGTAAACCATTGTTTCTTAATGTCAAAAATGGCTGGCAGTAAAGCATATGTGATATGCTAGGCTCATTATATGCTAGTCAGAGGTAGAGTTGGGGTAAGAGCATTTTGTATTACTACAGGGATATATATTTGTTTCTTTTAAAGAGTGAGAGGTTAAGATTCTCTTTTGAGTAGAGGCATTTGGAGAAATTTTTAAAGGAAGATGATAATCATTTTGAATTGGCAACTTAAATTTTTAATACAGTGTTTGGCTAGTGAGACATTGGGGAAACTCTTGACAAATACTGAAGACCTCTGCTTATTGTAGATCTGTGCGGAGGTGGATCTTAGGTAACTGAACATGCCTTCATTATGATTAAACATCCAGTTTTATACTGAGTACATTGTGAATTTTTTCTGCCCTCATGCCACTTTCACTTATTTATATCTTGCTTCCTCAGTCAGGTTTGCTTAGACTTCTGTAGCTGTAAAACAAACTGCCGTACAGCACCAGTCCTTTTAGTAGTCTTATTTATAATATTATTTATAACATCTTCTCTGATTGCTGGAGGCAATACAAAAAAAAAAGATGCCCAGGCCAGTGAAGTTGGCTGTGGGAGGGATCCCATTGTAATTCTTCTCTGCTTGTGCAGGAAAGCACTTAATCTCCACAACCAGTAGGGAATTAGAGGGACTATTGAGATACAGAGATCTACCAGACTAGTAAAGTAACTTCAGGGTTAATTTGCAAAGCTGCTGCTTAACAATTTCAAATACTTTGCAGTTCAGCGATGTTGACATGGGGGAGATCATCATGGGGAACATTGAGCTCACCCGCTACACTCGGCCTACTCCAGTGCAGAAATACGCCATCCCTATCATTAAAGACAAGAGAGACTTGATGGCTTGTGCCCAGACAGGTAAACCTGTATACAACTAGGTGTTTGGGGAAGTTGCACTGTTTCTAATCTTTCAGAACTGTAAATATTTAAATTCTCCTTAGAAGAAACATTTTTGGAATGTGAACATGATCATGAAATGTCCACTTTATATTTTATAATCTGTTCTGGATGCTTGCAAAGCAAATGTTCTGAAGTTTTACAGTGCTGTGTATAGATGTTAAGGGAGCAGAAGGTTAATATGGATGGAAAATGTTTGATACTCCTGTTTAGGGATGCAATGTGTGCAGGTGGGATGGGGATAGAATGGTGCAAGTAATGGGATATTACTTTGCTAGAGATAGCAGCTTACACAATTTGGGCACTGATAATTTAACATCTATAATTTGTATTGGAAATAGAGATAAAATCTTTCCTGTTGCAAACTAAATTTAAATTGTTTTGGGGGCAGCGATGACATCCCAGTTTGGAAACTTGAGTGTAAACTTTGGGATTAGTTTTAGAGAGCAGAAGTAACTGTATTTTGTATTGTTAACAAGACGAATGCGTATCTGTCTTTTAGGATCTGGTAAAACTGCTGCATTTCTTCTGCCCATATTGAGTCAGATATATACAGATGGTCCAGGAGAGGCTCTGAGAGCTATGAGGGTAAGTTTATATCTAACATGTAAGCTGTGGCTGATTTACCTCAACAGGAAGTACTTCACTTGTGTACACTCTGCATTAATAACTAGGAGTTCTTTTAGTGTGAAAGTAAAGTCTTTCATTGTGGTAATAAACTGCTGTGTGAGAGAATAAACATAGGTACACCTGTTGAAGAATGTGAAAAACATATTTATTTTAAGAGATGAATTATCCAGTGGATTTTTGTATGAAAACTAAGTTGTGCCCAAAAAAAATGCTCAGGTATTGTGATCCAGCTTCAGTTGCAGATAGCATCTAGGCTGGACTGTTTCATGAAGGTGTCTGTGATATTAGTACAGAGGAAGGTATACAGGCCTAGCATATAGTTCTAGAGCTGAAGCTATGGTCTTGAGCAGCAAAGGATTGAAGGCCATTTGGAACTACTTCTGGTGTTCTTTCTGGAAGGGTAGGGCACTTGCATTGGTTGCTTGGTATGCTTTTGTTGAAAAATAGTTTCAGTAGCAATTTAACTTTCAGCTTATAACTGTTTAATGTTGTAGGAGAATGGAAGATACGGGCGCCGTAAGCAGTACCCAATCTCGCTCGTGCTGGCTCCCACAAGAGAATTGGCAGTTCAAATATATGAAGAAGCCAGAAAGGTAAAAGTTACATGCTCATGGGGGCTTTATAGCAGAGCATATAAGATGTCTCAGACTCTAAAATACCATTTTTCCCTACAGTTTGCGTATCGTTCCAAAGTTCGTCCCTGTGTTGTATATGGTGGGGCTGATATTGGTCAGCAGATACGAGACTTGGAACGTGGCTGCCACTTGCTTGTGGCAACTCCAGGTCGTCTTGTAGATATGATGGAGAGAGGCAAGATTGGACTGGATTTCTGCAAGTAAGTGTAATGGCTCCACAGATAATCAAAAATACAGCATTTGGTGTGGACTGCTGCTTGTTAACTTAAAATCTTGGAGATCATGATGTAGTCTTTAATTCTCCTAGATACCTGGTACTGGATGAAGCTGACCGCATGCTTGACATGGGTTTTGAACCTCAGATTCGTCGTATTGTTGAACAAGACACTATGCCACCTAAGGGTGTTCGTCAAACAATGATGTTCAGTGCTACTTTTCCAAAGGAAATCCAGGTATTCTCTTCTGTGAAGTTTTGTAATGTTGTAGCTGCTAGGGAGATCAGCAGATACTATGAAGGTGGTCATGATTTTTTAAATAAGGAAGTAATTGCTTGTTAAGATGTAGGTACCTTTTTCCCCCAGGTTCAACAAACAGGGTTCCCCATGAACATGAGCTTTGTCCCTAATTCATATGTACCTATGGAAGTGTGTAACCTGATGGATGCGTTCATATCTGAACATCTTATATTGAATAAAATGTTTCTTTTTAGATGCTTGCTCGTGACTTCTTGGAGGAATATATCTTTTTGGCTGTTGGCAGAGTTGGCTCAACATCTGAGAACATCACACAGAAAGTAGTGTGGGTGGAAGAGTCAGACAAACGGTCATTTCTGCTTGACCTCCTTAATGCCACAGGTAAAGACTGTTTGGGAGAATTCCAACACAACTCTAATGGCTCAGGTAATGAGAATCTATGTTAGGTGGAGGAAAAGCTTCAGACTTTTCCTCCGTGTTTTGTCTTATATTTGAATATTTTATTTAAATCTGCATGCAGCTAGCTTGACTAGTAAAGTTGTTGTTTTGTCGTTATTGCATCCACAGTACAAGTTTGTACCACTTGATGGTGCTATAGCTACAGATGTGGCATTGTTCACTAGTGAGATTCTTTACTTAACACAGGCAAAGATTCCTTGACCCTTGTATTTGTGGAGACTAAAAAGGGAGCTGATTCTCTGGAGGATTTCCTATATCATGAAGGATATGCTTGCACAAGTATTCATGGTGATCGCTCTCAACGAGACAGAGAAGAAGCACTGCACCAGTTCCGCTCAGGCAGAAGTCCCATCTTAGTTGCCACTGCAGTAAGGAGTTACTTTGTTGTCTTGTATTTGATTCTCTTTTGTGTAATACGAATATCAGAAACTGATGACTAAATTCTTGCCTTCCTTAGGTAGCAGCAAGAGGACTGGATATCTCAAATGTGAAACATGTCATAAATTTTGATTTGCCAAGTGACATAGAAGAATACGTGCATCGCATTGGCCGTACTGGCCGTGTGGGGAATCTCGGTAAGACCCAGTTTATGTAAACTGTAGCTCTGCCAGCATGAGAAAGTGCGGAAACAACTGCAAATTTGTAATAGAGATCAGTCAGGAAAACTTGTAGATCACCTCTCAGGCAGCAAACAGATTTTTTTTTTAAAAAAAAATTGGAAAGCTCAAGAATGTTTTGCATGACAGCTTAGGTGATCATTTGTACATTCTTGGAAATTTGCCTGAAAGTGTATGCAACTCAAGCTTTCCCTCCACTTCTGTGAGGGTTCGGGGCATGGAACCCCGGTGGAAGTGGAAAATCCATGGATAACCTCCCCAGATCCCCCTCCCGTTCTCTTGCCTTTTGCACAACAAGGCCAGATACAAGGGAATGGGAGGAGAGAAGGAAGGCTTGTGTGAGCTCCCCCCCCAATTCTTTTGCATTTTGTCCAAGTGCTTGCCTGATTTCTCCAAGCCTGAGAAACCGCAAGGGAATGGGAGGAGAATGGCAAAGTATGTGCGCACTTTGCGAATAACCTGATTTGTGAAGGTCAAACCAACAAATGTGGAGAGAGGATTATAGTACGAACTTTGGAAGTAGAGCGCAGTGAGTTAAGGTTAAGCTTTAGATTTTTATATACTGTAGGGATTGTGCCAACCAGTCCAAAACATACAGGAAAGAAAGCCTTTGGCTTTGGTTTTTCCTTTTGTATAAATGGCTGGAAGTTAGCTTCTAAATGTATGGGGTATTGGACTCTTTAAATTGCATGCCCTTAGTGGCATGAAGGGTGTTTACTGTTTAGTTTCTGCTGCTAACTAGAGTGTGCTTTTGGAGAGCTGTTCATAAATGTTCAGGAACATGTACCTACCATACTTAGCACACAGTGATCATGGATAGCTTCCTCATCTGAAATCTGCTGTTCACTTAACAGACTGTCTTTCTCTTTTCCTCTCTCAGGTCTTGCTACATCATTCTTCAATGAGAGGAATATAAATATCACAAAGGACTTGTTAGATCTCCTTGTTGAAGCTAAACAGGAAGTACCGTCTTGGTTAGAAAACATGGCATATGAGCAGCATCACAAGGGTGGAAGCAGTCGTGGGCGCTCTAAAGGGTAACTTGAATTAATTTCTCAACTTTGTCTGCACTCCAGAAATGATACAAAAAAAACACCAAACAGGGCAAACTTTTCGCTGTGTTCGAACTCAACGTTCTGTAAAGCAGTTTTATGTGGCACTGAAAAGACTACAAAATTCTGCAGTAGTTAAGCTTTCCTGGAGAAAACATTCTACAGATTAAGTGCCTGAATCACTTTCCTGCATGGTCACTTTGTGAAGGCAGAGGCTGCTAGGTGTTGACCTTGGTATTGGCACTTGGGCAAATTCATGTGGGGAGTAACTAGGTGTGTATCATACCCAGTTGGGCTGAAGAATCAGAAAAGATATTTAGCTTCTCTGTACAACGAAATTGAGGGCATTTCTGAAGAAAAATTCCATGAAGTATTTTTAAAGGAAGTATAAACCTTTAGCTGTTACTTACTATTGTACTTCTTCTTTAGCCGTTTCAGTGGAGGATTTGGTGCCAGAGATTATCGAACAAGTAGCAGTAGTAGCAGCAGTAGTTTTGGCAGTAGCCGTGCAAGTAGTGGACGGAGTGGTGGAGGTGGCGGCCATGGTGGCAGCAGAGGCTTTGGAGGTAAGTGTGTGGGCGGGTGTTTATATGTACATTGAGCACTCATGGATGAGAGGGAGGTGGGTGTGAGTAATACTAAAATAATGGCTTAAAAAAACCATCAAGGTAAATTTGCATGCTCCTAAGCTGTTGTTTTTTCTGTCTCAATAGGTGGCTATGGTGGCTTCTACAACAGTGATGGATATGGAGGCAACTATAACTCTCAGGGGGTAGATTGGTGGGGCAACTGATCTGCTTGCCGCAGATTCTTACCAAACAAGCTAATATGGAAACCACATGTAACTTAGCCAGACTATACCTTGTGTAGCTTCAAGAACTCGCAGTACATTACCAGCTGTGATTCTCCACTGAATTTTTTTTAAGGGAGCTCAAGGTCACAAGAAGGAAAGGAACAGAAGCCCTACTTTGAAGAAGGTTTAAAGACTCCATTGTAGTCAGGATTAACCCCCACCCACCCCCACTCCCAGACTGTATTTATAATTTTGTGACTGAGGATCATTTGTTAATGTACTGTGCCTTTAACTTTAGACAACTTTTTATTTTGATGTCCTGTTGGCTCAGTAATGCCCAAGATTATCAATTGTCTTGACAAAATTACTCAACTTGGGCTTTAAAAAAATCAAACCTTGGCACACAGGTGTGATACAACTTACAGGAATCATTGATTCATCCACTTTATACTACAAAACAAAACAAAAGAAAAACCAACTTGTGCGGTGGCCTGCATTAGGGCTTTGAGACTCGGAGATTTGAAAAATAAAACATCTTGAAGCATATCAATGGAATTAGTTTCTAATGTGGCAAAACTGTACAAAGTTAAAGTTGATTTGCTCACTCTATCCTGGATAGGTACTTAGAACCTGATAGTCTTTAATAAGCCATTCCAGTCATGATGATGAGGTGATGTATGGATACATGCATACAAGCACTGTTTAAAAAAGTTAATGCAAGTAAACACAGCAATTCCAGTGTTTAGGCAGATTATTAATGTGAGCTAGCCAAATGGAGGCGGAACATTACAGGGAATGTTTAAAGGTCTGAACTTGAAATAGTTTTTAGGAGAATTCATCTATTTAGACTTCTCAAAATTGCCTGCCACATAAAATTGAAATGGTAGAATGGCTGACCACAACAGTGATGGGTCCACTTTTTAAGGGCCTGACTGATTTTTTTGGTCTTAACGCATGCTAGTGTTGATGTTTTTTGGTCAAGGGGGAATGAACAGGAAGAATTATGCAGCAGGCTTTATTTTAATGCAGATTCACATTACTCTGTTCAAGCTGCGTTGAAGTGTTAACTGGCTTACTGTAGACTTGTAAAATGGCTCCAGAAGAGTAACAAATTCTGAGATCACAAAGGTTGGAATGTACATAACTGCACAAGGTTAATTCTGCTATCAAGTGCAGTTTTAGTCAGTTTTAGTTGCATAGGTTTCCATTGTATTTAGTCTGTTATGCTGAATCTGGCCAAAGATAAAAGTGTTTCCAACAGTAAAATGCCTCTGCCACTTAGTTTCTCTGACCTAACTTCTGTGGCCAGAGCTATTACCAACTCTTAGTCTAAGTGGTATAGGACAACAGCAAAATCTCCTAAAGTGCAATAGATCTTTTCAAGTGTATTGTGCCTTGTTCTAAACTTTAAGTAGGTGCACTTGACAGTATTTGAGGTCATTTGTTATGGTGCTATTTCAATTAGTCTAGATTTAGGCCCTTGTACATTTTGCCCATAACTTTTTACAAAATACTTCTTTTATTGCACATTCAGAAAATTTTATATGTCTTGTGTGCGTGTCCTTAACTTCCAATCTTATTTTGTCTCTTGGGAGACTGAACGCAGCTTGTTTAAGGAGAAGGAACTAGATACTAAAACTGGGACCATGGGAATAATGGTTGGGAAGAAAACTATTTGCACACGACAGATTTCTAGATACTTTTTGCTGCTAGTTTTGTGTAATATTTATTGAACATTTTTGACAAATATTTATTTTTGTAAGCCTAAAAGTGATTCTTTGAAAGTTTAAAGAAACTTGACCAAAAGACAGTACAAAAACACTGGCACTTGAATGTTGAATGTCACCGTATGCGTGAAATTATATATTTCGGGGTAGTGTGAGCTTTTAATGTTTAAGTCATATTAAACTCTTAAGTCAAATTAAGCAGACCCGGCATTGGCAGTGTAGCCATAACTTTCTGATAGTAAAACAAAAATTGGCAACTTTAAAATTGAACATGCCAAGGTTTTGATACACTTGTCTTAAGATATTAATGAAACACTTCAAAACACTGATGTGAAGTGTCCAGATTCTCAGATGTTTGTTGCGTGAGTTTTTGTTTAGTTGTGTGGTTTTTTTCAGTGAATGTCTGGCACATTGCAATCCTCAAACATGTGGTTTATATTTGTTGTATTGGCATAATCAGTGACTTGTACATTCAGCAATAGCATTTTAGCAAGTTTTACAGCCAGCAATATTCTTCTGTTCAGATAAGGATTCAATCATATGCAAAGAATGGATTTAAACTTGCTAAGTGTAAAAGATTTGAACGTCAGGTCACTGTAGGTTTAGTAATTGCTTATTGTATTAGTTTAGATGCTAGCACTGCATGTGCTGTGCATTACTCTCAATTTTAATAAAATAAAAAGTTGAAATGCACATTATGTAGTTCAGGTTTTTTATTCATTGTTTGAATAAAGTATGGGCATTCTGGTGATGAAGTGCGCTTGTTTAAACCAGTACTTAAAGCTTTGTTCCTCCAGTTGCTTTGCACTTCCAACATGACCAATAGGATTCTGGAAATTAAAGCCCAAACATCTGGACGAGTGAAGATGGGGAATCACTTCAGGGCACAGAAGAAATTATTTCATGGACCAGCCTTAGTTCTTAACATTGTTCATCCTTGCTGACTGAGCATGAGGCAACCATTTGAATAAATTATTGTGGAATAGCCACCATAAACAGTTTACATCTTACTCACTGCATGAGACATGAAACAATATTTTGCAGCTGTTCACACATGGCAAGAGCCTTTATTGGCCTAAGTAATATTCCTGACTTAGTTTACACTCCACAACAGTCTCAACCTGGATTACCACATATAATGAACACTTGACAGTGCCTTTTCAGTCTGGACTGGTGTGTCAATAAAGCCCTATGACTAAAGCCTGGGGTACTTAGCTGCCGTTGTGGTTAAATGTCTGCGAGACACAGACATGCGAAAGACAGCAGGACAGATGAGTGTAAACATCGTTTAAATTTTCTGGATGAGCGTGTGGATTACTTGCTTATGCCAGCTGATCAAAATAGTGTAAACACCACTTTAAATCTCAATCTTGTACTCTAAGGCTAATGAAGTATTGAGATAGGTACATGTCTCAGATAGTTGACATTTCAGATTGGAGATCCTGTGGTTGAGGTGTGCAACTTGTACGTGCAAAATGTGTTCTTAAGTGTGGATGTTGGATGCAGGTGCGCAGAAAAATGCTATATTTTGGAGGCATAGAGAACTTTTTTGATGAAGAGTTTGGTAACCTGATAACTCTTCCAATGATTGCTGTCATCCAAATGAGGAAAAAAACCTGTCCCTTAGTAACTAGCAAGAGGGTAAGCTATGCTTGGTGGGATTGGAAAGGAAAAGTGCTGAGCACTGACAAAACCTAGTAAGATGAGATTCGTGTAGCTTAGCTTCCAGAGATGATTGGGCTCCTGTCATTTTTGGCAATTATGGAATGGAATTCATAGTCCATTGGAAAAATGTCAAGTTGTGGGAGATAAAGGACAAAATCACTTAAAGGTGTCAAATAATGTGCACGTACAGCAGTGACTATCTGCATATCACATAATCTGTTTGTAATGCATTCCATCGAAGTAACTAATTTGACCAATTTATAGTAGCAAATTAATTCCCCCAATTCTAACAACATCTAAGAAAGTTTTGTTCAATCCAAACATCACAAGCTTTGAGGGATTGATTTTAGAGATAGCGGTACTCGCCTTTTTGTCAAAGCTTTGGAAATTTGCTCTTTTGGGCTACAATTTCCAGGATTCCTCCATCATTGTGGTCACTGGTCGCCATGGGAAGTACATTCCAACATTCCAAAAACTATTTTTCTAAGTGCTTTTTGGATAGTTTGTGGAGAAGTCTGTCTTCAGAAACATAGGCTTTGTAGTGGAGGATATGCACACTCCGCAAAGCAGAATTCACAGGTAAGATTCTGTACATCCTAATCTTTGAATCAAAGGTGGTTTGTTGGGAGAAGAGTGCCAGTTGGGTAGTGCCCCCATACAGCAGTGGGGGAGAGAGGCAGTTCCCAGTTTGTTTGGACGTGTGTGTGACTGATGCATGGTGCTGGTGAGTCTACAGATAACAGGATTTCTAATTAATTTTAATGACTGCATTGCAGTGCTCCTGAGTTATGTAATGAGATTACTCTGTCACATTCAGAGGCTTATGCTGGCACCCTTATTTTGGGTGATAAATTAATAATGCCCTGTTGGAGGTCTTACTCTAGTAATGTGTATAGTCCAGTACTTGGAGGTCTGGGTTCACATACATGCTACTCCAGTCTTGGGACAAAACAGCAGGGATGCTGTATTGAGATGCAGTGTAACATCCTAGCAGGTGGAACTACATTATCTTGCCTATCTTCCAACCTCCAACCCTGAGTCTGACCATTTTCCTATGCCCTCCAACATGTCCATGTAGTGACCAGGGAGGGGGGCAGCTAAGGATTGTCCAGTTAAATTTTCATACCCAGAGGTACAATAATAACTCGTTCTCTGAGGCTTCTAGAGGGCTCCCAGTAAGATGCCTATATTGTGTCCAGCTACTGGAGCATAACTGGACAAAGTCTCGGATGGCTTGCAGCCTCCCCAGTAGCTATGCGGCCATCAACAGTAGGCTGCAAGAAAACTGAAGTTTGAGGGGAATCATTGCATGAGAAAACTAATTCCTGACCCCTTAACAACAAAGTTGGACTTAGGTCTAAGAATGTCACTAATATGGTAGTGTTTTTCTTAGCCCAGTAACTTGCAGGCAATAGTGAGCTTTCAGCACATCATTAGATGGCAGTCCTGCAGCAATGCAAATTTGTAGTAGGGCTGAAATCAGAATCTTTTGCTTTTACTGTCCATAGAGAAGAGCACATTCTCCTACAAATGAATAATACTCTTTGTAAAAATGAATTATTACTTTGATTTTAGTGAATTAATTTATGTGCTAGGTTGAGTGTCATCTAGCAAAATATCCTAGAAATCCTGGTTAAATGCCTATCCATATTTAATGATTTATTCCTGTTGACTTTACATCGATGATTTCCTATAGGCCTAGTAGAATGAACAGTGCTATCTCTGAGCAACAGTATAATACAGAATACCTCTGTGTTTAAAGGAGCACTTCACAAAACTTCCATAGTTTACTCCAGAAATAATTCAGAACGAGAGTGCTTTACTTCTGTCCTTGTCTGAATTGTCAAATCAGTGTGGAATAAAAACGGCTCCTCAAAAGTGGTGGTCTGCAGCATAGTTCCAGAAAAGTATGCAACAGTTGCAGCCAATCAATATAAATATTGGACTGGTATAGCAAAAGAGAAATTGTCAGCCTCTCATCAGATCATCTGAGAGACACTGGAGTGAAATACACTTATTTAGTTACAGTCAAAGCTGTCCAAATGAAGTACAGTGATCCTTCCACTTTTGCCAAGATTTGAGGGCTCAGAACCCTTGCAAAAGTGGAAAAACTGAAAATAACTCCCACCTACCATGATCTCCCTACCATTTCCTTCTGGGGCTTCCCCCCTCAATCCCTAGCCTTTGTGGCAGGGCCAGAGGCAAGGAAATGGGAGGAGGAGAAGGAAGGCTCGCATGAGCCCTCCTCCCCCTCGCTTGCCTTTTACCTTGGTGCGGTTTGTAAGAGCCAGGACCAGAAGCAAGGGAATGCGGGGGGGGGAATCTGGAGGGGAGAAGGAAGACTTATGCAAGCCTCCCTCCTCCATTCCCTTGCCTATTGCCACAGTGCTGGGGCCATAGGTAAGGGAAAGGAGGAGGACTCCAGAGGGGGAAGGAAGATGTGCTTATGTCCCTCCACCAGCCATTTCCTTGCCTTTTGTACAGATGCTTGCCTTCCTTTTCTGCACCCAGCAAAACACAAGAGAATGGGAGGGGGGAAATGGGGAACATGTGCACGCCTCACGAAAAGACAAACTCACAAGGTCAAACCCACAAATGTGGAGGGAGGACTGTAATGAAGTGACTGCTGGAGTGAACTGCAGCTAGTCTGAGTGGATGGCTGGAAATGCACTGATCAACTCAGGAAAGTCATTTTGCAAACTCAGAAAAGAAACACTTGAAGTAGCTATATTATTTCAGAATCTCTTATGAAAACAATCAAATCCAGAAGGCTTTCTTTCTCAGTACTACAGATGGACCTTCTACTTTCACCTGAAACAAAGAAGAGAATTAAAGCATCTTCTAACAATATTGAAAATTATTGGTCTGATAGGTTTCCAACAGAAAATTTAAAAAGTGATTACAGAACTTCACAATCAGAATGACTGGAATTTATATAGAGCTTCAAATTTAAGCCTATCCAAGCATACGTATCTTACTATGCTTAATTTCACTGCTTTAAATTTTAAGTGAAGTTTGTTTATCAGATTTCTGTACTGCCATTCTGCATAACATTACACTTGGTTTATAAAACTAAACCACTCCACCAATATAGTAAGATTCCAGAGAGTCAAAACAGTCATGGACGCTTGAGTCTACATTTAGAAAGAGTGCTCTCTCAAGTGGTGAGGGATGTTTAATCCTAAAAGCACATCATTCCTTTTAAATACACATCATGCATTTTCCATGCTTTATTTCACCTTATTATCTTGCAGTCCAGAATCTGTTTTTCACCATAGAGAAAAACAACAATGTCCACATTCCTATCCCCACTGCAGCATTTTCTTAGGATGTTTTGCAAGGTAGTTTTTGCCTCATACATTGAGGAAAATCCCTCTTCTAGCCTTTTTTCTTTGAAAAATAAAGCTTTCCTTCCTTGAGTGGGAAGGGCTATATTCTGAGTAATATAGTACATAGGGGCAGAAAGAGCAAGTGAATTGGAACTTCTGCAATGCTATAATAAACTAGAAGGCCAAGACTTCTTTACAGAGCCAGCTTGTAGGGTGTCTATCAGGTGTTTTCTACCGTACATTTCATTCCCAAACCCCTATTGTTGCTTTGTGCCTTCAAGTCCTTTCTGAAGTTGATCATAAGGTGAACCTATCACAGGGTTTTCTGGAGCTGAGAATGTATGACATGCCCAAGGTCATCTGGTGGGTTTCTGTGGCTAAGCAAGGAGTCGAACTCTAGTCTCCACAACTGTAGTCCAACACTCAAACCACTGCCCCGCACTTGCTGTCAACAACAGGTTGGTTAAAAAATAAAAAGAAACCTCTCTGGGTACTTTGTTGCATCTTGCCTGGGAATGGGGAGGATGGGTGAGGCAAGAAGTTTGGAAGAAGGTGGAGAGAATGTAAGTTTACGAAGCAGTTTCCCAAAGTCTGTATGCTTTTCCAGGCAGCTGTTAATGCAAAATTTCTCCGTACATCTAAAGCTGTCTTTAAGGCTATGTGTTTGTCTTTAAAAGGAGACGGGCACTATTGGTAGATTCCGAGTCTCCCTCCCTTACATTCAAGCCTCCACTGTCCAAGGGAAAATGTTTTATTTCTAGGGAATAAAGATTCCTGCATTTTGTCTGGTTTGTTGTAGACGAAGGAGCACACATAGGTAACTGATTCCCCTTTGCCACACTTTACGTAATAGACTATTCCATTGCAATATGATGCAGAAGATAAATCTACCTACCACTTTTCCTTGTTTTCTTTCCATGGTATGCAGTTATGTCACTTTGACACTATGTTGGCTCTACTCTATGAAATCCTGGGATCCATAGTTTTGTGAATATTTAGAATTGCCGCCCAACTCCCGAAATGAAGAGACCACACACAGGGCTTGGGTTGAACTAGGGCAATTTATTAATGTATGCCTAATTAACACAAAGCTGGAAGTGAACTTGACCTTGAACTTGAATTTACCTTGACCATGAACTTGAACTTGAATTTATGACCTGAGAAGGGAGGGTCAACAACATGGGTAGGGCTAAGGCAAGGGTCAGCTCCAGACCTCTTCCATAGCCCTCATAGAGTGAGGTACCGGGCCCCAAAGCCAACCCATGAGGCTGAATTAAGACTTTGGCCAGCTCTTTTCTGGAAGGCGAGCCCACAAACCGCAACCCCCCCGGCTCATGCCTAGTAGGGGCAAGTCCCGGGCCTGCCTCAAGGACAGCATTTATCCTATACCAAAGGGTGCCATAGGTACTCACCAAAACCCTTAGACCCCCCCTACCGGCCACGGATAAAGACAAGTGAGGCTGTGAAGACCTATTTAATACCTAGTTAAGACACCACCTTGTAAAGCCAATTGCCCAATCCCTTGGTGCAGTGTAGGGTAGGCAAAAAAAACCCCCTAAGGGAGAAAAAAATTCCTACCTGGCCCCGAAGCAACCAGCAATCTTACACTGAAACCATAGGGTGCGAGGGTGGGTCGCCAGCAAACAAAGAAGCCAGAAGGAGGGGCGGCGCAGCCCTAAAAGGTGTCTGCCAACCCCGCCCCTCCCCATTCTACCGTGCAACCCTTGTTGCACAGTATTGTGTAGTCTCTTCTTCAGGGGAGGGCAGCAAAGGTGTCTCCCCCCACCACTTGTGGTCACACGGGCGGTGTCAGACTAATTCTCTACCAGAGAACAAACAACTACAAATCCCAGGATTCTGTGGGATACAAGCATAGCAATTACAGTGATAACTGAGTGATATAATTGTGTAGTGTTGAAAGAGGTAATAACTTTGATAAGAGAGATGCAGTGTTAACTGGTGAAGGAATTAATACCATGCACCTTACTTTTTTCTTCCCTCTGAGCTAAGACCAGCAGGTTCTTTATCTTCTGAATTGCTGCCCTTTATTTCCCTTCCCCACCAGTAACCATCAGCAGCCCATTCTAGGGACTGACAGAGTTTTCCAACCCTTATAGCACCAACTGTGAGTTTTACACCTGGGAAATCCCACAAATACCACCAACGGCAAAGATTCCTCCCAGACAATCCTACTACTGTAACCAAATATGGGTATAATACAAGTACCAAGAATGAATGCTTTCCTTGATTACCTCTGTGACACGAACTTTAGGGACCATCTAAATGCCACCAAGGTACCTATGAAGATTTATATAGCTCCTATCCTCAGTGGATACAATTCCTCTATATTCAATGCTGTTGTCACTGACACCTTCACCAAATCCAAGCTCTTAGCGTTTCCAAGGCCAAAAGGGTATAAAAACAAAAACAAGTCTTTATTTACAGAAGTTAAATGTAACACAGCAGAATATTTATTAGAATTAAAACACCACTCTCTCTTCTTCCTCTTGAGCTAACTCAGACACTTACTAATCACTCAACTCATACTCCTTTCTCTCAATCCAATTCTAGTCTAACTCAACCCCTTTTCAGACTGCTCTCTTCTCAAACTCTAGGCTAACTCCTAACTTGAACTGTCATTCACCAGCCTCATCAGCCTTATACAAATCTCAAATTTTCCACCAATCGGAATTCACTCCAACATCTCATTCTCCTCTCTCTTAACAGCTACTTACCTTGTACTCTAATATACACAGGATAAACCAGACAACATTTTCAAATACAAACCCATGACATCATAGACACAGAACTGTGTGGTGGAGCATGATGCTCCTGCTTGATCTCAAAAAGGATTTGAAATTACTACTTAGTATCTCTCTTTTTTTACTTAATTGTACTCATCCAATCTGAACAAGAAACTGGAGAGAAGAGTCCTTAGGTGGTCAGGCATTTATAGGTTGCTTTCTTGTTTTAAAGAAAAAAGATACCACACAAAATTGCAATAATAATCATCAAGGCAACACTATTACAAAAATGTTACTAAGGCCCTTTTCACACGGCATTTCCGAAGTG
This sequence comes from Ctenosaura bakeri, assembly GCA_948474755.1. NCBI lineage: Eukaryota > Metazoa > Chordata > Lepidosauria > Squamata > Iguanidae > Ctenosaura > Ctenosaura bakeri. Next base: position 180,580 of record CAOLHI010001664.1, read on the forward strand.
AAAGGGCCCCTTCAGCGTCATGTAAACGTGAGGAGCAGTCCACACGATGCACTCACATTTGTGTGACGCTCAAAGGCCTAACGTGGACCACGCACACATTTTTTCATTTTCGGCTTAAAGTCGAAAATGCTGCACGGTCACACATTGCTCTGGGGCCCAGTGCGCACTTACCTGGCGTACGGAGCCTCGGGAGCCAAGCTGGTCACGCTTCCTGTGCAGGCTGCACTGCGAAAAGAAGAGGCAGGGCGCTCACGCGACCAGGAAGCAGCTGTGGAACTGAAGCAGCTGCAGAGTCGAAGCAGCAAGGACGCAAGAGCCTTCCTCCCCAGGCTTCTCGCGCTAGCCCTGCACCCCAGCTCTGCGAAAGGGTAAGGTGTGAAAAGGGCCTAAGACACGGAACAGTGGATTCAGACTTCAGGAAAGAAGATACCAGCTAAACCTTAGGAAGAACTTCCTGATGGTAAGACCTGTTTGGCAGTGGAAGATGCTACCTTGAAGTGCGGTGGAGTTTCCTCTTTCGGAGGTTTTTAAATAGAGGCTGAATGGCCATCTACCAGGAATACTTTGATGGTATCTTCTTGCATGGCAGGGGGTTGGACTCGGTGGCCCTTGTGTACTTTTCCGACTCTGTGATTGTATGATGCTATGAAATACTTAAAACAGCAAAATAAAATAGCCTCTGTTTTCATATAACCCAGGACTTGAAAGATTTAAAACTTCTTACTGACTAAATCCAGACAAAATTCACCTGAGAGATTCTCTGGCTGCAGCTGGTCTTCTGGCTCCCTCATTCTCTACAATCTGATTCCTGTGAATCACATCAAACAGTGCAGAGCTGCTGCCTGCAGCCCACATATGCAAAAACATCACAGTAGGAATTGGCCCAAATAAGGTGGTTATCATAAAACCCTCCCCCAAATCCCTGTTTTCTTGTTCTACTTGTGTCTATTGCAGATAAAAACAGAAGAGAATTAGTTCATGGTGGGTGGTGGTGTAGAGGCCATGAGTAAAGGGGCCTATGATCTTTACTGCATTTAGAACAAAAGCTAGTACAGTTCAAGAGGCAGTATAGTGATATAAAATAAAATACAGGTACAAATCCACTCCTCAGTTCCAACTAAATTATAACCATTAAATCAATGCAAACCTGGTGAATCAACTTACTGAATGAAGTTCCATTCATTCAGTGGGTGTACTCTGGTTGGAATTAACCATTGGATTTAAATTGTTTCAGAACCCTTTCTCAACTGTAATAAACTATCCACACAACATCACAGAAAAAATATGATAAATTCATCTGTTATCTGATGAAGAAAACAACTTCATCTTCTATGTGTGTATATATCCAGTTTCATGCCTTCCTTTCCTGATCCATCAGGACTGAGTAGGGAGTTCTGAACAAAGGTTGTTGGACTGCGAATCCCAGCTGCCTTGGTTGCATAGCCAATGAAGAACGTTGGGGATTACTTCTGGAGTGCCACATAATTTGCACCCCGACTCTGAAAAGAAACAAAAGGCATGGCAGGGGGAGAAGATATCTCCTTCCTTCTATGATAAACCACTTAAAGAAAAGCTGTGACTGTGGTTTAGTAAAAGCTTACGGGAAGAAATAAATAGTTTGAACCTGATCATATAATTTGTATTTTTTTTTATCTTTCATGGGGATATTATTCTGTAACTGCTCTTAATAATACACTTTTGCTTGCAAGTTTCCTGCTTAACTTTTAAAGAACACAGCTTGCTTTGATTGAGAAGATCTCATCTGATGACATTTAAGAAATGGTGAAAACTGCAAGGATAACAGCCAATCTTTGCCTTTTAAGCAGATAAATTGTGTGAATGAATGTCAGATTTATCAAGAAAATGGAAAATTCAAGGAGATTTTCAAATAGAGGATTGATATAAAGAAGTGTAGAAAATCATGATTAATGACAAGTTAACATGTGGAATTAAGGTCAAAAATAATGAAAGAGAGTGATTTTGATGCAATATGGAAGATATTTGTGGAAAAGGTGTTAGTAAAAGAGGAAGGTGTTACACCTCCACAAGAAGAGTTACAATTTTGGAAGGTGGAATAATTTGAGGTATAATAAACTCTGGGGATAGGGGACACTTAGTAATAGTAATAGGTTAAATTTAGGGTAGAATATGTGTATATATATATATAGAGAGAGAGGGAGAGAGAGAGAATGAGAATATTGGTAGGTAGGGTAGTAAGAGTAATTAGGAAAGGATAATTAAGGTTTAGGAAAGAAATAAGAATGAAATTACTAACAGTATACTTTGAAAATGTTAATTATGGGAAAATTATATATAATCAGTATGATTTATAATACATTGTATAAGCAATATTATGTAAATAGAATTTGGAGAAAAATAGAAATGTAAACTTTTTTTCGATCTTTCCCTTTACTTATATGTTTGTCACATTATGTATTTTTTCCTTTTTTTCTTACAATAAAATGTATATGTGTGTGTGTGTATAAATAAAAATATAAATAAAAGAATGAATGTCAGATTCTTCTTCGTGGTCTCTGTGCCTTCATACACTAGGAGCTTTAGCGCCTGCGCGGTAGCGTTCGGAAACTTCTAGAGCTTGTTCGCTTGGCGGGAACCACTCCCCCACGCCGGTACTGCGCATGCTCCTCCCGCCGAGCAACGGTCTCTCCTCAGTTCTTTCTCGTCCGCCGTCGCGTACGGAAGGTTCTTTGGTTTGTTCCTCTCACTTTTGTGCTTGGCTTGCTGTTTTCACGGTTTTACGGATTTTTGGACTGTCTCTGACCTCTCTTTCGGACTCCCCCTTCGGCTTTTGGTCTTTTCGGATTTTCGCAGTTTGGCGTTCTTCGTCTTATGTCCGCGCTCTTCAAGAAGTGCGTGTCCTGCGGCCGCAAAGTTGCCCTCAACGACGGCCACAAGGAGTGTCTCTTCTGTTTGGGTGAGTCCCACAACATTCGGACTTGCCCAATTTGCCGGGATTTTACTCCCCAAACTCTCCGCAACCGGTCCGCGAGACTTAAGTCTTATTGTTGGGAACAGTCTCTGCGGGCGATAGACGAGACCTCCACTTCCAAGATGGCCGACAAGAAGACGACCACGCCATCGACGGTATCGGCGGCTGCCGTTCTGTCCACCTCGTCGGTATCGGGCTCGGTACCGGCGAAACGCCGATCTCGGCGTTACCGAGGATCCCGAAGCTGTCGGCGGCTGCCAAGTCGGCAAAAGGATCCTCGACGGCGAGGAAGGCTGAGGCTCCCCTGACGGAGACGCCTGCTAAAAAGCGCCCTGCTCCGGACGGAGGCAAGGGCAAGGAGAAGGAGAAGAAGAAGAAGAAGAAGGAGAAGAAGCGCTCCCCGGCTGGGGACGTTCAACCTCCTACTCCTCCTCCTACTCAGCAGCCTTCCAAAGGGCGAGGCGAGTCCATCGATCTCTCGGATGATGAGATCGAGGACGTTCCCCAACAGCGCCCGGACTCGCCTGTGGCAGACCCTCCAACCCTGGTGGAGGAGCGCCACCGCCCTCCTAGCCGTCGCAGGTCGGCCGACCTGCAGCAGAGAGAGCCCTCTGCTTCTCCGGAGCGGCGTTCGACCTCCTTCCGGTCCCGGTCCCGCTCTTCCGAGCGTCCGGTGGCCTCGCCGCCTCCTAGGGAGACAAGAGAGGAACAACCTCGCTCGTCTGCCTCCAGATACACCTCGGCGTCCTACGTGGCCAGGTACGCGAGGGAATCTGAATGGAGAGAGCGCCCGGCCTCTTATCGGTCACATTCGCCATCGTACCGGGATCGGTACCATCGTGGCCCGAGTCGCTGGGAGACCTTCCGGAGGTCCCGGTCACCTCGTCGACAGCGCGAATCGCGCTCGCCTAGAGGGGACGAGGCTCGGTACCGTCGACGCCGAAGTCAATCTCCGTCGGACCGCCGCTCCTTCAGCCGCTCTCCCTCTCCTCGATATCATAGGGCGAGGGAGCCTTCACCTCGGTATCGGGCGATATCGCCACCTCCTAGGGTCACGGCAACGGCGACGCGCCCTACGGAGTCGGTGGTGACTGAGCGGGCTACGACGACGTCAGCCTGCCAGACTACCCGTCACCACTAAGAAGGTGAAGTCAGTAGTCAGCCAGCCCAAGCGGGACGCTGCTACTACCACCGCCCCGGCTGCAGAGAAGCCTAGGAAGGCAACACCTGTGGCGACTACGAAGGAGTCGGCAAGCGAGCGGCGAGAGGACTCACCGACCTCAGAGTCGTACGACTCGAGTGCGGAATCAGAGGTGTCTGAGGCGGCCTCCCAGGAGTCTCCTCCGCTGGGATTCGGGGACCCGATCCCAGATTCTGCTCCAGAGGACGTCCACCAGTTCTCTGCGATGCTGCTCCGCATGGCTACCACCCTCGGCCTGAAGATCGCCGATGCGGAGCCGGAGGACGACGATCCAGTCTTCTCCGTCTTTGAAGGGAAGCAACCTGCCACGGCCCCGCTGCCTCTCCTGCCCCGGGTATCCAGACTGGTGAAGGCCGCCTGGGATAGGCCGGCCTCGGCTCAGCCGATACCGCAGCGGTTGGAACACCTCTACAGGGTGCAGAAGGATAACGCCGGTTATCTCTTTAATCACCCTGCACCGAACTCTGTGGTGGTCGAGTCGGCACAGACGAAAGGCTCCGGCAGGCAACACACCACCCCGCCGGACAAAGAGGGCAGGAAGTTGGACGTCTATGCAAGAAGGTTCTATTCCGCCGCCTCCTTGCAGATCAGGCTGTCCAACACTCAGGCTTGCCTCGCGGCATACCTGAAAAAGGTGCTCGATCGCCTGCAACCGGCGATGGAGGCGGTACCGGAGGACATTCGCCAAGCCTCCTCCGTGATCTTCAACGAGGCCATCTCCATCGCTCGGCAGCAGATGGCCTCCTCCAGGCACGCAGTGGAGATTGCCTCCCGGGTCATGGCGGGATCCGTCGGCCTGCGCCGCCATGCTTGGCTGCGACCGGCCGACATCCAGGAGGACACCAGAAGGAGGATTGAAGATCTCCCCTTCGACGGTGAGGGCCTATTCAATTCGTCCACAGACGAAGCTTTGGACAATCTAGTTAAGGCGAGGCTGACCGCCAAGAAGATCGGGCTACAGCCGGCCACGCAAGCCCGCAGGACCTCCATCTTCCGCCCATCCTGGCGACGATCTTCTACCTCGTCGTTCCAGCGTTCGGCCCAGTCTGGACAGTCGAGAACGTCCTCCGGCTCATCGGCCAGACGCACGATTAGGCGACGCCCGGCTTCGTCCAAGAAGTCCTCCTCCGAGACAAAGTCTCGGTTTTGACGTGCCTGGCAGGACCTACCAATACCCACTCTTCAGCCTACCATCAGCGCTCGGAGACCGACCGACTCTTGCTCGACATCTCGCGGAGTGGCAGTGTGTCACTACGGACTCTTGGGTGCTTTCCATCGTCCGTCTTGGCTACGCCATCGAGTTTCTCGATATTCCTCCTCGAGGCGTTTACTACTCCACGCCGTCGAGTCCGGCCCTCCTGGAAGAGATCCAATCCCTCCTCCAGAAAGGGGCGATCGAGCAGCTCCCGCAAGAAGCCAAGACCACCGGCTTCTTCTCCAGGTACTTCACGGTACCGAAAGCCGACGGTACCCTCCGGCCGATCCTAGACCTCAGAGGGGTGAACTACTACATCCGCCCCAAAAGGTTCAAGATGGTCACGATACCGTCGATCCTGCCCTTCCTACATCGAGGGGACTGGTTCGCCTCCATCGATCTCCGAGACGCATACTTCCATATCGCCATTCGCCCGCAGCACAGACGGTACCTCCGCTTCGCAGTCGACGACACCTGTTACCAGTACAAGGTGCTGCCGTTCGGACTCTCGACTGCCCCAAGGGTCTTCACCAAGTGCATGGCCCCGGTGGTATCCTTTCTGCAGACGAAGGGTGCTTCTGTCTTCCCTTACCTCGACGATTGGCTGTTGGTGGCGTCCTGCAAACAGAGACTTTACCACGACGTCCACATGACGTTGTCACTCCTGACCCGCCTTGGTCTACGGGTGAATCCGAAGAAGTCCCACCTCGAGCCGGCGAGGATCTTGGACTTCATCGGGGCGACGCTCGACTCGACCTCCGCCAGGGCGTACCTACCAGAGTCTCGAGCCCAAACCCTGATCCGGGCCGCCGCTCACGCGCGTACGGCCCCGACGTTATCTGCGAGAAGCGTCCAGCAGCTCTTGGGCTACATGGCTGCGACGACCGCTGTGACATATCTCGCCAGGCTGAGAGCGAGACCTCTTCAACACTGGTTCGTCCGCATATTCGACCCCCTGCGAGACGAACAGACTCTCCGACTGCAGCTGCCGGGAGACGTCCGCTCATCCCTCCGATGGTGGCAGTCGCGACGCAATCTCATGTCAGGGATGCCTTTCCAACAGCCGACACCGAGGGTGACGGTAACGACCGACGCCTCCCTGTATGGATGGGGTGCCCACTGCGGCGATCTCAGAGTCCGCAACAGATGGTCCGATGAGACCGCTCTCCATATCAACGCGCTGGAGCTACTCGCCGTCTTGAAAGCGCTACAGGCGTTCCGCCACGTCGTAGCGGGGCGGACGGTCCTGGTTCTGACGGACAATACCACCACCGTCTGTTACATCAACAGACAAGGAGGGACTCACTCCACAACCCTGCTCAACATTGCACTCGACTTGTGGGAATGGTGCATTCGCCTGCACACGCATCCCGTGGCAGTTCACCTGGCCGGGCAGGAGAACACCACGGCAGACGCCCTCAGCAGGGACACCTCATCCCATCACGAATGGTCTCTCTCCGGAGAGGCGTTCAGACTGATTCGGGACCGCTGGGGCGAACCATCGATCGACCTCTTCGCGACCAGGGAAAATGCGAAGTGTCGCCGATTCTGTTCCAGAGCGGGCCACGATCGTGCCTCCATCGGGGACGCTTTCCAGCTTCCGTGGACCGGGGAACTCCTCTACGCGTTCCCGCCGTTCCCGCTGCTCGGCCGGACGATATCGAAGATCCTCGCCGACCGGGCCGACGCGATCCTGGTAGCCCCGTACTGGCCGAGGCAACATTGGTTCGCACCCCTGCTACAAGCCGCACGAGACGACCTGCTCCGGTTGCCACCGACACCGGACCTGCTCTCCCACTCCGGCGGCCGAGTCCTCCATCCGGACCTGCCACGCCTGGCCCTCCATGCCTGGAGGATATCGCATTAGACGATCCTGTGCTCGGTACTGTCCTCGTCGCGGCCAGGAAGGAATCCACCCGTCGCAACTATCAATATAAATGGCGACGCTTCCTGACCTTCGCTAACGAGAGGAGTGAACCGGTATCGCCCGCGGGGCTCTCTACCGTCCTGCATTTCCTCCTGCACCTCCGGCAACAGGGTCTGGCGTTTCCATCCCTGAAGGTGTATCTCTCCGTGATCGTGGCATACCAACCGCCACGATCGGCTGCCTCGGCCTTCTTCAGGAACGATACCGTTAAGCGGTTCCTGAAAGGACTTCATCATCTCTACCCGCCGGTATCGCCGCCGCTACCGCCGTGGTCCCTCTCGCTGGTGCTCTCGCAGCTGACAAAGCCGCCCTTCGAGCCGATGGCGACCTCGGATGACAGGCTCCTGACCATGAAAACTACCTTCCTGGTAGCGGTGACCTCAGCGAGGCAAGCGGGTGAGATCACAGCTCTTCGATCCGATGAGCCCTTCACGGTCTTCCACAGAGACAAGGTGGTCCTGAGGCCTGACATCTCGTTCCTGCCTAAGGTGGTGTCCAGTTTCCATCTCAACCAGGACATCATCCTGCCTGCCTTCTTCCCGAACCCGACGACACCGTTGGAGCGGTCCCTCCACTCCCTGGACGTCCGTCGGGCCGTGGCCTTCTACATGGACAGGACTGCTTCCTTGCGACAGACGCCGCATCTCTTCGTTTGCTATGGGCGACGTCGGAAGGGCCTCAAAGTGTCCACCCAGCGCTTCTCCAAATGGGTGGTGAGGACTATTCAACTGGCGTATGAGCTCGCGAGGAAGCCTCCGCCAGTCCTGCTTCGAGCACACTCCACCAGAGCGATGGCTACTTCTGTGGCCCTCCTGTGAGGAGTTGACCTGCATGAACTCTGCCGTGTGGCGACCTGGTCCCAACCATCGACCTTCGTGCGCCACTACAGGCTCGACTGCCGGTCGCGCAGAGATGCCCGGTTTGGACGTGAGGTGTTGGCTTCCGTGCTGTAGGACCTGACCCGCCGTCCGACCGGTAAGCTACACAGTCTCCTAGTGTATGAAGGCACAGAGACCACGAAGAAGAAGAACAGGTTGCTTACCTGTAACTGTGGTTCTTCGAGTGGTCATCTGTGCCATCATACACACCCGCCCTTCCTCCCCTCTCTTTCAGGTCCCTGTAGGTTCTACGGCGGACGACAGAACTGAGGAGAGACCGTTGCTCGGCGGGAGGAGCATGCGCAGTACCGGCGTGGGGGAGGGGTTCCCGCCAAGCGAACAAGCTCTAGAAGTTTCCGAACGCTACCGCGCAGGCGCTAAAGCTCCTAGTGTATGATGGCACAGATGACCACTCGAAGAACCACAGTTACAGGTAAGCAACCTGTTCTTTTTAATATTATGTGATTTTAAATGGTTTTAACTCTATACATTTTTTTTTACATTTTATATAGACATAAATAACACTCTCTTTTGGTCACAGTGTCTTTCTCCACCTTCACAGCATTACCAAGAAAAGGTAGATGAAGGAACACATTGACAGTAATTTAAAGACTGGTATTTGTGTATCTGTGTTTTCAAGTCACCTGCTGAAGTATGGCAACCCATACTTCACCCATACGCAGGGTTTTCTTAGGCAAGGAATACCCAGAGGTGGTTTTGCCAGTTTCTTCCTTTGAAATATTCTTTACAGTGCCTGGCATTTGCTGGTGGTTTCCCATCCAAGTACTAACCATGCCTCACCTTGTTTACTTCCAACATCAGACAGGATCTAGTGCCTTTCAGGTATTTAGATGGGTACCACATGTAAAAATAAAGCCCACTGAGAAAAAGGATGATGGTTTGAAGTTCAGATGATAGCGGATTGCTCAATTTTATGAAGTTTTCCTAATGAGGAGAAGGCAGGTGTATGGGTTCCTCCTCACTGGGCCTGCTAAAATCATAAGCTTTGGTCCCGAGACATAATTACACTAAGCTCTATCCTTCTCCCGTTATGTAAGAGGCACCGGGGCTGAAGGCTTTGTTTTTTATGATTCCTAGTAATGCAAACGAGTGGCTGAAGGCCAGCTTTTGGGTGATATTTTCTGATGGATTTGTCAGCAATCCAAGAGCTTTTGTGGAACAGACAAATTCTTCCATCTCTGCTAATCCTCTCTTGATACAGAGGATTTCCCTGCCATTAAATGATAGCTTTTGAGAGTGGAGAAAAAAATGTGAGCCCTTCAGAGAAGCTACAGTACAAGGAATCACAAGCTTCCGAAGAACAAAGGACAGCAGTAGAGCTGTCGTCTTGACAGGTAAGCAAGGCAGGTAAACTCCTTTCTTTTTCCTATTTCAGGCTGATTCTGCTCTTCTTTAGCAGTCCAGTCACAACCTGGTGAGGGAAAAGACTGTTGGGGTTGCTTAGACAATCCTTCACGTGCTATGCATTTTCATGATTTCCATCATGCTCGGCTGGGAAACATTATGTAATGCTGCTTGGGCAGGTATTTCCTGAAACACGTTTAAAATTGAAATCTGGAGCATAATCATTTGGGACAAGCTCCATTAAGCTCAGTGGGAACCACTTTACCTCTGAGTAAGCATGGAAAACATAGGGTTGTTTTAATGTCAAAAGGAAGACATCTGCTCCAAAGATTAGTGAAAATAAAGAAACTGAAGAAATCAGTTGTAGTTTAAAGCTAAAAAGCAAAAAGGTCTTTTAAATCACTAGATAGCCGTTTAAAACAGCATTATGATGGCAAGGGATAGCTACCATTTACCTCTAAATGGTATTTTTCCATGTTTCTGTCTGATCGTAGATTTGAGAAGAGAATTCGACAGACCTGAGATGCCACTAGCAAATAATCACGGTAATGTTTGTCATCATTTTAAATGGTAAGTAAACCGTTTTTTCCCCTGTGACATTCCATTGCAATTTTGAAAACTAGCAATATATAGGTTTGCTTACTGTATTTCAAAATCTTTTCTTGCATATTTTATGGTTTTTCAAATTTTGACAATGTTTGTCACATATCTATGAAATATCCAGTTGCAGGCAATTTGTCAAATAGAGAATTCGAACTTTGCATTATAATGATACAGAACTATATCATTTGCCATTAATAATATAATTACCATGTCTGAAATTTTTTTAACATGTTGCAACTATTTGCTGTTATAATGCTGGATGATTATTTTTTTTTCTTTTGTCTGTTATATTGATTAGACAAATGTGAAAATGTATTTTGCTCTTTGTGCCCTGTATTTCTTGTGTATTTCTTGCATATCAGTCAGGCAATTGCATTAAACTGTTGGCTCGCTAGTTAATGATTTATTTAAAATTTTTACATTCTACTTCTCAATGTAAAAATTTCTGAGATGGCTGTAGTTTAAACATAATTACCAAAAAATGCCTATAACAAAAGTCAGATCACCATTCAAGGCTTGAAGAACTGTTAATTTTTGTCATGTTGAAACGGAGACTTTGGTTAATGGCAATTTATCAAGAAAAGAAAGAAAACAACACTGCAGATCCCTCAATATAATGACATAAACTGGTATAACGAAGAAATCCAATAGCAAAGAAATCCAATCTGGATTTCACACTTTGCCTGCCCCTGGTTTTATATTTAACGTACAGTGTATGATGTTGTAACTGTGCAAACAGTTTATTTTGAATATGGGTTATTGTACATCTGGTGTTCATGGAAGTCAACCTGCATACAATACGCAGCCTATAGGCAAAAAGTACAGGCACGGGGAATGGCCCCAGTTCTCACAGGCTATGAGTTGGTCACTGTGTAAACAGCATGTTGGGAGTAGATAGGTTTTGGTCTGATCCAGCATGGCTCTTATACATCCCTATCCACTTGAATTTGTTGTGAGCCTCTGGAAGCTAAAGTGACTTTCTTTACCCCCCACCTTCATTTGCTGTTAGGTATCTTCAAGTTGCTTCTGATTTATGGAGACCCTGGTATATGTTTGACATTGCCTTCCTCTTAGGCTGAGAGACTGTGACTTGTCCAGAGTCATCCAGGGTGGTTCCATGTCCGAGCAGGGATTCAAACCCTGGTCTCCCAGAGAACCAGTCCAGCTACTGCCCCTGTACAGGTTCTCTCCCCATTTCATGCAGCCTATTATATACACCAAATAGATTGGAAAGGCAAAGGGGAACAGAGTGGCAAGTCTGGGATGACTTGAATAACATGTGGAGGGCTGCTGGTTGTGGTGTTTGTTATTATTAATTTTATTTATATTTTGCTCCCCTTCCCTTTTTTAACCAAGGCTAGGAGTCACTGTGGACTACACATTAAAAAATATGACAGTTAAATCATACAAAAACCCAAAATTTAAGCCAAATTAAATTACTAATCATATTAAAAATATACATTTATAAAAAAGTTAAACAATGCAATTTAAAGCAATATAGCTCTTAAAATTCTTTTTTTTAAAAAAACCTTCCATTCTAAAAGTCTGTCTGAATTACAAAGTCTTTGCCTGCTGATGGAAGGAGAGCAAGGAGAGTGCTGTTCTACCCCCTGTAGGGAAGGTGTTTCAAAGTCTAGCGGCAGCCATTGAGGTGGCTTTCTCTTGTGTTCAAACTACCAAACCTGTGAAGGTGGTTTGACTGAAGGAAAGGCCTCTCTTATGGATCTCAGGTCCAGGCAGCCTCAGATGGGGAGATACAGTTTACCAGCTAGCCTGGAGATTCCAATCTAGGGGTTGGAATGCAGAATGTTCTACCCTCATGCAATGGCGCTTTGGAAGGACTGAAGCCCAAGGACTGGAGAGCACATGCTTTGTATGTGAAGTTTCTTCTTTGTGGTCTTTCTGTGTGAAGTATCCCAGTTTCAATGCTTATATTCTCCAGCTAGGGTTAGGAAAACTTTCTGTCTGAACTCTTGGAAGACTACTGCTGGTCAGTATTATCCTAGATTGAACAACTGTTGACTTATTCTACGTTTTCTTGCCCAACTTCTGGAAGACCAATAAGTCCACAGCAGAGGGGGAGTCCAACTCCCAGCAACCTCAGAAGGATGACAGATTTAGCTCAACATCTGGAAGGTCACAGTTTGCCACCCTTGGTATCTAACAGTAGTAGATAACTGAAGTGGGTCAGGGGGCCAGTTTGGTGCCCCACATACTGCTTTGAAAACTGAGTAATTAACAAAAATGTTCCACAGTGTGGTAGACCACAACAGTCTGTTTAAAAAGAGTGAATCACTGCTCTTTGATGCTTCTGGAAAGAGCAATTCTCTTTTATTTTTGGCCAGAGAAAGAGAGATCCAAGAAAGGACCAAGAGATGAAAAAATAGCCAAGGGAGTAGGTGCACATGTGTGTCTCTAGGATCACACTTTGCCCACTCCTGATCTAATGCACTGAGAGCCAAATTTGCAGTTAACAAACTTTGACCTTCTTAAGGGTAACTGGGAAGAGAGTGACCTTCTAAAACCGTTCCAGTCCCTCCCCCTTGCAGTTATTATAGCTGATTGTTCCTGGGTTTGCCAAGCTTACATTTAGTTTTCCTGGTAATACAGAGCATAGGTGGGCAACTCTAATTTCTGGCAGAAGTAGTCTGGTGGGAGAAACAGTATGAGTTCATGCTGCCTATTGAGAATGAACAAATCTGGCATCTTCCCAGGAAAAGTTAAGAACACAAATAGACTCCCATATTGCCATCACCTTGTACATTCTCAACTCCCATTGGTGTTCCTCTGTAGGAGGGAGAGGACCTGGAAGTATAATTACTAACTGCTTGTGCTCTAATAAACACAGATGCACATCTTTTAACAGCCCCACTCCACACTTTATTAAGGATCCTCCCACTTCCTCTTCATCAGGACAGTATGTGTTACTCATAAGTAACCTCAAAGAACATCTAGAATCCCAGGTTGCCAGTGATTCCTAGTTAATGATAGGAGGATAACTAATTTGGACTTAACTGTGTCTCCACCAATGGAAATGTTAATTTGAAAATGTTCTTCACATGCTATTATGTCAGGATCCGCCTGATGTCTACGGCAGAATTGAGACAGCTGGCTGCCTAAATTAGAGACGGCAGACAGTAGATTTCAACTAAGACTTCCTGGTTAGTTTGCCAGACTGAAAACTGGAGAAGGCTCCTGCACCTTTAATGGTTGTGCAGAAGAGGCAGTTTGAGTGTTGCTTGTTGCTTGATTGTGTGACACTGGCTGAAATTCCTGCTGAATACCTGCTGGAATTCCCTCTCTACACAACCATTAAAGGTACAGCTGCCCTCTCCAGTTTCCAGTCTGGCAACTCTATTCCTCTGTGTGGGAATTCTTGCAGCAAGAGCAAGACCAATGAAAGATAAGGTGGATGTTGGTTTGCTTTAGCACGGCATTTCCTATGTTCTTCAACAAGAGTGTATTCCCAGGATCCACTTCACCAGACTAAGTATTCATATCCTAAAAGCATGCACAATTCATTTTATAAATATAAAGCATATCAAGGGACCACAGCAATTGTGGTAAAAGATGCCTTCTTGCAAGGCTCCATATGTCTCTGGCCAGTGAGAATGCAGCATGTGGGGATGAAATAATGTATGACAGCTTTGCAAACAGCCTTGAAGGGACATACATTTCTATGTATACAACTTTCCTGCTCAGATTCTGCATTTTCCTTACTTGCAGGGAAAAAAAGAAGAAAAAGAAAGGAACAGGATTTTATATATTCCTTATCTCATGAGAAATGGGAGCAGTCCTCCAAGGTCTCCATGCGGCCTAGTGCAGCCCTTTAACCCTCCACAGTTGGCCACCCCAACTTATCATTGTCCTCTGGTTAGCTTGCTTGCAGTGGGCTAGATCCAGTTGTTAGTCTCAACTGAAGTAGGTCCACTGAATCAACAGGAATTACATAACTCTTAAGTCCTCTTCATTCAATGGGTCTACTTTGTGTGGAACCAACAATTGGATTTAGCCCAAAGTGCTCATGATAAGCTTCCTTGTTCTCTTTCCAGCTCTCTCCAGTCTCAGGCTTAATTCCAACTACATCCTGTGCAAATGGCTCACAGCCAGGAAATTTTTTTTTTGCCTATGGATGGAAAAACTCCGCAATTTTGCAAATGAAGGTAAATCCTTCTACTAGAAGCATCCCAAAGAAACTAAATTTGGTGTGGAAAGCATATCATGCCAAGACATTTGTGGAGGGTTTAAAAAAAAAAAAACTTAAAATAGTTTGGTTCCTCAAACTTAACCAGAGCCTTCCAATGATAGTAAATGAAATAAAAAAACCAACATTGGTTGATGCTTTCTAGATTCGTTAGTTGTATAAAGAATTCAGAATTTTGTACTTTGATATTGCTAGCATTCACTAATTTCTGTGCTCTCTCCCTCCTTCCCTCCCTCTCCTCTGCCTTTCTTTGTGTATAACGTTGGTGCTCTCACTTGCCAGTCTTACTTTCCATCCCCCCTGCCTGTTCTGTGTGGGCCTGTGTCCGCTCCTGTCCCACCAGTTGCGTCTGCACTCAAGAAAGGAGTTGTGCCATCCTTTGTGACCGTGCTGGTCTCACACAGATCCCCAGTGAGTTTCCCTGTGAGGCCTACTCTATTAACCTGGATAAAAATAGCATCAAATTCCTTGCCGAGAGGGCATTTGGTACCCTCCCATCCCTCAGATCGCTCTCATTAAGCCATAACAACATATCCTTTATCACTCCTGGAGCTTTCAAAGGGCTGGCTAGTTTGACTGAGCTAAAAATGGCGCATAATGAATACATTCGGTATCTGCATACCAGGACTTTCACTTCTCTCAAGAGACTAATGAGACTGGACTTAGCAGACTGTAACCTTTTCAATATTCCAGACAGGATTTTTATAGAGCTTCCAGCCCTTCGGGAACTCTTTTGCTTCCAGAACAATTTCCGAAGGATTCCAGGAGCTATAAGAGGGATGGAGAATTTGACCCATGTTTATTTGGAGAAAAACAGGATAGAAGCTGTGGCATATAATTCTCTTCTGGGTCTGACCCGACTGAAATATCTCAATCTACAAGACAACAGAATCAATGTAATTCATGACAGAGCTTTTCAGGATTGTCGGAAAATGGAGTACCTTTATTTAAATGACAACTTCATCAGTGACCTCCCTGAGAATTCCTTTGATGGTCTGCGACGTCTCAAGATGCTTAATCTCGGTGGTAACTTTCTGAGGAACGTCTCCAATACCTGGTTCCGGGACCAGTTTGAATTGGAGGTTTTGTATTTGGACAGAAATCGGATAAGCTACATTGAAGAAGGTGCTTTTGAAAACCTCACGAGTTTAGTGTCTTTGCACTTGAACAGCAACAACTTAACCACCTTGCCTTTCTCA
Source organism: Ctenosaura bakeri (assembly GCA_948474755.1). Classification (NCBI taxonomy): domain Eukaryota; kingdom Metazoa; phylum Chordata; class Lepidosauria; order Squamata; family Iguanidae; genus Ctenosaura; species Ctenosaura bakeri. Next base: position 196,102 of record CAOLHI010001664.1, read on the forward strand.
GTCTTCCAGCCTGTTTACTTTATAGGAAGGCTCTACCTTTTCCGGAACCCCTGGGAGTGTGACTGCCGTATTGAATGGCTGAAAGAGTGGATGGAGAATTACAGGCTTGTGAGGGATATTCCTTGTGCTGCCCCATCTTCTGTAGCTGGTCTTGACTTAACTGATGTTGTCTTTGAGAGAACAGCTGACGGCTTCTGTCTTGATCCGGAGGAGTTAAATGTCACAACTGACAGCCCTTTTCCATCTGGAGAGCCACAATCTACTACAGAGAACAAGTTCAACAGCCTTATATCCAAATTTCTACTTCAGAAGGGCCTTTCAGAAGAGGTAGTAAACACCACAGAAAGTTTTATCAATACTACCTTGTTTGATGGATTGACTAATGAGGCATCTTTTGGACAAAGGGAATATAATATCAGATTAATGTGTTCTTTTAACTTTTGGCTATTTATTATAGTCCAAACAATAGAGAATAAATAGCTCTCATCAGTTCTAATGTTTGGCAAAATTTAGCTTTTGTACAAGATAAGAGCTATTAAGAAAAGACTTCAGATAATGAATTGAGTACAAAAAGTCTATGTGGTAAGATTAATGCATATTTACACTTCACAATCTGGTCTGAGTTCACATTTGAAAGGAAACTTCAGATTCATGGAGAGAACATCCATTTTATCATCTGGTATACTTGGTTCGATTCTGCCATTACTCTTCCAAAAGAGTGACTCTAAAAGACTGACCACCAGGAATAAATGTAATTCAAAGTCACACTGGTGTGAGGACAAGGTTAATAGTAATAACACTGCTATTCTAGTCATATTTTGTAAACAAGACATGGCTTAATAATGGAGATAAAGAACAAGCAGAATGGTGACCTACCAGGAAAATTTCATAGAATGGACTCAGTCAAATTGTATTTATCATTGCTAAGTTTACATGGGATTTGCATGATATTTTGTTTTACATAGAGACTCCTATCATAATTACTCAAAAAGGAAAACCAAAAAAACCAAGGGGTTTTTCAAGCCCCTGGTAACCACAAATTTAGCTGATGAAAAGTATAATAACCTCATTGTGTTAAAGCAGATAATTTCATTTCTCTTGCCATGCATATTTCCTCAGTTTTGCCTGCAGAGCATCTCACTGCATACTGTAATTGCTGAACTTGTGAGATAAAGGGCTAGCAGATTCATTGCCTCTATTCAATTCTCCTTAGAGGAGGGATCAGCTGATTTAAACTTTATAAAACCAATGGTGTTTCACTTGTCTTTCCTTTTGGATCTGGGGAAGGTCAATCAGAGGTATGAGAAGCAATGAACAATGAAATAGTGAAATTCATAATAGCATGGTGTACCAAAAATACATGGGTGGCACGTGAAAGTAAGAGCAAAAGAGGAGCCCTACTGAGTCAGACTTAAAGTCGATCTGCTTCTGTGTTCTAATTCCACAGTGGCCATCAAAATGCCTATGGGAGGTCCACAGGGCAGATAACAGCATATCTAATGTTCCCCAGCAAATGGTATTGAGAACCATATTGCCTTTGACACTGGAAGTATTATACAGCGACTACTAGCCATTAATATATCTCATCCTCTTTTACAACCATCTAGACTAGCCATCACCACTACTTCTCATGCTACTGAATTCTATCGTTTCAGATGAGCTGTGTGAAAAAGTAGTTCCAATTTTAAGACAGAAAATCTCTCAATATTCTCTCAACATTCAGCTTCAGTAGATGATGTTAACGTTATGAAAGGGAGATTCCCCCAGGCATCCATTTCATTTCATCATGTATGTGGTTCACTTCCCCCTACCTCTGTTGTTCACCTTTCTAACTTAGTGAGCCAACATGCTTTAGCATTTTTGTTCAGGCCTTTTAATATTTGGGTCATTTTTTTTTTGTTTCCCCAGATCTAAAATATTCTAGACCAGAAATGTACACAATATTTCAATTATGGTTACAACCAATATTTGAAAGGTGTTATAGTATTGGGAGATTTTTTTAAAAATGATTTTACCTATGACTTCTAAAGTGAAACCTGCAGTTTTGACAACAACCATGTGGCAGGTAGAGGCTTCATGGAGCTGTTCACTCCAAAACTTTCTTGGTTGGTCGCCACAAGCTCAGCATAATTGGAAAACTAGGATCTTTTGCCTCAGTTTGTACCACTTTACACTTGCTTATCCTAACCTACTTTTAATGCCCATTTATTCAGTTTCGAACTCCGTTTGGAGATAGATCTTCACAGTCCCTTTTTATTTTAACTATTCCTAATAAACTAGAGCAGCTGCAAATTTGCCCATGACACTTCCCATCTGAATCCAGATAATTTATGAACAAATTGAAAGCATCAATTCCTCCTCTTGGAGGTCATCACTGCTAACATCTCTCCATTGCAAGAGCTGTCCATTTATTCCTCTTCACTGTTTGTTGTTCTTTAGCCAATCATCAGTCCCTAAATGTTTCATCTTACCCTATAACTGCAAAGTCTGCTCAAAAGTCTTTGGTAAAGATGACTTTATCAAACAGTCTTTTGAAGGTCTTAGCAACCATTGTTTACCATATTACCCTTCTCAGCTTGTTTGTTGATATTCTGAAAGATCTCTAGAAAGTAAATGAGACAAGGCTTAAGTTTGCAAAAGGCATGCTGATTCTCCTTTAGCAAGAACTATACTTCTTTGTGCTTGGTAATTTGGCATTTAATAAAGTTTTCCATTGATTTCCCCGAAACAGATATTACTTTAACTAACTAGTACATACTTGATTCCCTTTTTAAAACTGGTGTTACTTTAGACATTTTGTAGTCCTTTGGTACATAGAAGTCAGTCTTAGGAATGCTGCTGATGTTCTAACTAATACATAGTATCCATGAAATGTTAGATGTGTATAATTGAACATGTAAAAATTTTAAAGTGGAGTTCACATCTCCCAAATGGATACTATCTTGAAATGATTATTTCTGCATGACTTCTTTCAAATGGGAAATAATTAGACTTCAAGCTCTGATCACTATCTGTTTTGGAGAAAATCCTGTGTAGACTGAAAGAAGGCCTCCTGGCTAAAAAAACTACCAAAACATGCAAAATAGCCAACAGAGCCCCTTCAAGAAGTGGTGAGAAGAATGGAATCAATGGCTGCTGTCTCATCTCTTTGTACTTTCTGTAAAACCATGAGCCAAGTATAAAGCTGATGTAGCTTGTGAGCCCAATCTATTAATGCCTCCACATAATTTTCCTATTCAACAATGAATTGTATTTTGACTGAGCATTTTCTCATGATGTGTGTCATTGATCTGAACTACACTTCCCCCAAGTTATTTATCCATCTTTCATAGATAAAAGGAAAATAAAATTCAGACAGTCTATAAAGCAATGCTGAAAACATTATCTATCTACATAATATAATGTATAAACTGACAGAATCCACCATCCCAAGGAGAGTGGTGATCATCGGTGGCTTAGATGGCTTTGAAAACAAAAGAAAAAATATTAGGATTTCTCTTTTATCAACATCTTCTATCTGCCATGATTAAATGGATTCTTCATATTGAAATGTTGTATACTTTCAAATGTACAGATATACTGGTGATAAAAAACAAGGGCATGGTATCACCACATGTCCTGGTTGTGAGCTTCTAGAGGCATTTGGCCGGCTGCTACTGGAGACAGACTGCCTGATTAAGTGACCCTTGGCCTCACCGCTTGCTGGCTGGGCTTGGTGAGGAGTTATAGCACAGCACATTGGCTACCGACCAGGTTGGGGAGGGCTGTTCTAATGTAGAAACCAAACTCTGAAACAAAATGTTTCCTCTTTACAGATTCATTCCTCATACCAACCCCTCCCAGATTTATTTCTCCATCAATTAATTGCCCACAACATTCATTGCCCTACCAGATGGCCTCAGAACAAAACAAAACAAAAATTTATTTTTAAGATTGTAATGTTTTCAAAATCAGATTGCCTCATCTGAATCATGTCAGTGGAATTCAAAGACTTAGCTGTGTTAGTTGGGATCAGTATGCAAAGGGATATTCTAGCACCTTTGAGACTAACTGAGAGAAGGAAGTTTGTAGCACAAGCTTTCTTAGATTGAGCCTACTTCATCAGACTGCAGATGCATCTGACGAAGCAGACTCAGTCTACAAAGACTTATGCACCAAACTTCTTGATCTCAGTCTCAAAGGTGCTACAATATTCCTTAGCATATGCAATCATATCAGTTCTCGTTCATTCTTGGAAATCTGTGGGGGTTGTGAGAGGACTCTAGGGATGGGGCTGAAGGAAGGAGGATCCACATCTCTGGCACTCCTCCCCCTCAGCCTGGTGCTGGTGTTGGGAGAGACTATTTCTCTGCATCAAAGAGGCAGAACTCAGACAGGGACACAATTAAACAGAGATACATATGAAAGCTTCAGCTGTTTTCCTGCCAGTCATTTACCTGTATCAGCCAAACTAATATGCCTCTCTCCCTATCCCTCCTCTATAAGCACAGTACAGGAATCTATGTGGTTCTTCAGAACTGTCTACAAAAAGAAAATAATAAGTAAATACCCCTGTATTGACTACAGTATCAGAAGCCCTTGATTTGTTCCCAAACATCACTTGAGGGTCATAATTGCTACAATAAAAATATGTTTTTTAAAAATGCATCCTTTTTTACTTGAGTTTCCTGTGCCTTTAATTGCTTTGCCATGCTGGATAAAGAGCTGTAAATGTATGCAATGCTATGAAATACGCTGCATGGAAAGACACTATCTATACACATACTTTATTTTTAGTAGTTGGAATAAAACACCCACCCACCCACATGCAGCATAGTTTAACGTAATGGAAAATTTAAAGGTTTGAACACTAAAAGAATCCTAGATTTTATTAATATTGTTGTACCATAATAAATGTATGTGGATGTGCTTTGATATAGCAAAATCTATTCAAAAGACTCTCCCTTGGCATAAATATAAAATATTTGAAGCTGTCACCCAAAGAGATGGTTCTGTTGATGGAACTCCTGCACAGAGAACCAGGGAAAAGCAATTCCCTTTCCTTGCTGAATGCTCCCATGGAAAGCCTGTTCCGGGTAACCTTTCAGAAGTAGTTTTTGGATGGCACAGAAGGAAGAAAGTTTCACTGTATTGTCTGGATAGCCGGTCCCCTCATGAGGCTGTTCAGAGAACAAAATGGCAAATTAAAATAGCCGTATACAACTATTTTTAAGCATAATTTATTTACTTGTCTTTATAATTGGAATTTTAGGGAAGAATTGGCAAAAGAGATAGTTTGAATAGGGTCTTTTGAAGCAAACCTTGATGATGAATTTCAAATACATAAATCAGACACTCTTTAACACATGAGGTAGCATTAAAAATGCCTGAATCTAAGGCTGATGCTTTGTTTAAAAAAATATTGTTGATACCCACTATTTCAGTGGGACCTTTCAGAATTGCCACCTTAGTGAGAAATAATGACCAACCTGGCAATGATGGATGGAAAGGTACCGCTCAGCTCTTCTAAATCTGGCCACTATTGAAAGCCACAGACATCTCCCTCTTTCTCAAGCCAATGTTTGGCACCTAACAGAATAGATTTTATGCTGCCAAATTTTAAAACTGCATGGTTCAATTGTTGTTCAAGTCAGTTAGGCAAAGCATCCATGAACTAACAGAAGCCAGTGATTTTGGACAGAGTATTAAATACATCAGAATCAAAACATTCTAGTAAAAAAAAAAGTTAAATGACAATTTTCCTCTGTAAATAAATGGGCCAGATGGTTTGATAACAACTTGATTGATCTGTTCTGTCCATTACATTCCATGACTTTGGATTTCCAAGCTATTTATGAAAGCAATAATCTTCTTAAACGCTACATTCAACTGCACTTTATAAAAGGTTCTCTACTCCCCTGCTTCCCACCCAAAGCCTGTATCAGTGAAATGCTCTAGATTAAGTTGAGGATTTCTATGGGGAAAACATTATTGTTCATCATGTGATTTGTGGTTTGACTGCAGAAATTTGACAGAACTGCTACCAGAAGTAAGAATAATGTTCACTTGCGCTGCTGGTACAAGTAGTTGTCTAATACTATATATTTAGGAATTGATAAGTTATACATTTAGGAACTTATAAATGTTGCTTTCTGTTTCAAGATCTTTAACCTAAAAACCATATTACTATAGATGTAAGTTACAGGAAAGTAGCTTTTAAGCCACTTTTTAGTTCTGTTTCTCAGAACTAAAGAAATTGTTGTGACTTGGAATTAGTAACCAAAATTTAACCATCTCTGTTTTCTCTTAAAGCAACAAGTACAAACTTTTGATTTTAAAGCTGCTATATTACAAGATACAGAAACACATAGGGATGAATATGGCTGTCCAAGCATCAGAACAATTTAGCTCTCCCTCCTCAAGAAAGCCCACGCATCTTGAAAAGCAAGCTACAGTTCGCAAAAGAAACAGAACTTATTTGCCTTCAAGGTAATACAAGACTGCCTGTTGCTGCATTTCTTGTGAAGATGATATATTAGTACTCTCAATTCCTCAAAACTGAGGAGGAGAGGGGAGGGAAACATGATGACAAATTTGTGGCATGGATCTTATAACAACAACAACAACAATAACAACAACAACAACAACAGCCTTTCTCTGAAGATGCTGAAGTGCACTGGTCAGCTGGCTTATTGTTGATAGTTTTTATTTTCCCAGGATCTCTCCACCAAGATCTTAATGATCTCTGACATTTTTTCCCCTTTGGATCCTTTGGTAAGAACAAGGATCATGTAGAGAGGGTCACACTCTGCTTTTCAATCAAGCCAAATTTTGCACTCATTCTGTGGGTATGCAAGACATAGAGATAGAAAAACTTACGTGTGCTTCATCCACAAAGACATGCAAAAGGTTTAAATGCATGCAAGCTACATTATGTTACCATTTGCTCATCACTCACCATTCCCAATCTGAATTTTCCTCTATTTATTTTATCTTCGTACACATTTCAAAACATTGCAAAATTCAAAGAAACTTTCTACCTTTGAAAAAACCCTCTCTTGGAAACTAACAAGTTAGTCCCTTTCAGCAGTACAATTTATGTTAAAATATCCACCTAAAAGTAGGTAATGCCAAAGCCACAAGTACCTCCTTTAGATGGCCGTTCCAAATTTAATTGAGCAACATGATTCTCTGGATACCCACTCCACCACTTCTGATATGATGGCAGGATTCCAAAATTCATCAAAGTTCTCAGGCTCACACAAGGGTGCAATCCTTATCTCAGTGTTATTTTGCGCATTCAGGTCAAAGTCAGCATCTTGAATTCAGCTTGTGAAACCAGTAGGTGTAACATGCTCTGAATAGTCAGCCAACACGAATCCCCAGTCCCAGATAAATTATATTACACTTTAACCTGGAGGTGACGAGCATAAATTACAGGAAGAAGGCTTGGAGTTTCTATGAAAGGGGCAGCTGGCAGAAAGTGTTTTAGCCACAGCTATCGCATAGGCACCTAGATGCAGATCTGGGTTGAGAAGTACTCCTAACTGCGAATATGTCACATCTAGGAAAGTGCAATCCACTGAGAATAGATTGAAATGTAATCTAGGATTACAAACACCAAGCATGAGTACTTCCATGTTGTTTGGTTAAGTTTCCTTTGGTTCAAGTTAATCTACTCCAAATTACCACCAGACACTAATTCAGAGCTTTACTTGCCTCCCTAGGATAAGAAGTGGACACAAAAAACAAGAGATTGCTGTCATTTCACTCAATCACTACTACAGATGCAGCCACATGGCCATTCTGCTCTTTTCTAAAACTGCCTCTTCCTAGTTGCTGTTTCTTTACATTTAACAAATAGAAAAAGTTCTCTTTTTAAAAAAATCATAGGATGTACTGTTTCTGACAGATGTCACATGTCTTTTGTAACATCTACTTCTACCTTGGGTTGCAAAAGCAATCAAATAATGGGGCGGTAGTGGCAGGTTGTTATCTGTACTGTTTTTTCCAGAAGTGAATTGGTGGTACCATTTCTCATTCACTCTGAAGTCCATCTGCTGCACCATGATAAAGGAAACTTCCAAATGTGAATGAGATTAATGAAATGAAATTGAGTTTCACTATTGCTATGATTCCAATTAGCGATGGGCCAACCGAATACTCGGATCCTCAAATCCTGGGGAAAGATTCAAGATTTGTGGATCCGAATCCCTCCACCAAAATGGAATCTTTTGAATCCACCAAGTAAACCAGGCAGAGATCAGAGAGCACAAGATCATGCTCTCTGCATCTGTCTCCCGGCTGTCCTGGGCCCGATCGGGTGGAGGGTGGCCAGGCGGAGACCGGGGAGCATGAGATCTCAATCAGGCCTTTGGTGCCCCAGATATGCCAAACTTGTTTTTATTAAAAATTGGTGCCTCTGGGACCTGCCAAAGGCCTGACTGGCCAGCAGGGCACAATGCTGTCAGCGTGCTGAGGCTGCCTGTTCCCAGGGCTGTCTGTGCTGGCTCATGCTGCCTGTGCCTGCTGAGGCTGCCTGCCTGTGCCGCTTGGGGCTCCCTCTGCTGGTTGGGCTGCGCGCGTCTGCTCGTCATGCCTGTCCACATGGCTGCCTCTCTCTGCAAAGTAATAAAAAATCTCTCTTTTGACTTGATCCTTCTTTCCCTTGCTTTTAAAACCCCTTTTAAAAAAAAAGGATTCGAAACATTTGAGATTTGTGAGATTCGTGGATTCCCAGAACCTTCCAGGGATTCGGATCCAGATTTGGAAAATTCTGGATTTGTCCCATCCCTAATTCCAATGCTGTATATGTGGGTATATTTAGCACAGTTACAATGGAATCACAGTGGAACTCAAATGGATCGAAATGGTTTATAGGATGAGACACTGAGATAAAATTTTAAGAACCAAGTTCAGGACTACACAATAGCAGTTACTACAGATTTGTTTGCATTTTCTTTGTGGAATCATACCTACACATGACATTTGGATACAAATTCACAGACTGATCTTCATTTAATATCAGGTGTGCTTCTTTTCTCTTCAGTTTCTTAAAGAAATTCCTGAAAGCTGATCTACACCTTCAGGAAACCAGTTAAAAGGAAACATAGTACCTGAAATCAGAATATTACAAAACAGTGAAGTAATTCACCATGCAAATGCTCTCATTTCTTCTTTAAACTGTAAATTATCTAGACAGATGCCCCTTTTTCTCTTCTTGAGATACATTTTTCATTTAAAACAGTAATAACTGTAAGATTTTTCACTCCAGCTGAAAACAAAGCCCCAGATTTATAACTGAAGACTAGTCACACTTAATATGCTTTTTAAGACATCTTCATGTAGTACAGGTATGGTAGTACAGGTATACTTCAGTTAATGTGTTCCTAGGCAACACCTCTTTAACAAAAATCTGGTATCAGAGGCAGAAATAACACAGAAAAGATAGATAGGTGTCTACACCACATGAAAGAAGAGAAATTCAACATGTTTCAGCAACCTTTGCGTCTAAAGCTAACAATATGCACATGTGAATGAGGTCAGGTAAGCCTTGAATAAGCTGAAAAGGAACATTTTGAATCCTCCGGAGACCACTTGAAAGCTTCTTCCAAAACATATCCAATGCTTCTTTTTCTTTTGATAGTTTTCATTTCTTGTGATGATTTCCATTTTCACGGCCAGACTTCTAGATCCGTATTGCTTTAACATGATGAGGGAAACTGGTGAGGCAGACTTATCTGCTTTTGCCCTCTCTGTTTTGGTGTTCAACATACTCCATAAGGGATTCTTGGAGACAGCAGCTGTTTACCCTACCTGTTGTCAGCAGGTACATATGACTACAGAGCAGAATCCTATTATTAACCCAACTCAAGCTTTTATTGCTTTATTTACTGCAGGCAAACTGTTACCATTTGACATTAAACAGTCTGACAGTCTTTGTTTCTCCAGCTTTCCGTCATCACCTTCCCAATACTAACACTACTAAAAACTGCCAGCTAGACAGAGGACAAGAAAGAACTAGGGCGATTTGGTTTATAAGAAGATTTGTAAGAAGATTTTGTAAATAGAAGCTTCTTCGCCAGAGGCTTTTTCATCCTTCATCAGGAATGCTATGTTAATGGTTATTTTATGTATAGTCAACCTTCCCTTTTATCACCTGTATTAGGATTATTGCTTTTCTAGATTACCAGGACTAAGGAAAAGTACTGATAGACTTCAACAATCAGAGAATCAATCAAGATATTATGCTTCTGTTCCAAGACTCTGATCTTACCTGCTCTTTGTGACGTATTTTGCAGTTTAAACAACAAATAGCCTTTTATACACCTGTATAAGAAATATGATCCGTTAATTCATGTGCCTTTGGGATTACCATATGAAAAATATTGTTGATATTGATACTTTAAAATACATGATGCCTTAAAACCTGACACAACTTAAGGAAAATGTGTTCTCTTTGTAAAGTAAAAGTACATTTCTAAACTTGCTTGGAAATGTATACTCTTATCACAAAGTGCACAAATGTGCCACTTTCTACTGAAATGTTTGACACCTAATATAGAACTGACATTTTTTATTGGTCATCATCCAAATTACATGCTCTCAAAGTTCCCTCCCCAAACACCTTAAGTTTGCTACATGAGGTTTCTAGTTGAAACCAACAACATTTTAGAATGCAGTATCCTGACAGAGACATAAAAAATAGACAACTGATGCAATTTTAGTGGTTTCTCCACCATTTATCTATCCTTTTAACATTGCTGTTGTGTGCCCTCAAGTCATTTTCACTTTATGGCAAATCCAAGTGAATCTATCATGGGTTTTTTTTGGCAAGATCTTGGCAAAGTTTGCCTTTGTCTTCCTCTGGGAGAATGTGATTTGCCCAAGGTCACCCCATTGGTTTTCATGGCCAAGCAGGGATTTGTTATCCAGATTTGTAGTCCAATATTCAAACCACTACATCACACCAACTCTTTTCACACAAAAGGCTTTGAAAATGTAAATATTAAAAACTATATGTAAATATATGTAGATATATATATATAGATATGTAAATATTAAAAAAATCAATATTTGAAGATATTTACTTTTTTTTTTTACCAAGCAAAATACACAAATGATGTATTTAGTATAATAAGCCAAGTTCTATTAATTGTATATTAAGTTCTGCTAACCATCCCAATGTATTTAGTCAGGTATGCATCACAGACTTCATCACTTTAGTCAACCGTGCTACCAAAATGGAGTTTACTTCTCCTAGCAGCACACAGAACCAGCCTTATGAACCAGGCTGTGTTTTAAGAGCTGCTGGGAAGGACCTTCTTTGTCCCCCGCTCCCCGTCATCACAGATACATCTGGTGGGAAACCAGGAAAGCCCTTTCTTAGTGGCTGCCCCCAGTCTTTGCAACTCCCTTCTCAGAGAAGTAAGACTGGCATCCTCCCTTTCTTTCTGCAGACTAGTGAAGACTTAGCTGACAGGCATTTGATGAGTGACTGTCCAAAGCCCGTCTCACCTAAGCTGGATCTTGCTAATTGTTGCATTGGAGTGTGTTTGTCTTTAATGATGTATTTTTCAAGCTACTTTTCACTTTTTAAAATCTCATTTTAACTTTTGTTATCTTGTGAACTTTTAACATGTTTTTCTAAAAAAATTTGTTGTAAGGCCTTTTGAGTAGAAAAAGGCCTTTCCTTTTTGTAACAGAAGTAACGGGAATCTTGTGTTTCTTGTATTTCAATGTATGCTTAGAGTTGCATCCGATTATGTTCATGCACCAGTAGACATCGATTCTCCTTCTCCAAGGGAACTTGTTCAGAGTGGGAAACTTGTGGACTCCTCATGCTAATAGCCTACAACTTCTACCACTCCTAACTAGCATAGCAGTGCTAAGGGATGACAGGTGTCACAGCCCAACAGTATCTGGAGTGCCACTCCTGAATTACTTGATGTAAAGTATGTTTCCTACAGATTGGAAGTGGAGTAAACCACCACTCAAGAACACTGGCCATTTCTGCACTACGCTGTTACAGTGCTATTAATTCCACTTTCAACATCCTGTGGAATCCTTGAGTTTGCAGTTTAGGGAGGGGCATTTAGAATCCTCAGCCAGACAGCTCTTTGGCCTCAGTAAACTACAAAGCCCTGAATTCCACAGGGTGTTGAAAGGGGAATGTGTGTGGAAATGGTTATTACTTTAGAGAAAGTTTCAAAAGTTGATAAAATGCTGCCGAGAAGGGTTAGGGTAGTTATATAACAGTGAGTTCTTTAGAAGAATTATTGAAGACAAAATGCATAAACTAATGAAATAACTTTAGTTCAAATAAATTTGTATCCCACACGCATACTTTTCAAAGATCTTGTACCCAATATATTCTTTGAGGACCTAAGAATGTTCAGATTCTTCTGCATACTTCTTGAGAACCTTAAGATTACTACTTTCAGCTAAATCAAATGAAAAAGATGATCAGACTGTGGGTTGCCCTCTGCCTATATGGCCATAACCTGTTTTGCAATCTTACCTAATTGAAATACATGGCTGCACAGCTGTGATGAGCTGCACAATTTTCATTGTTTCTGCAAACCTTTTACTTGCAAAGGGTTTGTGATGGGAAAGAGCTTCCTACAGTTATGCCTGAATGTCTTATCTGTGTTTTTGGCAGACTGCCATGCAAAATGGCTTTAGATTTAGCTGTACTATTTATGATATATCAGCGTGTACATTGATATGATATAAGCAATATATTGAGGTGGGGGCTTTAAGAATCCATTAAAATACTATCAGTTTTCATAGTTTAGATTTCAATTGCCATTTCCCTACCAAAATGACACAACTTTATTATGCATTTCTATGACATTCTCTCAGCCTCAGTGGAAGGCAAAGGCAAACCCACTCTGAAAAACTTTTGCCAAGAAACCTCTGTGATAGGTTCACCTTAGGTTTGCCATTAAATCAGAAATGACTTGAAGGCACACAACAACAACAAGATGTGAAAAAAAGATATCTAGTTTAGAAGCCCTAGTAAAATTCAGGTTTTATGTTTTCTATATTAAGAGAAATTCCAAACCAACTAAGATTTCAGTCAAGCATTTTATGACAAACAGAAGATATAGAGAAAGAGAACTTTCATATTAGTCCATTTAGATTTTATACTGTTTCTGTTGGGATAAATTTCTTCACAAAACAATAGCTGTTTAGATCAGATATTTTGGATTGCTTTCTAACAGTCTAAACACTTACAAAACCTCCTCTGTTTTAATGGGTGAAACACAGTGCTACTTCCTTAGCTCGGAAAAGCCATCATGCCATGCTGCAGTTCTTTACTCCATTAAATGGTGGAATGAGTCAATGAAACAGAAGTTTGTATGAGATATCTATTATATTTTAAAGCTCTAAAAGGTCCCTATATCTTCTAACAGGATGTATTCAGTAGATCAACATGTGTGTGCCTGGGTTGCTCCCTAAAACAATTTTAAATGTATTTTAAACAGCATGTGTTTTCAATGATCATCTAGATAGATGCTCATCTATAATCAGAACAATTCTAACTGGGATTGTACAATGGTTTAATTAGCAAAAATATATTAATTGGCAGATATGTTCAACCAGCATAAAATATAAATCATATACAGACTTGTCTGGAAAGGGTCACGTGGATAAGGAAAAAAAAGCCTTAACATGACCCTAAGTTCAACCTTGACTTAGATTTGAGCATGGCCAGGTTGTGTAAGATAATCTTTTCAAGGAGAATAGCCATCTCTAAGCAGAGCAACCTCCTACTGTGAGCATTTCCTACTGAAGCAAGCACAAAACATCTCCTAAAATCCTGTCTTCAGACACAGAAAGCCATAAAAGCAGTTATTAACCCAGGCACCTATTTGTTGCAAACTCCAAAAACACAAAGAGCCTTGTTTGTTTTGACAGCACTGGCTCAGGAAAACATGAAGATTTCCACCAAATCACTCATTGCTTTGTCCTCACACCTATGACTTCTTTCTGATCCCCAATCACACAGACATCAAAACTTTTTGCCATGTACATGTTAAAATCATCAACGTTTCCTTCACACATTAACAACCATCAACCCATCCTGTCACCTTTTATCCACCCTGCAAATCTTTTATTTATATAGGTAGAGAGTTATTAATGCCTCCTGCCTGCAGGGCAGATTTCTGGATATAGAAGCATGCTAATTTTGGGTCCTTGTTACAGCATTTTGGATTTCGGGGATCCACTTTGTCCCTCAGATCTTTTGCTGTCCTTGGATGAATGCCCAAGCCCTTTCATCCTTCTCTGCTTCTTTCTGGATGGTAATAAATATAACCCAAGCTCCTTTCTATTTCTCTATCCAACTTTCCTCCCTTTCATTTCAGTTAGCTTTGTGTGCCTGCATGTGTGTGACTATTTGTGTGCATGTGCATGTATATTTTGCCCTGATAAAACACATTTAAATAGTACTGTAAGTCTTCTGGCTGATCTCTTTTTAGCAGTTACCTCCCTGCCCCCGTAGAATATAGGTGTCAGATCTCATTAAATTATCTTCCTCTCGCAGGCCACCTATACACAGTAGAGAGGATCCATTTTAGGGCCCACTGTATTGTCAGCATAAGATAATAAAGTTTTTTTTGCATAGAATTGTTCTTGAGTTTAGGAATTCCTGCAAAATAGAATAATTTTGAATACTGCAAATACTCAAAGTACCAGTTATCTGGTTTTCAGGGATTCTAAATGCATAACTCTATCATCAATTTTGTAAGAAAAAAAAGGGGAGCCATATTCTTTCACAACATAATACCCAGAGAACATATGATGCCGTTACACTGTTAAAACATAAGTAGACAGGTCTCAGGAGAGTCAGTGCTGAGATGAGATGCTGCCTACTGTTTTAATTATCTATATCTGTTGAAAGAATACAAGTGTAACAATAAAAAGATTTTTTTTTTGAAAGAGCAGCTTTCAGGGAAGAAGTATAATCCTGTATCAGTAAATCTCATGAGCCCAATCTACTAAAATATAATCCCATTAAATTTAAACGTACTATAATCAATAGATTTAAACGTTCAAGATTTTGCCCCATTCATTCAAGCTTAGAACTGAATGCAGCAATAACAGCAAAAGTGTAATATCACAGATGATGGAGGACAATGCAGTTCCATTAAAATTAAATATCATGGCAATTTGCATCTCAAATTTATGCCAGAACTTCCAATAAATACACAGCTGGGGAAAATGTTTAAGTGAAGAGTATGACTTGTTGCTAATCTCCATCATTCATGGTCAAGTACACTGACACAGCAAAAGAATAAGTACTTCAATAAATTGTAAAACTAGGAAAAATCTGCAGGGATTTGGTCCCTAATACATGTTAAGATTTCAAAGGGAGACTGAAAACTTCTTAGATCAAGTCAACACACTTCCAGAGCAACAAGTCAGAATAGTATGCTCAGTTCCTTACAAATTATATCAACAAGAATGAAAACTACTGTAGCTTGCTTCAAAAGTTCTGCCAGCACAGTATTACCAAGTTGCATGGAGGCTACATGCTCTGATGACACAGACAGGCCAATTTCTAAGCATTAAAGCTAATTAATATCCTTAATCAAAGACAAAAAAAGAAACATTTTTTCCTTAGGTTTGGTATGTCATATTCAGAAATTCAAAACTAGTTTGCAGTGTACAGAGTCTTTTCAGAAGGTGTCATGGCGTATACATCAATATAAATCTAGGTGCTTTTTATAGGTACTTACCTGTAAGCGTGCAGAGTACCACATGTCAAAATAATGGCCTGTCCTTGAATTCTTTTGTTACCAAAACACATTTTGAATTTATGACTATTAACATTATTTTTAAGAATGATAACTAGCTCAGAAAACTGATCACAAGTACTACCATCTTATGTGTTGACATCACAACATGAAGAATTGAAGGGAATGAATATTTCAAATATCTTTTTAAAGCCTTCAAACTTTCACAGCAGTAATATACCTTGAATTCTGATTGGTTCTTAAAGAGATGAAACTATCTACAAATGAATAACAATTCTGCATTTGAATGTGGAAGATAACATTGTTCAAAAACATACTGGAATTTAATAATAAAATAAAAAAATCCATATTAAATAATAAAAATGTAAAACAATCAGTCCAAGGTACAGCAATACTGGTGATAAATGGTGGTGAGGCTCACAAAGGCATTTTAAGCTATGATGGATAATTCTCAATATCACTCTTCTGTGAGAGTGAACAGATGTCACTTTTGCTGAGAGATTGGTCAGAGAACTCAGAAAACTGCTATAGCCCTGAGATGAATACATGGTAAAATTTGCTTATTAAGGCTCTGCATATAAAATTTAGGACTGCTTCACACATTACTGAGAACACATGTTTCTATATCAGAGTATTCACTGCCAGGAGCTGTGGCCAATTGAAAGTTACCTGCCATTCGTACCTGTGTACCACATTTATTTCGTACATTTTTGGATATATTGTTTTTTAGCATGTGAGGTACAGGAACATGCTAAAATTGTCCATGTATGAAGCGACCCTTAATTGGTAAGTGAGCAACAAATCTTGAAGTTTTGAAATCAATGCACAAATGCTACTGAATGCTAAGCTGGTAAAACTTGTTTTGCTAAATGTCTACAAAGAAGACTTTAGAAGCACTTGAACGAGCCTGTAATGAAATGAATGACCCAAGGCATTTAATTGAACACATAAAAGGAAGTATATTTAAAATAAAAAATTGGTCAGACTATAGAGTCATTTACTGTTGAAAGGAATTTACAGGGCTGATGAGTCTTTTGGAATTGTTAGTTTATCGCAATGCCTAAACTGGTTTCTTCATTGCACAGTATTTTCTCTTAAAATGTGTGCATTTTCAAAACAATTACATACATATTAAAAATCAGCATTTCTTTGCTTAAACGTAATTAAAACGTTAATACTCTCAGACAACACAGATCTGAAATGGTGAAACCAGTAATTTTTTTCCCCTCCCACCTTTACAACAAATTAAATTGAGACAAAATTACAAACACATTTCACTACATGATTATTAATAAAAATTAGGATTTTTGTTTATAAAGTTGCCCAAAATGCAAGGGATGTGCATAGGTTTTACAACTTAGTCATAGTATTTTTATTTTATTCCCTTGGGTACTTTCCCCCCATGAACGGAATGTACTTTGCTGTAGATTACAGTTTTTTCAACACAGATACACCAACAGCATGAACGCTTGCGACTGTCCACATGCATTAAGAGTCAAGACCCAACTTCAAATCTCTATAAGTTTTACAGAGTTCTTCAAAGAGACAGTATCACATTATCCAGATATTACATGAAAGGACTTCAAAATGCTATTCTAAAAATAATTAAAAAATGCAAAGGAAGGCCATTAAAATGTAAGAATTGATCTGGTCATGATTGGGCTAATAATTTCAAATAAATAAAGGAAAGCAAGGTATTCCAATTCACAAAATCAGACTCTAAAAAGAATGTAGTGTTCCACCCCCAAGTTAAGTAACAGATCATATTATTATTAAAATAGATTATAGAAAGCAGCATCTATTTTGTGCAGTTTAAGGGGCCTTTGAAATTAAAAGCTATGATTTCCAAAAATATAACATTCCAAAGGATTGAATAATACATATATTTAAAGATACATTTTAATAAAGTTTAGGAGAACTGATTAAAAAAGATACTGTCTCTTTAAATTAGCATTTTTCTCCTCCTATCTATAAGGACATGACGATAATTATAAATTTAGGTCACACTACATCTAGGTAGTCTCTAGGGGCCAAGACCTGTTGACACAAGGTCAATAACAAAGAGGTTGTCCATGTACGAGGTGGTTCCCAGTGAAGATAAAATCCTTCTCATGACAGGATTAATACACCCAGGAGACGGGAACCCATTGTGATGCTGTACAGACAAGCTCAATGGCTTCCTCCAGATGCCTGATTGTTTCATCGATTTCATTGTTGATAATTGTAAGATCAAAGTAGTGTGCATATGTTCTCTGCAAGATTTCAGATTCCTTTTGCAAGCGTTGAAGAGACTCATCCTGCACAGCGATTGGGGAAAGGGAGGAGAAAGAGTTGTTTTATTTTGTTCTCA
Organism: Ctenosaura bakeri; assembly: GCA_948474755.1. Lineage (NCBI taxonomy): Eukaryota > Metazoa > Chordata > Lepidosauria > Squamata > Iguanidae > Ctenosaura > Ctenosaura bakeri. Next base: position 214,195 of record CAOLHI010001664.1, read on the forward strand.
TTATATTTACAATTTAATTTATGAAATACAGAGCACTGCAAGGATATTCTTGCATAAAAGCTAATAATGTACATTAAAATAGCAATAAAAATTGCTAACTCACTATTTATGCAGCTTCTTCCATTATATTTATATTATAAACAAAACAACTGGCTTCTCACAACACTACTGAAGCACTTGTCTAGTGCCTGGGAGACTTATATGGACAACGAATGAGTATGAGAAAAGAGTACGGACAAAGGAAGAGTGCTACTTTATTAATAAAGATAAGCCACATGTACAAACTTCTGCCTTACACCCAAGGAGCAATATTTGCACTTGCATGTCCATATGAGCTGTCTCACCCATTTCACTGAAAGAAGTAGATATGTATGCACGAAGGAGTATGTGCATGATACTGACATTTCTTCCCACAGGAGGGAGACAGCCCTTGTGGATGAGAAAGCTCCATGCACACACTGTGAGGTCCTTTACCAACAAAAACATTCTAGTTTATAGTCACTGAAAAAATACATTTCATGTTCTCTGGCACATCTGTGAACATTAAAGAATCTAGAGTATTAATCAGGGCAATTGGCAAAGAGTTACAGGGCTATGGCTGTAAAGTTTCTTTTTCTCATGCATACATTTTCAGAAACTCAAAATTTAAAAGAATGCTTATTTACTTCATAGGCATCATAATTTGCCTATATGAAGGCTACAGATATGAAGGCTACATAGGAGCAGGCCATGTAGAAAATGACTAGACTAGTACAGAGAAGTCTAGCAACATGCAATTTGTAGTACCAGCTCATCACTAGAGATCCTGTCCCTCTTCATTGACTTTGCCATTGTAAGATTACCGTATAAGTTAATATTCAAAGATCCATAAAAATTTAGGATCAAGAAAATTTCATGAAGGTGTTCCTCAACACCCCTCCTGTACATGTACATTATCAGGAAAAGTAAAGAAGCAGAAAAATACTGAGATACAGTGTTGCTGGATTCACATGCCTGGCACACTATGATCATAACCTACTGGCATTTGGGAGCATTTCTGCATGGTTACTTTATCAGTGCCACAAAGGCAATAAACAGTGCAATAAAATAACATTTACTATCCATTTATCATGCTCAGTCTAGACACTTTTCATTCCAGATACATTTCTGTTTTAGCGATACAGCCCTTGCATATCAAGATAGATGTATTGCAGTTTTGTGTATACAGAAACACAGTATCTCTTCCAACCATTGCTACTACTACTGTAGCATATAATACTGATCTGTCATTTCCCTTTCAAACCATACCAGGAGAATTTCCACTCTTCAACCTCAAAGACTAACAGGAATTCTTACTCCATTGATTCAGAAATTTCTGAACGTTTAAAACTGTTCTTGTTGAATTGGCATGCTACACTGAAAACTGCACAAAACTAGCTCTGCTGTGCTGTGTCTGTGTCTGTAAGTCATCTCTTGACTTATGGCCACCCCATGAACTTCATAGGCTTTTCTAGGGAAGGGAGGTGGTTTTGCTAGTTGCTTTCTCTGAAATATAGTCTACATGCATGCATGCATGCATACAACTTCATTAAAAATGGTACACAGTAGCTGGCTATCTTGATCACAAATCTTCTTGCTCTAATCCATTCTATGGAAACTTCAATACTACACTACTGCATTAGGAATTACAAAAGGTTCAGTCATGTAGTTTAAGCATCCACCTTTTAACCATGCAGGAAAACACTAGGAAAACTGTTTTTGTGTCCAGCTCATCCTACTGTAACCATGAAACTGCAGCAGTGATTCTAGTTATACAGTTAGAACTCCAGTTTGAGGTTATCACCCAAGTCTCTTCTCTTGGGGCTTGTTTTTAGAGATGTGGCATGTGGTGCCTCAGGAGAGGACCTTCTCACTTGTGGCACTCTGCAACTCTCCCCAGGAGATTTGTCTGACAGCTTTATTGATGTCACTGTAGCAGCAGGCTTTTTTTTTTAATTTTGTAGTTCTGTCTATGTCTGAAAGTATTTTATTTTTAATATTCTGAGATGGTACTCAAACTCTAGTTCTTCAGGTGTTTTGGGCCTCAGTTTTGGTCCTCACTATGGCCAGTGATCAGAAATTTCAGAAGCTGAAGCCCAAGACAAAACCATGGCTCTAGAACAGTGGTTCTTACTTTAGGGTCCAGGAACCCCTGGGGGGTCTGTGGAGTCCTCACAGGGAAGCCCTGCTGCAGGACGGCAACAGGAGCAGCAGCAACAGGGATGTGGCCTGGGGGAGGTTGCTAAATCTGCTCTCTTGTTTGCAAATGAGGGAGCAGTTTGGGCATGCACACAGGTACCCCCACTGCCATGTCTGCAGCAGGCGTCTGTGCATGCCCAAACAATTACTCTGGAAACCACAGTCTGAATCCCCACTTGGCCATGGAAACCCATTGGGAGACCTCAGACAAGTTGCATTCTCTCAGCCTCAGGGAAAGGCAAAGGCAACAAATTTTCCCAAGAAAACTCTTTTTATAGCTTTGCCTTAGGGTCACTGTGAGTCAGTTTTCAAAAAGGAGAGATGTGATGGCTAGAAACAATCTCCCTCTGTCAGCAGCACTTTGTTGTTGTGTGCCTTCAAGTCACTTCTGACTTATGGTAACCCTAACACGAACCTAACACAGGGTTTTTTTTGGCAAGATTTGTTCAGAGGGGGTTTGCCTTTACCTTCCTATGAGGCTGAAAGAATGTGACTTGCCCAAGGTCACCCTGAAGCCTTTAATAAATAATAAATATTTTAATATTTTAATAAATATAAATATATAATAAATATATTTAATTCTAAATTTAAATATTTAAATCTTGAGCCAAGTATTGGTGTTCCCTGGCAACAAATTATATTTACAGAGAGTACTTGGTAAAAAAAAGGTTAAGAACCATTGCTCTAAAACATTTAACTGCTACAAATGTGGGACAGAAGCTAGATAAATACATTTATTGTGGTTGTTACTGGCACTGGAATAATTTTGACTGACTGATCCTATATCTTTTTAAATAGGTTGTTTCTTCAGTTCACTTGAAAAATTGCACAGGACTTCTATCTCTTTAAATATATGAATAAATAATTGCTATCATCTCAGAGTGACAGGAAATCTGTGTTTTTCCTGCCAGAGCATATCAAGAATGTTCCTACTCTCAGAGGAATGGCAAGGCTCACCTATCCCAATAAAGAGAACAAAACTATCCAAATGTTCAAAACGATTCCCTTCAGTATATCTGAGTGCTAGGAAGCAGTTAAAAGGAAGCAGCCTCTTGCCTCAGACTTGGAATTTTGGAAAAAAAAAGGTGTTCAAGGGATGTAGTCATCTGGGAAATGGTGTTCCTCTAACAAATGAGAAACATTAGACTGGATATCCCTCCATGTCATCCCAATATACTATTCCATGCAGAATGTAATGAAGGAGATCCATGACCAGATCTCCCGACTTAAAAAACAAAACAGAACAAAACACCTACACAACAAAGTAAAAGTAGCCACAGGGACAGGGGTAAAAGTAATGACACGTGGGTATCTACATTTAAACAATAGAGTAAGAACTAATGATTATTTATACCTAGCTGGTACTTACAGGCAACTTTCTGCACCATTTTGGCAGCTAGATAAAATTAGTACAAGTGCAAGAAAATGAGAAGCAAAGTAAAGATGATAATTCAAGAGAAAAAAAGGGCAGTCATGTAGGATATGTCTGCAACAGCAACTCTTTTTACAATTATTTTCACTTATGTGTATCTCCTTGTGTTTTCTTAAGTATTCAGCATGTAATTCTACCTTCTTAGAATTAGAAAGTAGCTTCAGTGTAGTTTTGCCTTTATGCTTTCAAAAACACTGCAATACAGATTATATATAGTAGTCTGGAAATGAACAACATTGGTTTGGTAGATCTGAAGGGATTAAATGAGAGTCTGAAGTTTAAGGGGCTAAAAGTTTAAAATTAATGTATCTAAACAGCTCAAATTGGGTTTTTTTTGTCAGAGAGTCTTAAATCTCCTTGGGTTGCACCTCTGTACACACTTACTTGACAGAAAGTCCCAATGAGCCTGCTGGGAGCTATTTCCATGGGAACAAGGTTTCAGATGCAGAAACAAGAGCCTCTCTCTATGCCCATACTGTTCTCTAGCCTTCCCTGTCCCTCTCTCCCCCCTGCTATTCTCACACATATACAGATCACTTCAAATTTACACACACACACACACCCCTCCTTAGTTATTCAAATACATGAAAAGCTATTCCTACAGACAGATAATCTGGTGTTAGCCTAAGGCAGCATTTTGGAGCCTCTCACTTTTTTCTTGACTTGCAACACTATATCCAGGCCACCTGCAAGCGTCTTTTTATCCCCACACTGTTTTCCAATCTCCAAGAGGCTTTTCGCACCTTACCCGTTCGCGCGACTGGGGAGGGCGTCTCGTGTAAAAAGCCTCATCTGGAACGCTGCTGCTTCCCTGCTCCCTTGTCCCACAAGTTGCTTCCTGGTAGCGTGACCGTCGCGCTAGCGCCCCATCCCTTCCTTCCGTAGCGCAGTCTGGGAGCTGTAGGCTGCACTGGGGGAGGAAGTGTGACCGGGCCGGCTTGTTTGGCACACCGCACGTAGGTAAGTGCGTGAGGGCCCTGAGAGCATTGTGCGACTGCACAATATTTTTGGCTTAGAGCTGAAAATAAGAAAATGCACATGCGTCCCGCTTTAGGCTTCTGAGCGTCGCGTGGATGGGAGTGCGTTGTACAGACCGACGCTCCCATTTACATGATGCTCAAGGGGCCCTCATGCAAAAAAAAAAAAAACTGCGTGCGAAAAGAGCCCAAGTCTCTGCCAGTTCCCCTATCTTTTGCCTCTAATCTCTCTCTCTTTCCACACACACACACACACACACACAATTCTCTCCAATCTCTTGTCTCCAATCACTCTCTCCATATATACTATTCTTTAGTCTTCTTTGTCTTCTCCTCCATTATTCTAACACCCTCTCAAATCAGCATTACAATCTCAACTAGGAATTAACTGGTTGTTTAATCTGTCAATTTATTAATTCACTACCTTTTTTTTTTAGTGATTTCACTCAGCTTCCTAAATTCCCCAATTCACGTTGTTAAAAATATGCTTTAGTGAATTAACTTCTTAGAATTCATTAGGGTGGGTACCTGTCCTTCTGTCACATTCAGTAAAACAGGAAGATCTGCTGCCTCAGAAGAAATATCAGAACAAAAATGTGAATCAGAATCAGAATGTGTCCTGTGGCTCTGTTGTTAGGAGGACTAATCTGTGTGATTTCTTTGAGACAATAACAGGGAACTGGGGGGAGATATATTTTTAGAGCACAAGTGGTTTAGTTGGGCTTATGAAGCACAAGAACAATTTGGGAAAGAAGAAAAAAGTGAGTCTTGGAATGGAATGGAGTGAGAGGGAGTGATTTGAGGTGGACGGGCTGGGGATAATTGTGACTCTGTTTAGCAACTTCTCTGTCCTTCTGTCACATTTAGTTTTTCTGGATGGCTGTGGGGAATGAGGGAGTGCATTATCTTCACATTTTGGACTGGTTAATGTTGTACATTACTGTCTGATATACATTATAATATTCACTGGAGGACAGGAGAAGTTCCACCAGACTGGAAGAGAGCAAATGTTGTCCCTATCTTCAAGAAGGGAAAAAAAGAGGACCCAAATAATTATCACCCAGTCAGCCTGACATCAGTACCCGGAAAAATCCTGGAGCAGATTATTAAGCAGTCAGTTTCTAATCACTTAGAAAGCAATGCAGTAATCACGAGAAGTCAACATGGATTTCTCAAAAACAAGTCATGCCAGACTAATCTTATCTCTTTTTATGATAGAGTTACTAGCTTGATAGATGAAGGGAATGCTGTGGATGTAGCATATCTCGATTTCAGTAAGGCCTTTGACAAAGTTCCCCATGACATCTTTGCAATGAAGCTGGTAATATGTGGGCTGGACAGGGCTACTGTTGGATTTGTAATTGGTTGACCGACCGAACCCAAAGGGTGATCACGAATGGCTCCTTTTCACCCTGGAGAGAAGTGACTAGCGGGATGCCACAGGGTTCTGTCCTGGGCCCAGTGCTGTTCAATATTTTTATCAACGACTTGGATGAAGGAATAGAGGGCATGCTCATCAAATTTGCAGATGACACCAAATTGGGAGGGGTTGCTAATACGCCAGAAGACAGGATCGAATTCAAAATGACCTGGATAGACTGGAGAGCTGGGCCAAGGCTAACAAAATGAAATTCAACAGAGAGAAGTGTAGGGTCCTACACTTAGGTAGAAAAAATGGAATACAGAAATATAGGATGGGGGACACGTGGCTGGATAGCAGTACGTGTGAAAGGGATCTAGGAGTCTTCATAGACCACAAGCTGAACATGAGTCAGCAGTGTGGTGCGGCAGCCAAGAAAGCCAATGCAATTCTTGGCTGCATCAATAGGAGTATGGTGTCTAGATCGAGGGAGGTACTGGTACCACTCTACTTTCTTTGGTTAGACCTCATCTTGAATACTGTGTCCAGTTCTGGGCACCCCAATTCAAGAAGGACATGGTCAAGCTGGAGCAAGTCCAGAGGAGGGCGACCAAAATGGTGAGGGGCCTGGAAGCCATGCCCTATGAGGATAGACTTAGAGAGCTGGGTATGTTTAGTCTGCAGAAGAGAAGATTAAGAGGGGGCATGATAGCCATGTTTAAATATTTGAAGGGATGCCATGTAGAGGAAGGAGAGGGCTTGTTTTCTGCTGCTCCAGAGACCAGGACAAGGAGCAATGGATTCATGCTGCAGGAAAGGAGATTCCACCTGAACCTCAGGAAGAACTTCCTGACAGTCAGGGCTGTCCAGCAGTGGAATATGCTGCCTCGGAGTGTAGTGGAGTCTCCTTCCTTGGAGGTGTTTAAGCAGAGGCTAGATGGCCATCTGTCGGGAGTGCTTTGAGGGTGTTCCTGCATGGCAGGGGGCTGGACTGGATGGCCCCTGTGGTTTCTTCCAACTCTACATTTCTATGATTCTATGATTCTATGGGGGCAGAGAAGAGTAGGCTCATGAAATACTATTTTACTGGGAGTGTAGAGACAGAAAGGGTGCTGTGATTCAAATGTGTAAAAAAAATTCTGCATATGATCAAAGACTCTCAAAAATGTCAGACTAAATATTCACGATTAATTCACTGACTGATAATACTGATTCACCACAAATGCCTCGTTAATGATTATTAAGGAGTGATTTATTCAGTTAAAGGACACTAATCTACTGCAAGTATAGCATTAAGTGAATAGCTATTCACTTATTGCTATACTTGCAGTAGATTAGTGTCCTTTAACTCAATAAATTACTCCTTAATAATCATTAATGAGGCATTTGTGGTGAATCAGTGCCATCTAACCAAAATTAATTATTTCTTATTAACCATTAACAATGTATTTAAAGAGTGAATAATGTGTACGTAACGGTGAGGTAGAAAGAGAGATGTAGATGAATTGAAGAAGTTATGAGATCCCATATTTTGGGACAATCTTCTCAGCATGTCAGTTCGCTCAGGTCCTGCACTACCACCACATTCTCCAGCAACAATGATGTTATGGATGCTGTAGTCTATGTGGGGGAAAAAACCAGGTTGGAGGAAACAACTTGAAAAAGACAAAAGGAGACCACTGATCCAGTAACAAAATATGCTCTCTATGGTCAACAGTGACACTCTCCATGTCATTCTTTGTAAATTTCATGACCAGGTCCTAGACTAACATCTAATTCTAACTTATTAACAATGAGTTAATTAACAGTAACTTCTTAAAATAAACAATTTATAATATAAGAAGACCTCACTTTTTGATGCCTCATTATCTGACAATTCACTGTTTTGATGCTTCCAAATTAAGGACAAGTTTCATTAATTTGGGGGTTCCACTTTTTCATCAGTTATATTTGCTTAAGGAAGCTTGTCTGGAACTGCTCCAATATGCATGCTGCTTGCAAAGTGAGCTTGGGATGGGAGGCACCAAACGGCTGCAAGACTTTGCAAGCAGCATGTGAGTGGTTGGTCTCACGTGGGCCTCTGTAAGTCCTTCATGCTCCCTACAGTACAGGACATGCAGTATGCTTTTCAACCAGTTCTGTTTTCTGACAGTGCTCTGGTCCCTAACCTTTAGATAAGACTACTAAAGACTACTAGATTACTAAAGCCTGTATTGATAAGACTACTAGACTACTAAAGCCTGTATTGGTGTTTATGTTAGTGAATTAATTTCAAACATTAAGGAATAAATATTCAAACCTAACCATTGCATTTTTGCTGCTGCTTCAGCAGCTGTTTTCTTGTTCTAGCAGTCACCCTCTGCTGGCAAGAAAAGGAAAGACAATGGGATGTCATCCTCTTGCTCTGGTGCTGGCTTGTCATGGCTGCTTTGCTATTGAAGCCTGATATTTGAACTTCTTTATATTTTCTAATTTTTTTGCATTTCTAAATTGCTCAAGTTTCAGTTTTAAAACAGGAGCAAAACTGGTCCTGTAGATTTATAGTAATAAGTGTTAATATATTCTTATACAGAAACACCTAGATACCCAAACAAATACTATTAATGTACATCTGAAAAATAGGAAATAAAAATGTGAAAGATCTTTTAATGGGTGTGGAATTTTGATTTTTTTTTCATTCCAAGAAGTTAACAAATTTTTAAGCTCATCAGTTGCTTTAAAAATGAAAAAGTCCTTATTAATGGAACAAGGTTATCATGATTGGGATGGGTAAATCACAATTTGTCCAAATGAAAAGGTACTTCTTGGTAAATTAAACATGATGTGGACTTCAGTGGCAATCAGTGACAGGAAATTGAATAAAATGCATACTTCATCAGCCTCTTCTGTATGTTTAGTGCAGACATATTGTCCAAATGTTAGCTGGTACAGACAAGTCCTAAGAAAGTATTCTTTAAAGGTAGGATTTAAAACAAAGCATGACAAAGCAGGTAAAGAAAAAGGAATATTATATATGTAAATGATGTTTTAGAAAGAAAGATGAATGAATGGACATATTCTAAAACTTCATTAGGATACAGAGAAGCAATACTAAAGATTTCTTTGATTCTCCCCCCACTAATATTTATCAATAGATAATATCTATCTATCTATCTATCTATCTATCTATCTATCTATCTATCTATCTATCTATCCATCCATCCATCCATCCATCCATCCATCCATCCATCCATCCATACTGTCAGATAGGACTGAAGTCTGTATCTGTGACTGGTAAAATTTCTACAAATGAGATTTCATTGTAACATGCCTTACCTCATTAATGCCTGGGGTAATTGTAGGTGCAGCGATAAAAACAACAAAAGGAGCAAATTCTGCAGTTCTCAGAACCTTCAGGGCCTAAGAATATTTTTAGAAAAAGAAGCATGGCATGAAGTACAGACCAAGTGAAAGATACACCTATGATTCTAAATCCACTTGGAAATCAAGTTACAAGCTTATACAGATTTCAATCTTGCAATGACCTAAAGCCTTATGGGTGATATTCTGTTTGGTATTTTCCATGCTGAAAGCCAGAACCACATTTACTGTCATGGTTCCACTCCCCCAAAGGCAAATGGCCCTCAACACACCTTAGAAGCCAGGTAGTCACACCAACCAACAGAGTTCTGACATACTGGAGAGCAAGGTGCTGAACAGTGATGTGTCCAGCCCACTACTGGTAGTGAGATATGGTGAGATAAGCACTTGTGACAGGACAGCAGGCCCCTGATGCTTATTTTTTCCACTGCAACTCATTGGTGGGAAGGGCTGGCTGTGTCACCATTTCGTACCCTGCTCTCCAGCACTTCAGATCTCCTTTGGTTGGTGCAGCTGTTTGGTTTCCAAATTAGTTTTCTAGGGAATGCATTGGTAAATATAGCCACAATGAAGAAGCTCCACTATCATAACTATGTTTGACAATGCAGGATCTCAGCCTATGTTGTTCATTTATTTGTTTCTGACCAAATGGATTACAGAACGCAAAAGAAAATCAATCACTTCAAACACAACTTTAGTTGGGCTTGATAGCCAGTCATTATTTTTGGCTGCTCTGGACCTAAATTCTCTTGCATAACCTAGGTGTGGAACAAATGGCTCTCTTAACATCAGACTTTGAGATATTCAAAAGGTAACAGAGAAACTGGGAGAAGGTGAAGGTCTAGTTTCTAGCCCATACAGCATGGAAGGAGATATTTTGCCTCTCTAAATTCTCTGTGATACCCAGAGAATCTGGGCACGGGGCTCTTAGTGTCTGATGTGCTGACATGGTTTAATAGGTAGTAGATGTGTGATTAAGTGCTGACCACACCAAGACTTGGCAAACCAAGTATCCCAACTGATATGATTACAAATTCTGGAAAAGCTACAAAGGAGCGAACCCACATACACAGCTGGTGTGCTGTATAGCAAGAGTGGGCTAAGTGCAGCCCATGGGAAGCATGTGGCCCCCCAGGGTTAACCCTCCCCCCAAATGCCTTCTGGGGAGTCTGGGGACATTTTTGCCATCTTTTTACCCAGAAAAGGCCTTTTTGAAAATCAGAAATAAACCAGAACGATTACTTCCTGTTTTGGAAAAAAATACCTCTACTGGGTCTAAAATATTTTTGGTCTTGCATACTCTACAAGAGTGCTTCTCAGGCAACCTGATGCAGGGGAGTGGCAATTATATTTTTCCAATATGTCAGGGATCAATATTAAGTTTGTGCCCATTGGTTACAACTGTTCTTTCCTGGAAAATAACCAGAGACCAGCAGCTACTGGCTCAAGGACTGACACCAATTCAGGTACCACCACTTTATGCAGCACTGCTTAAGCAGGGTTTGGCACCTGAATCAGTCTTATCTGTTTTACAGATAAATAGTTAACTTAATTTACTTTAGTGGGCACCTTTCTGTCAGACCAAACAGGATTATGTTGACTGTACACTCTAATTAGGTCTTGCTGCTCTTTCCTCTATAGGAAAATAAAGAATGCTATTTGCTCTTTTCATCTAACTAGAATAGAAACACCAATACATAAAGCAATTCCTGTAATTTGTTTTTGTCCATTATTTCTTTGTGTTAAAAGGGAAGAAAACATGCCAAATTTGTCAAAGGGTAATGCATATTGACATATCTTGAGTGTCTTCCAGAAGTGCAAGGATCACCTCAACTTACAACATTTATTAGCATACAAGGATTTTTAATACCTCAAACAGCAAAGTATAAGATCTCAAATGAACAAGGACTGCAGCTGAAGAGAATAAGAGATATCTCTCATACGTGTTTAGCTCTTTTGTTATCTTAGCATAAAATATGTTAATTTACATTATACAAAGTTATACATTTAGCGTAAAAATAAATTTTAGATGTTTGTACTAAGAAAGTACTTTAATTTTACATACCTGAGGCTCTACATCAAGTATTGCAATTAATCCCTGTTCATGGATTTTCCGTATTGTTTCCAGTTTTGTCCCATACATTGCATCTTCATGGCTACCATATTCCAAATATTCATTGTTGGAAATGTCCTGCATCATTTGGTCATGTGATACAAAGTAATAATTCTTTCCATTCTCTTCCTCTTTCTTTGGTGGTCTCGTTGTGTCTATAATTGCAGGACAGGAACTTTTATAATGGATTTTTGTTTTGTATTCCATCCACAAAACAGAAATATATATTTGTTATTCATCTCTAAATCTGTTTATCTTTACAAAAATAATCAATAATTAATTTCAGAATTTGTACTTTGATTCTTAAATCACAGAAAAGCATAATGTTCTGAATACTGCAGAACTCTGGCCTTTTTGAAAAAAAAAATCATTCTGAAAAAGATTCTTCCGAAGAATTAAAGGGAAAAACCTGGCCTCTATTCTGTTAGGCAGACTGATGTCTGGCTGTTTCGTGTGTGTGTGTGTGTGCGTCTGTGTGTACAGGTGGCAGCTATTCTTCCTGAATTTTCTGGTTATTTTCCTCTGTTGGGAGGACTGAAGATAAAACTAGTCTGCCATTTCAGAATTGATGGTAGATGCTATTCTGCTGTCAGTGGTGAGCTAAGATCCGAATGTCAGTTCAGTTTACATGGCCTGGAGGTGGGAACCTCCAACTCAGGTAGCAGCATGTCTTAGGGAAGTCCTGCATTTCTAGTATATGAAGGGTCACATTCATAATATGGCTGACAAAGTGTGGAAATAACACAGTTGCAAAAAAGATGCATGGAATGGAGTAGGAGCAGCAGCTATATGGACGGAGCAAGTAATGAAATTTTTGAGAATTCTCAGTAGAGAAAGGCATTTGCTGCATGATTCAATCTCTCAAACTATTTATTTAGCTATTGTTAAATGACAAGTTTTGTGTAGTAATAAATTAGACACTTTAGAAGAAACAGCTGATTATGTACTCTTTTGCTTCAGAAAGCTGTTACTTACGTGGAATAGGATATGCAAATCTGTCTGGATGTTTTGTGATTAGTGTATTTTTTATATGTCTTCTCCCAACACCATGTGCTCCTGCATGAAAAAGAAATGTAGTATCACCACATGAATTTTTAACATATCAATTTATTATTACAGAATAGAAGTTATATTCAAAATTACCTAGTAAGACTAGTGTTTTCCTTTTGAAGGCTGGTAATTTTACTACTTCTTCATATGTGACAAGATCTAATTGGTCAAACACTGTAACAGAAAACAAAAGCCAATATAAGAAAAAAAATTACACTGAATTGACCTTATTTTCCAAAATAAATGTTAAATTTTAGCCTTATGGATATTAGGTTGGAGCCAGATTTTGTTATACTCACTGATTTAAATTCACTGTGAGTAAAACTAGGGATGGCTAGCTTGTCTCTTTGCAAAGGAATATTATGGCACCTTTGACACAGAGAGAAATATGCATCTGATCCATCTGACAAAGTAGGCAGTCTATGGAAGCTTATGCTACAATCTTCTTTCTTTCAGTTAGTCTCAAAAGTGCTACAATATTGCTTTGCATGCCAATCCAAACTAACATAGCTATGTCTTTGAATTTTAAGTCTCATTGGTATGAACGGTTTCCACATGGTATAACTAAAACTGGATCCAACCTATTTTATCTTTATCAAACACTCTGACTGATAATTTAATAACGTATCTTCTTTTAAATATTTACTAAAATAAAATGATTTACGTTATAAAGATTCTTTTTCAAAGCACATGCTTAAGAATATATGGCTGAGACCATGCAGTATTCACATTATATATAAAAAAATAGTGCTTCTGGAAATGCTGGGATTCCTAAAACTGAGTAATAACATTTGTAGACGGTGACAGATGAATACAAACATGAGAATATCTACTTACATGAAGAGTAATGATTTAGACATTTGAATCAATACCATGAAAATACATTAAAAATATTTTTCTTTTTAGTAATTCATCTAGAAACATTTATCAGATTAATTGTAAGTAGAGTTCTCTTCACACAGAAGTGCTAATTTTATACTGACATGCTGTTTAAAATGCTGACAGTGAGTAAAGATCCGAACAAAGAGGATGACTCCACTGTACTTTATAAAGGAACCAACATAACTGGAATATTGAGTAAAATATGACCCTGGTAAATATTTTCTTAGCTGGCCTAAATCTAATGTTAGTACCAACTAAAATTATCTCATTGGATCACAATTGCTGAAAACTTAGATAAATCCAACTGATTTGGTAGACCTCCTCTAGCAACTAGATTAGGTCCTTATGTTTATATCTACTATTATTTGAACTCATTGCTAATTGCCACGGTACAGCAATAGATATGTCTAATAAAACTGTGGTCCTTAATTGTGCACAATAATGACATTCTTCTGGTTTTATGATAAATGAAGTACAATACAATTGTTAACTGAAAGACCCAGAAGACTTATAAGGGCAATTTAAATAGTCTAATTATGATGATGTAATAGTGAAGTAACAATTCGTTAAACATTACATAACCTATTGTGTGGCCTGCATCATGCCTATGTGTGATCCAGCATATTTTCTGTAATGCTGGCAAAGACATATTTTTGATACTGTACTGTAGAACAGTCTATACATTTTTATTTCCTGGTAAAACAAAATTTACATCCAGGATGTCAGCAAATTTACTTTTTATAAAAACCAATAAATCGTATAACTGCTTTGGTGAAGGTGTCATGAGAGTGAAATGTGGGGTACACATACTGGTACATTAATAATGTGAATGGCTACTATAACAAACAAAACGCTTTGGTTTCAACCATATTTTCTGATAGATTCCTGAAATTTTGTGGTAGGATCTTAATATCTCCATCCCTAAATATTTCTTCAGAACTATCACCAAACATTACTTAACAATTCAAGGAAAGTTCTAACTACATTGCATTTTCTAAGAACCTGTTTTTGTTGTATGAGTTTATTAAAATCAAGTATTTTTTCCTACATTAAACAAATATCCTGCCTAGCACAGCTATAAAACTCTAAAAGCTTTTTATTCTGTAAAAATCAGGTTTTAGTACCCTGTTGCCCATGCTAGATTAAACTACAATAACACCTGAAGTTCTATAGCAGTTTTCACACTCTTTCCCAAAATGCTAAATAAATGAATCTTAATAAAACAGCCTCTTAACTATAAAATAAGCAGAATAAAAAAATTCTAGTAATCAAATAATTATGATCACTAATAATTTCATGCTTTCAGACATAAATGAAATAATGATTTTTATACACAAATTCAGAGGGCTACAAGGACAGATTTACAGACTGAACTTTTAAACACTTCTACACTTCTAGCTAATAAAGAAAAGGAGTTATTGAAAGAAATCAGTAAGAAGCAAATAAAGAGGCATTGTCACTTGACAGGTTACTTACATGCACAGAGGCCATTGGGATTAAGACAGCATGAAAAATGTACAGGGGTCATTGAAATATGGCTCATAATATATTAGTAAAATAAAAAGTATATGCACAAAATAAACTTCATCATGCAATATTCTAAACACAAGGCAAATAAATCACATTAAATGATAAGCAGGTTTTAATAAAAAAATCGCTGCTGTTCTATAAATTGTCATTACTGGCATTAAAGGAAGCATATTTATGCCTCTGATATGGTGTTTAAAGAAGAACCAATAAAATATTTGACAAGAGTTCAAAAATATGTTTATATGTGTATATATAATGCAATATGTTTTTACAAATGTACATCATAGTTTAAAAATATAATGTAGAAATAATGTCCAGTATAAGTACAAACTGGCAGTATATTTGGTTGGATTCGATCTTCCCCCAAGACTGAGTCTTATGACTTGGATTTCTATAACAATTTGGGTACACATAAAATATGACAGGAAGTGGGAAATACTGGTAATCCATTCTCCACTGCAAATATTGTCAATAACAATAACAATAGTAGTAGTAGTAGTAGTAATTTGGGTATAGCTCTTATTTTTCTTATGGAGTATGAGCTTCTTAGCTGGTTTTTATCTGGAATCATACACAGCAAGGATTTTAAGCAAACTGATTTTTAATAATGGAGCACTGCTTCCCTTTTCTTTTCTCAATGTGGGGAGTGAGCTACACACATGCGGAAGGATTGAGCACTAAAAGGAAGGGGTGCAACAATGGGGTAATTAGGGACTTAAAAGAAGTAGGGTTTAATATTAGCAGCCAGTCTGTACATGAGAGATGGCAACTGTTCAGTTAACAAACGAAAAAGTTAATTAAAGCAATCTGACTTATAAAAGTGAGAAGATCTGACAAGATCAGTTGTGATACTAGGCTACAAAGAACTCCAGACTTATAGCTGAGGTCCACCCTTGAGTACCTGCCATAAGAGTTCTTGCTATAAACCAGTCAGCTTCTAACTTGACAGAGGACCATTGGTTAGTAAAGAGGACCATTTAGCTGCTTTAAGCTCAACAGCCAGGCAAGAAAATGACACAAGGATAAAGCATTTAGATTTTAACATATTTTCCTATGACCTCACTATTTTCTCTGTTTCAAACTTTAATGCTTATGTACTGTTATCTTCCAACTGACCAGCTTATCAATTCTTCATAAGCCCGTGTGGTATGAATAAGCAATGCCAACTCCCAAACTGGAAATACTAGGATAAACTAACACATGATGGAAGTTCAGCTAAAGCACTATTAAGTCTAACTGATTTCAGTGGGAAAGTCAAGTACATGCTTAAATATTTCCACTGAGATCAATGGCATTTAACACTATTCAACTATTACTATTTTTTAAAAAAACCCTAAATATATTAGTTTGGAATAATCTATTCAGAATGGGTTCAAACCTAACTGAAACCATGCTTACAGTAAACTGACTCAAACCAATGGGACTTCACTGAAATTGGTGGATCTTTCCCCATTGATTTCACTGATCTATTTAAAGTATCACTCAGTCTGATTCAAGCCATTCTGTCTGGTTTCTTCAGAAGATTCTATGCAAGAACAAGCTTTTTAAACAGCAACATAAACCAATTCCTGAATTTTCTGCTACTAACCTGACAATGATCAAACTTTAACAAATATTACAGTAGCCTATGGAATATGATGGTTTTCTGCATTAAGTAACTCATTCAACAAATTAAAATATAGTAAGAGCAGCAATTCTAAGGCACTCAAGTCCCCTCAGATTCAGTGAGACTTACTTCTGAATGAGCATGCAAAGGACTGGATTGTGAAGATATTTTCACAAATCTAAATGATCCTGGGCATGTGATAATCTGTATCTCACATTTTGTCCCTAAATAGCTCCATAAAGTGCTCTATAACAACACATCATTATGAATATAGTTACATTTTGTATTTTTATTATTTCAGTTTAATGTGACGGACTATCGTGAGATCCCCTTCTGAGATGAAAGAGTAGGACAAATTACTGCAAGTGCTCCTCTTCCTGCTGCTGCTAAATATTGTATGAGAATGGCAAGTTGATAAGATTTCATTCACAAAGAAACATTCAGATCTCAATGTTGAGTGGTAGTAAAAAAGGAAATGAAAATAAAACTGCCACTATAACAAAAATGTGTTTATACAAAACTGCGATGTGATCACACTCTGAATACTATGCATAGGCTATCATTACACCTAAAAACAATATTGATAAGCTGAAAATGGCTAAGGAGAGAGCAAACCTAAATAATTAAAGGATGGAACAACTCTTTTATTAGGAAGAATTACAACATTTCTAGATAGGAAAATGAC
The DNA here is from genome assembly GCA_948474755.1 of Ctenosaura bakeri. Lineage (NCBI taxonomy): Eukaryota > Metazoa > Chordata > Lepidosauria > Squamata > Iguanidae > Ctenosaura > Ctenosaura bakeri. The sequence goes on from CAOLHI010001664.1 coordinate 231,407, forward strand.
ATTAAAGGGGAAATAAGACAAAGCTATATACAATTATGTGTGATGTTTGTTGCTGTTGTTGTTGCATGCTTTCAAGTCATTTCTGGCTTAAGGCAACCTTATGGTGAACCTATCACAGGGTATTCTGGGAGCTGAGAGCATGTGATACTCCCAAGGTCATCCAGTGAGTTTCCATGGCTGAGTGGAGAATCGAACCTTGGTCTCTAGGGTCACAGTCCAACACTCAAGCCACTATACCTTACTGGCTCTCATGTGTGAGTTAGAGAAGGTGAATAATGCTAGAGTTTCACACATTAATTTCTTAATGGTAGAACCAGGGGCATCCACTGAAGGTGCACAGTAGGAAAAGTAGTATGGAATTCACCACTGAAAAAAAAGTGATGGCCACCAACAAGGATGGATTTGAAAAGGAGTCAGCCATATTTTTGAAAGATAAAGATCATAAATGGTTAACTGGTCATGATGTCTGCATATTATCTCCAGTACAAAAGGTAGTTTACCTGTGAATATCAATTGTTAGGGAACGTTAGCAGGAGTGTGCTATTATGCTAATATTCTCCTTGTGTGCTTCCAGTAGAAATGTGGTTAGCCACTGTGGGAACAGAATGTTTCACTAGATAAACCATCAGCTTAGTCTAGTACAGCTTTTCTAACATATGAAACGCTGTACTGGACTAAGCCTTATGTTAGAAAAGCTGTGTGTTAGCTTTTTGTTTTTGTTTCAGAAGTCATGTTACAACCCCAAACTGAAAAGGATTGAAGTGATATGGGTGCTACTAGAGGCATACAAAATATTTTATTTATTTATTTATGTATTTATGTATTTATGTATGTATGTATGTATGTATGTATGTATTTATTTATTTATTTTTTATTGTGACACAGAAGTTCAGTTAAAAAAAACAAACCCCAAACTGGCACTTTTGGGTTGCAAAAGTATTCATTCCCTTTGCTGTGGCAAGGCTGAATGAGCTGTGGTGCAACCTACTGCTTCCAGCAGTCACATATGTAGTTGAATGGAGTCTGCATATCATCAATTTTAGCACCACATAATTCATTTATGGAAAGACCTAGAGTTCGTTAGAGAGCATATTTAAACAAACAACATCATGAGGACCAATGACTTAGTAAAATAAGCTTGGGATAAAGTTGTGCAGAAGAAGCAATCAGGATTGGGTTATAAACATTTCCCGAGAAGGGTAAACCTATTCCTACAAAATGGAAAGAACATAAGCCCAACCATGACTTTGTCTAGAGAAGAATGAACACAAAATGTCAATAACAGGAAGAAGGGCATTAGTCACAGAAGCAACTAACTGTGAAGGAGTTGCAGCAATCTGCTGGCAGAAATGGAAGAAGCCATCCATGTGATAACTATCATCCACCAGATGATTCACAAAATTGGGTTTTATGGAAGGGTGGCAAGAAGAAAATCACTTCTAAAACAAACCATATTAAAGCTTGTTTGTTGACAGCAGTGCATGTTGCTCTGAAAACACTGCCCCCATGGTGAAGCAGAGTGATGGCAATATTATGTTGTGTGATTGCTCTTCTTCAGCAGCGACTGGATAATTAATCTGGATTAAGGGCAAGATAAAAGGAACCAAATACAGGACAATTCTGGAGGAAAATCTGTTTCAGTTTCATGTTGTAACACAACATTAAATGTAGAAAAGTCAAAGGGTATGTGTGTGAATACTTCTTTAAGACACTGTACATATTTGGGGCTAAACTAATGCACAGAGCATAATGTCAGCTGATTCCAAGCACTTGGTTGGTATAGACTTGCTTCAGACTGGACAGTCAAAGCTTAAAGCATTTTTCTGCATAAAATATTTCTGGTTCAATTTGATTTTAATGAACTCTAATGCTTGCCAAGATTTAGCAGCTGAACAAAAGTTATAAGATAATTATAAAATAATTACAAAAATTGTATTACATTGGATCTAGGGTTAAATTGTTTCTGGTGAAGTCTCTTGCACAAAGTGACAAGCTGCCCTAATGTCATTCTTGATAGACAGTGGATAGCAGTGGATAGGCAGACCAAGATCTCTTCACAATTGGCTGAAATGCTCAAGTTATTAAGGAACAAGGGACACAGGAAAGAAGAGTGGAACACTAGCAGAGGAGGAGACAGGAGATGGAAACAGAAACCTGAGAAGAGTGTGGAACAAGGGAAACTGGGTAGGTCAGCTACTTCTAAGGAAGGCAACATAGATTTGGGTGTGTTCATAGTTATGGCTAAAAGGGTGAGGAAAGTTGCATTTGATCAGGAGATGCAGAGTGATGAACACATACTGATATGAAGAAGCAGGGCTGGTTCAAAGTTTGCAGGTGGAGACTTGGGGCTTTTCCGCACTTTGGAGGAGAAATGGGGCAGTCTGGACTGGCACACTCCCCCTGAGAATCCACGTTGGTTCGGAGCTGTCTGTGCCTGCTGTACACACTCTCCGGAGACGAAAATGGAGGCTTCTGGTTGGTGGAGGCTGTCCACCAATCGGAGAAGCTCTCCAGCCGGAAGCCCGCCCCCAGAAGATCTGCAGACTCACACCGGAGCGAGCCTGTAGATCTATACTTTACAGAGCGACGGGCTGGAGCGCACCACAATATTGAAAGTCCTCTTTTAATCGGTCTTTCAATAGCACAGGCAGCCACCAGTTCTGGGCGTTCCGGAGCGGGCTGAAGTCCGGACAAACAGTAAGTAGTCCGAACCCAGTTCGCCCCCAAGTGTGAATGTCCTTGTGGGAGGATGCACCGGCCCATTTCAAAAATAAAATGCGGAAAAGGCCTTGGAAAACACACTGTAACTTGAGACAGACTCCCTCATTGAGTCTTCTCTTATTCTTTGCCTTTGCTGTCAGTTGCTTATGTACTAGTTAACTGGTGAACAAGCAGATGGCAGCAGTTACTGTTCCCAATCTATACTAATTTGCAACTTGCCACTACTTTGCTCATCCTTTTTGGTTTAGTGAGAAGATGACCAAATGGGGGCAGAAGAAGGAAAGCAAGATCTTTAACCATGTTCTCTCCCCTACCCTGTGAACAAGTCAGAAAAATGTCTGATATTTTGTAGTATCCCTTTAAATCAGGAGCTCACCTCTACCTAATTTCTTGGAATTTCTATTCACAAGGTCATTACAGATTCTACATTACTTGGGGAAAGTGGAAGTTCAGAATTAAGCTAAAGTTGAAGACAAAGTAAAAGAGATATCAGAACATGCATTTCATGTATGACAGTTTTCTGAAATATTTTATGCACATACAGCATTTTAAAAACTCCAGTGATACATACATTTTTTTGAGAATCAACATTTTGTCAGTTGTACTGATGTTGGAATGATACTATGTTCAACTGTACATCAGACACCAATGAACAAAAAGGGAAAACTCTCTAATGGAATCACGTAAGCAAAAGGGAGGAGGGGAAGGATTTATGTTGCTACAGTGATATCTTAAATTCTAGAATGTATTCAGTACCAAGCCCTGAAAAAAATTATAACATTCTTAAAAGAAAGTAACACTATTTCTGTGGGCTTTGTGGACAAAAAATGTTTATTATGTCCACTATGGAGCAAGGCTTGCAGATCTGAAGAGAGAATGAAGCTTTCACATAGAGTATATCAAATTTCCTCAGCACTTTGTATTGCTCTTGCTTTTTCCTCTTCACAAAAAGAACTGAATCCACAGTATTCCACAAGCCTCATATTACACTATAGTCTCTATAGTTAGGAACAAAAATCCACCAGGTTCTGCAAAGTTTCCTTTTCCAACTACACAAAAATATGAAAAAACATACAACAAACTGTATCTATTTTTTCTAGTTCCAGAATGGGGGTATTCTATAATAAAATTATGGACTCCCTGCATACGTAACAAATATTTTCCTAAGAATATACCCAATGAGTGCCAAATAAAACTTGACTTCTATAGTATTAGAGTATCATGATAATAAATGTGCAATTTCAAGAGGGGCAGTGCCTGTAACACTGCTGTAACAGTTTGATCCAGCAATTTAAAACATAACATCTGAAATTCAAAAAAACAAATGGTGAATTAAAGCAAGCCTACTGTCAATCCCACAATGATGGTATCAAGAGTGAATTCAAAGTCTCTTGAGAGACAGAAAGTTAAGACTCATTCAACTGCAACACCTTTCATAGTTATGGGGATAAGGTATAAAAGTCTAAAAATATTTTTGTGCAGAATCTTGAGTTCCCCTGCTGTCCCAGGAAGATGTAGATTGTGCTCCAGATAGATGAGCACTTTTTCTTATATTCAACTTATGTCAGACTAATTTAGGTGCACACATTTTCTTTTACTCCTTTAGTTATTTTGAATACATGGATTTTTCAGTTAAATGATTCCACTGAATGCCAGTGGTAAAATTAAAGATTTATCTGCATAATAATGAACCATGCAGCAATGTCAAAGAAGTCTGATAGTGCATTTCATTTTTCTCACCTGCGTTGTGCTTTGCTAAGTATTTGTCTTTGTATTGCTTCTTTTTCTTTCCAAACCAAGTACAGCTTGCTTGCTGCTCCTGTTTAGTCTTCTCCATAGCAATACAAGCTACTCGCCTTGCAAGGGAAGAAGAAACAACTATCAGATTGCTACTAAATATTATCTCTTTAAGGAATGTTTTTATGACCGTAACTATTATTTTCACCTAAACATTTGTGTCATTCATTTGTGGAAGACAGATTAAATTTTGGTTTCGGAGGTTCAGCAAGCCCTTGGGAAGTCAAATGAGTGTAAGAGCAAACTGTGAACTGCGCCTAAATTATACAACTTCTGTAATTTAATCATGAAAGAAAACACTGAGTCTGTACCATAAAAACATGGATGGATGCTGAGCAAAGAAACTAGCCCAATTTGTTCCAGCTGGTTATTCAAATTTAAAATCAGTCAAGGAAAGGACCTCTCATTCATTCCAAGACATTTCTCCTTTTTGTAAATAATCAAGCCAGATCATATCAATATTTTGATTTGGAACCAGGGAAGGACTGATGACTCCTGTTACTGTTCTAGTTGTAAAGTATTGGGTGCTGTCACAGCCATTGAGATAACTTAATTTATTATGGCCCCAGGTTTAAAATTACACAAAGCACTTTTGCTGTTGCAATTAAGCAGGTATAATCCTAGAACTGCATAGATGAAACATTAAGAATCATACATAAGACACTTTTAGGGATCCAGTACATAAAAATGAACAGGCAAGCTGGGACACATTCCAGATTCTGTGCTTTGTACTAGGCTGGTTTCATGTAATCCAGCCTGAGGCATTATTGGACTTGTGATCAGGCAACAACCTAACTAATAATAATTAGATTTTATTTTGCTACCCACCTCTCCTCAAAGCTCGAGGCAGGGTACAACAAAGGTTAAAATACAATTAAAACCAACATGCCAATTAAAAACACATCATAATTAAAATACACTAAAACATAAAACCAACAAGACAAATGTGTCATAATTAAAATCAGAATTAAAATACATCATAATTAAAAATAGACTGGGTACGCCTGCCGGAAGAGATAAGTCTTTAGCAGTTTTTAAAAATTCAGACAGTATATTTTGCTGACCATTGCCAGTCTTGTTTTAGGCAGATTAAGTAAATGACACCCAGAGGAACTGAGTGTACGGGGCAGATTGTATGGGAGGAGGCAATCCTGTAGGTAACTTGGACCCAAACCATGTAGGGCTTTAAAGGTAATAACCAACACTTTGTACTTTGCCTGTTAGTCACAGTTAAGGCATTTTACAAGGTTATTAGACCAGTTTGTTTCTTATCCAGAGGCCAGAAGATTTCACTGGCTTCCAGAATTCTCTGGGGACTTACTCACGGATGCTGATGATTACAGTATGGATAACTGGCTTATAGATAAAAATAGAGATTGACAGAGTGTACTGGTACTAAGGCAGCCAAAGTTGTTTCACTCATATTTATAAAGTCTTACTCTTTGGTATACCAAATTGCTGAGAACCTTAAAGTGGCAAGAAAGGCAACTGAAAGGCAAGAAGTGTACATTTCAGGCTAAACCGAATGAAATACAACACGGGATACACTTGAAGGCTATTCCATAGGGGAAAAGAAGGCAGTGAAACAAATATAATACCATGTGGTCTTCTGCATGGTTAAATGGCAACTGTCCCCCACTGTAGACCACCCAAAGGGACCATCTGCAGTGTCATGGATTTACTTTACAAGTCATCTTGATAGTGGGAATATCTCTTGTATAGAAACTTGAGTTAGTTGTGATTATTGTGACAACATCGAAGCAGAGATACTGGGAGTACCTTCTTGCCACATTTATTTAGATCACTTTTGGTTTGGCTGAGCTTGTGGTGTCAACAGAATGACTGTTTTGTTGCACTGGATGGGAACACTGGATGGTTTATTAATGCATTATCAAATGAGAGGGTGATGCTGTTTCAGGAGGCAGAAATAATTAGGCCCCTCTACATTTGGGGCACAAGAATGTAAGCATTACAGCTCCTACCTAATGTCTAATATTACTTTTATTTGCATTATGTTGAGAAAAGTGTTTGCCAGATTACTGGACTGCCCAGGGAACTTGGTAGATAACTTGGGAGTCCGTTTTGTGGCAATGCCTGGCCTCCTTATTGTTGGACTGCTGAAAGAGAGTTTCTGATATGGAAATTGTTCACTAAAGTTGTATGGTGTGTGCTACTACCACTACTTACCTGTCTCATGCGTAACTGCAAGGTATATATTATCACAGAGAGTAAGCAAAAGGTGTGTACGTGCAAGTATGAGAATAACTTTGCGTTTCCAGTGCTAGAATAGATGCTCAATCTAATACCCTAAATCAAGTTCTCTTGTTTAAACAGGAAGGAAGCAAATGTTTAAAATTCTAGATATATTTCCATACAATAAAAGACACATTGTTTTTTTTTATCAGAATGTCAAACAACATACCATTCCTGAAGCTCAGGAGAAGGAATGAGGCCTGCAGTTCCATTTTTTGAATTCTCCAGTTTACCCTGCCACCAATTGTGATCATCTTTGCTAATTATCTGGATAATATCACCAACTCTAAATCTGATGCCAGCTTCTTTGCAGGGAATGAGGTCGTCCTTTGCTGGATCATATTCAAATTGTGCTCTTACATATATCTATAAAACAGGATTTTGTGACATATACTGCAATGTCAATATGGTATGAACTGGTAGATGAAGAGCTGTTCTGTAATGTAGCTACCACGTATTGTACATCAGACTTAGTAAGATACTAGGCATTAGAAGTAAAAATGAAGGGGAAAAATCTCCAAATGCTGCAAACAGTTGCGCAGAATAATAATTTTGATTATGCTTTTTAATATGAGCATTTTAATGTTCTATAATATGCTACCTGTTGCAGGTTCCCCTCCCCATTATGCTTTGGGGTGGGGGCAACTTATTTGCTTGCATTACAAGATTATTTCTCATAAGTCAAAACATGTAACAAAAATCTGTATTCTGTTTGTTTGCTAATGGCAATTATGCTACCTAATTAATGAAAACTGTGTAATTCAGGAGTTGCTGAATAATGATGTACATAGTACAGCACTGCCATATGATGAACACTCCTGAAAAATTATTTATAAAACATTTCTGATATTCCAAATATTTAATTTATTGATAGAATTAATATCTGTTAACTTAAAATGACTCTTGCAGTTGGTATATTATTACAGTAAACACCTTAAAGACTTAGAATACTTTGCACAGATTTTTTTTTTAAACCACAACTGCTTGTATGTGGTAATGGATATGCCCCTGAATCGATCCTTCTTATTTTAAATTTCTGGATACAAGGAACATTTATTATTATCATCATCTGGCTAAGAGAAATAATGTTACAGGACAAATACTTCACTTGTGTGGGTTATCTGTGCACTTGAAACATACCTCCCCCAGTGCTCTTCCTTTACAATCACATGTAATTACTAGTGATTCCTGTGACTTTGTCTTTTCCTACAGCTTCTCATATTATGCTGCAATATCTAAATTCCTTTTTCAGTTTTACATCTACAAGAAATCTGCACATCTGAATAAATTTCAAGGTTTTAAAAAGAATATTAAAGAAGAATATGATCAAAGATATCCAATGGAGTGCGAGTGGAAGGCAACATCATATAATGAATTCTCTCCTTTCTTTCTTCCATTTTGTAGCCCTCCAAATGTTTCCCCAGAAGTCTGGGGAAACTACAGAAGATTGTGGATTGTTTCTTTAATAATAGTGGGGAATAGTCAAGCAGTAGGAAGCATGAAGAAGTGTAATATTCTTTTGTCTGTTTTTCCAGCTCATGGATGTTTCATAAGAAACAACCTGCAATGGTCTCTAAACCCCAACAAACTCTCTGTCAAGTTTTTTGTTTTGCTGTGTGTGAGGGGGTTACAGAAAGACAGGAAGGGAAGGGAAAGAGTAATGTAACCTGTCTTCTGACTTCTGGACATCATGTATCATCACAATGACTAAGTTTGACAATTGTTTATGCACATCATTTTTTTTTAGAAGTTCTAAAAATTGATGACAAGAGTACTTTCAGTGTAGTCTCTTGGATATGAAGTTGAGCATGAACCTCTGAATACTGATTCAAAACTACCTGCCAGTGCAAACTAAGAGTTTGGTCATTTTCTTCGTGAAATCGCAGTTGTTCATCCATAAAATGGGTGGGAGGAGAAAATGAGAGAGAAACCTCTCAAACCTCTCAAGCTTATTAAAGCCTATTGAGTACTTTACAAATGGGTAGCTACCATAGACATTATATTCATGTCTGCAACATGGGGAAGGAGACTTGTCCTTTGCTTGTAAACATCAAGTGCAGGCACCGTCACAATGCAGCATAAATTAAATATTGTAACATTTTAGAAAGTGTACTGTTGTATTACAGCAGCAGGCTGAATAAGTGCTGAGAATACTAAGTAAGTAACACTGGGACACGATCCTCACCACTCATCAACTGTGTCTCTGTGTGCGAATGCACCTTCAAGTTGCCCAATAACTTATGGTGAACCCATGAATTTCACAGGGTTTCATGGGCAAGGAATACTCAGAGGTTGTTTTACCAGTTCCTTCCTTTGAAATATAGCCTATGGCACCTGATATTCATTGGAGTTCTCCCACTCAAGTACTAATCAGGGATGACCCAGCTTAGCTTTAAAGATTAGACAGGATCTGGCACCTCAACTTCTGAGTCATAATTTTTAGACAGGAAGAAAAGACTGCTTGCACCTCTAGAAGACAATATGAAAGAAATCATAGGCTGAGAAGATCTGGAAATGTATATGCCACCATGTTATATTCTGCATTAACTGTTCGGTTTGCAAACTTGGAAGCCCACTATGCCCAGAAGGCAGATGTTCAGTTCAGTAAGAATGACCTGCAAGAATCTGAGCATAAGAGGCACTGCATAAGACAGGTCAGACGCGTCCTTCCACTGTCTTTGAAATGGCATGACAAACAAGTCATATAAAGTCTTGTGGGCAATGAGTGCATTTCTGTTTGATCATGATTACAGAGATACTTGGATGTAACTACTGTAACTTCAGAATGACAGTACAGCCATCCTATTTCCTGGGTAGAAGATGCCAACATTTTCAGTTTAAAAGGTGTAAACAGTTATGAATTCAGCACATTCAAATAATTAAGTTGTCTGAACAGTCCATCCAGATCTTGCAAGGCAGTAACAATAAAGATGTGACAATCATTTCTCCAAAGTTTAATTCTCTGTGAAGTAACTAAGACAGTGGCAGATTTCACTGCTGGACTCTAGTTATAATTTCTCCAGTTTGGATTTAAAATTTCAGTTTTAAAGATATATCCCAGCTACATAATTTCAGTTCAAGGAGAAGAAAGATCTTGAAAATACAACATTAGAAAGGAAGCTAATTTCCTACTCCCTTTATTAAATGTGAAAAACTACAACACTATTTGTTGCACTGATAAATATACCATGCAGGTCCAAGAATTGTAATTAAGCAGACTCTTCATCTGAAATCCATCAGAATTTTTCTGAGAAGGAAATGAAAAGTTTTCTTATTCTTCAGAATTTTAAACTTTGACTCAACAATAGGTCTACAACAGTTTCTTATAAGTAATTATCTCATCTTTTTATTAAGATATATTCCAATAAGGGATTATGTTAATAGGTGAGTGCCTAATTCATTATCTACCATTCAAATAGGATGATTCAGGTAACAATGAGCTGAATCTGTCTCAACAAAGACAAGATGGTTAGTGATAACTACTTGCACAGATCCAATGATAAAATTACAGTAGATTCATGTAGCTGGTATTTCACATTTTTATAAAATACACATATTTAAGATTAATAAAATATGGTGTAACCTGGGATAAAAAAAATGTAGGAAAGGTTGGAGCTACACACTGTTTGCTATGTGTTTTTCAAATGGCCACGTGAATAATTACGATGAAGGCGCCCCGGATAGCATGTATACATTTTAAATGGTACACTTGTTGCAATCAAAATTCATGCAACAAATCTTTAATACTTACTGTCTGAACCAAGCTTTTTTCACAAACAAATTTTACAGTGGATTAGTTTGCATACAATACTAATCAGTATCTACAAGCAAGAATAATCCTGAGAAAAGCTTTTCTTAACTCCTCCCCTACCTTTAAGTCTGAGAAAAGCACATTTACACTAGATTTACTTTCAAAGACTCATGTCTTGTAGCTATGTACAAACCAATACTTAAGATTTTAAAAAAATTCTGTCCAGCTGTCAGTTCATTCTATTGCCACCAGACACACATGGGAAGCCCACAAGCACCTGAGTGCAATAGCATCCTCTTGCTCATACCTAGCAGTAAGTCAGAATTCCTTGAATGTGAATGTAAATACCATCAAAGTCCTGCTCTCAAGAGAAGAGGGGGGTGTATTTTGCTCCTGCTAGATTCTGGTTGTGCACTATCATTTTGTGTTAAGTGCAAACCTAACTAAGGAAAATGCGTAAATATACTGCATTTCTATCTTGTGAAAACTGTACCAGATGTCTGTATGATGTATTTTTGGTCTGCTACTCAAATATGCTTCCTCTGGAAGTGGATTTTAACATCAGTCTGTTAGTGTTAACCCAGGCACAACAGACCCATTAAATCAATGCAATTTATATGCAGATTAACTCACAATCTATTAACTGAGTGAATGGGTTTGCATTATGTAGGATTCCACAGGATCCTGGCCACTGTCAGCTAAAGCAGCTTTAAAAATTGTAACTGGTAATAAGAAATTTACCTGATGTGACTTTTGAAACATTTCACTAAATTTCTAGTATTATATTTAAAAAAATAAAAACAAAAATATGTGCTAATATTTAATAATTCTTAATAATAAGAATGTATTCAAACAGTTTTTCTGTGGATAGTATACAGAAAATTATTACAAGGTGTCACAGACTAACACTACTATATTACCTATCACTTTTTGTAGTGCATCATTTCTTTATTTTACTATGCATCTAAGAGATCTTAAACTTTCAGTGTTTTGACTGATACTACAATCCTTTCATACTAGATCCTTCATAACAAATCACATTGACGTAAGATGGTGTGGTTGATTCTTCTTTTTGGCAAGAGCCTTGGCTTTTGGAAGGATTCCAGAGTATGACAACCTGCAGGTGAAGAGGATGGGCTGAAAATCACTTTATGTACAGAGATCACCACATGCAGAGTTCAGGACACCAGCTATTATTTTAAGATGGTAAATCTGCTCCACTGCAGCAATTTTTAAAGTGAATACCTAGGCAGAAACTGCAGTATGAAACAGCTACAAACTTATTTTGCTTGATTCAAACATGTATGCATACACACACACAACCCGAATGCAGTATCTGAAGTCTGCAAAGAGAAGACAGGCAAGACCTCCCCTCACTGCAAAACAGCTTCTTTACTTATGCAGAGGAAGAGATATGGGTATACATCTTTTCCAATGTTTGTACCTCTGTAACCTTGTAGAAGGAGTAATTTTGAGCAGGAAAATGACCAGAGAGGAAAGGCAGCACCTCTCTCAAGTTCCCCACTCAAGATTGCAACCTCTAAAGCCTATTCCTGGTTTGTTTTTTAAGTTAGGAAAATACATACATCTATGTGTCATGTGGATGTTCAGTGAATAACTTATGATAATAGAACTCAGTTATTTTCTGATCCTGTTTCAAGGGTTATGCTTTTCTTCCCAGCACAATTCACTAACTGGGAAATGGGAGTGAAGATGATATAGGTGATACACTTTCAGCATGCATTAAGGCAAACATATTCATACTGTATCAGTATGAGACAAGAAGCTCTTAAGTATTGGTAATTCATAAAGATTATACTGAGGATAATAAGAAGCAACTATGAAATGAAATGTGACAAGAATGCTGATGTCAACATGCCACATGATACTGAATACAGCTACTATTAGTAACAAAACAGATTACAACCACAATTCGTATCACAAGGAAATGATACTATGATGAATCAGCCACAGAAGAAAGACAAAAAACAGAAAGTACTTTTAGAATGAGGGTCACCACAAAATGGAACAAGTAAGGAGAAAATCCTACAAAGCAACTATGTTAGAAAAGCTTCCATGGAGAATAGCTATTCACCTGTCGTCCTTTTGGTTGTGTTGTTGATGGCAAGTCCTGCAGAATAAAGCCAATCCAGGAAAAGAAATTTTCATTTTAATTTGAAAGCAGACAATAGTACTAGAGCAAAAAGCTAATTTTCAAGTATTAACAACAAATACATTTTTGGAAATGATAATTTAATAGGAAAAATGTCAAACCCAGGCAATTTAGAAGCAAGCTGAAGAAAGCTGATAAAGTTTAAGCAGACAGAAAATGTGTTTTTATAAAAAAAATTCATCATCTTTAACACAAAAGCACCTGTAAGTAAAGGACCACCTTTTTGTCTTAACATTCTAATTGTTTTCCTAATAAACAGGTATTTTAATAAATGTTATTAGAATTTGAAAGTTAGCGTCTCTAAGTTACATGGTTTTGTAACTATTTTATAAGTGTTTTAATGAAAGGTTCTAAACCAATGTATTCTTTCAAGTTAATTACAGCTGCAATATTTCAACGGTTTACAGAGGAGATGATATTTAAGTTACTAGAAACTTTACAGAAATGACTACCATTTGTTAGCTTAAAGTATGATGACACAAAATACAAAAAAATATTCCTGAAGGAAGATTTCTTTACAGGTGCTTTCTAACATTTTACTATGTATGTTGAGAGAAAGAGAGAGAGGGAGAGAAAGAAATGATAAACAACAGCAGTGTCATTGGTTATGTTTACAAGTACCTTTCTGCCTGAATATATGGCTAAAAAGGAAGTACTTTGTGTTAAAGATGTGATGTTAATAGCTTGGCTTATAAATGCAGTTTAAAGCCAGTTTCTTTTGCTTTCCATAACCAGGCAAGGCTCATATTTCACAAAATATGTGCACATACCACAACAGCAGAGGACACACCAATTCCTTAACTCAGATAGCGGAAACCAATACTGCAATCTAGAGAGTTTTAAAAATAAAAAAATGTCCAGGTCTCAAAAACCCTGAATACCTGCTATGCAAATATTTCGCTTGAAAACACCATTCCAAAGTTTAACATGGAAAATAGTATTTTTCCTTAGTTTTGAGCAAATCAGGATGAGGATAATGATAAGTCTATTTCAGGGATGAGTGAATTTTTACATTATGGTTGAATGCAACTCATTAAAGGGATTTTAATGAGAAGATTATGTTGCTGAAGAAACCATTGAATGAAAGAAAATGGGGAATTAGACTTCTAAGTATTCTTGATTTTATCAGCAGAACACAATTTTCCACTGAACACGTCATAACAGGAATGGTAGATGAGCACCACAAAATTTGAATACTCTCTGTCTTGAACTGGAGGTCTTACCGAAACAGAATTGTTAATGCTGCTATGGCCATTAGCTGGGGACTGTCTGGATGTAGAGGGGGAATCTCTCTGAAATAAGACACAAGGTTCATTATCACACAACACTACTACAGAACACAGATATATTTAAATCAACAGTTATATCCACATGTTTATAACCAATTTGCCTCTTCACCTCCAAGATGTTTCATATTTTAAAAAAGTACAATATTACTAAATTAATGTCTAGTGTTTCATAATTTGCAAAGAATGTGGGATTTCTTCTTTAAAAATACCTTGATAAGGTCTCTTTTCCTCTCAATATATGGAAACATTTCATTCTAATGTTTTTTCCCCAATATTTTCCCAGGAACACTTCTCAGAAAACATTACCTAGGATAGGCGCATGGAGCAGGAAGTAAAAAGCATTTTTTGGCCAATATCTGTTTTGAAGAAACCCTGATATAGTCATTCTGGTATGTATACTATGGGGATATCATTCCATTTATTGACCTGTTCATCTATAATAATATGTGAATTTATGATGCCTTTTCAGAGTTGGCAAAGAGGAAACAGTAAGAACCCTGCCCCAAAGAGTTTCCTTTTTTTTAAAAAAAAAAAATCAAATAGTATCTGCTTAAAACTTTTCTGAAGACATTATTTTATCCTTCTGATGAGTCATATTGCATGTCTTCATAATACAAAGGTCAATTTCATTCATAACTTCTGCATAATCAAATTACTTATATTACAGGAAAAAACACATTAAGACAAAAATACAGGATACTGATATTCCAGTAACATTCAAAGTCAGATTTAAATTTACAAGGATAATTAGGTTTTAACTTCTGTGTATAGTCACTAAACATGCCAATAGCATCTTGTGTTACAGAACATTGCACACCATGAATTTCCCTAGACACTACAGGTCAATTTATATGTTTGCACTTGTATTTTGCATAGAATACTAATATATTTCTACAATTTGGGACATCATATTCCAGGGAGCATCCTTCCTTATAGGAGCTCACCAATCTATTTGAAATAAGACTGGAACTATTGAGAGCCTGCATTCAAAAAACAGGGGGAAAAATGAGAAGATGCAACAGGGTGTTCACAGTTGTGGCTTTCAACCGGAATATTCTTTGCCTTAAGAAATATCCTTAATCCACTTTATAGGGGACCAGTGTAGGGCAGTGGTTTGACTGCTGGACTATCACCATGGAGATCAGGGTTCAAGTCCCTGCTCAGTGATGGAAACTTACTGGGTGACCTCTCCCAACCTCAAAGGAAAACAAAAGCAAACCCTCTTTGAGCAAATCTTGCTATCACAGCAACGCCATAAATCAGAAATGACTTGCAGGCATATAACAACAACCAAGTAACATTTCTGACTTGGTATCTGAAAACTTCATAATATTTCTCCTAAAGGTTGTCACTATACATACAGGAGCTGCCTTATTTAAGTTTGCCCAGGATTTCCTAGCAACAGCGATATCTTTGGGTTGTTTCTATGGGTTCTCAGCCTGGACACTCTCTAGATCCAGCATTTGCAATGATACGTGATCTAGATCAGTGGTTCCTAATCTGGGGTCCATGGAGCCCTCACAGGATCTGCACAAGATTGCCATTCATCTTAGAAAATAGGGAAAATCCAATGTTTGAGGGATTGAAAAAATACCCCAGCCTGCTGTGGCCAGTTGATGTAGCATATCCCAGATTTCTCAGAGGTGGTAGTGATGATGGTGGTGCTGGCAGATGTCTTATCCTGTGCTGTAAGCCTTGAGTGCTACTGCACAGGTGTGACAGAGAGCCCAGCAGGTGGGAAGGTAAGACAAGAGGCCAGAAGATGAGGGAAGACACTCAGCTCAGGCCACGTGTGGTGAATGTGGCAATGCTACTTGAGCCCAGGGTGAGGAAGTACAGTCGAGCTTTGCTTCTATGCAGCCAAGAAAATAGGAGTCCCTTTACTCTTGTGGCTGCAAGTTGCAAGGGTCTCAGTGCTCCTTTGGGGGACAGTATGAAATAAATACTTCAAAAGAAGCACCTACCCTCTCTACTCTCATGGTGCTCCTTCAGAAGGAATGGCATTTCTTTCACGCCTTCCCCAAGGCAGCACCGAGACCCTTA
The DNA here is from genome assembly GCA_948474755.1 of Ctenosaura bakeri. Lineage (NCBI taxonomy): Eukaryota > Metazoa > Chordata > Lepidosauria > Squamata > Iguanidae > Ctenosaura > Ctenosaura bakeri. The sequence goes on from CAOLHI010001664.1 coordinate 247,434, forward strand.
CTTTTCAGGCACTGCTTTGGGGGAAAGGGCAAGAGGAATTATTCATTAGGCTTGCCACTCATTCACAATTTTCCTTTAGGAAATTCCAGTTTATTTTACTCTCCTGGCACTTGAAGGATCTCAGCATGCTACTCTACAGACCATTAACTTGCCTTTCGCTTGCATTGTCTACTGGAAAAATTAGGGGTAAGGGTGAGCAACTGAGGAGCACTTTTAAACAAATACTTGAATTTTTAAGTACATATTTGAATATTTAAACCTAAATTTAAATATTTAAATCTTGAGTTAAGTCTCCAACAACAAATTTTATTTACAGAGTGACCCCAAGTAAAGAAAAAGTTAAGAAGTCTGTAAGGGAGGCATTTGGTAACTCTATTGTCCTAGTGGATTTCTCACTGGCACTGTTTTTCCTCTTCTACAGAGGTAGAAAGGCAAACAAGAGAGAGAGAGAGAGAGAGTTCATAGGTCCCATGGATCTCTGGTGGATTCTCTTACTGACATGGCTAACACTCTTGCTGGCGCCCCGCTGACATGGAAAAAGCAGTTTCTACTATTATATTCTCTCTTGTGCTATAGAACCAGCAAACTTCCTGATTTATCAGAGATTTAAGGACAATAAAAGGAACAGAACAAGGTAGTGGAATTATCAGAGCAACTACAACTACGGCTGGACAGAAGTAGGAGCATATTATCATTCCTACTCTGAGGTGGCGATAGTAGGAACATATTTCCACTTTTCTGCCTCTACTGAATCATGAGGTAGTCGTATGGCAGAGTTCTGACTGGTGAAGGATTTGTTATAATTGCATTGACAGACGTATATTTCAAAGTCTGCCAAGGATGTTGAAGGTAATCTCAGGTGATTCAAATGAAGTTTCTTCATTCATCTAGTTTCAGAAAAAGAATCCAGAGCACTGTCTAATCTAGTTTTATGGGAGCAGTTTCACTTGTGGTTTGAGGACATGATCAAGATCTTGAAGAACTTGTGTATCTGACCTTTGTTCACCCTGGGTCCCTTGAAGTAAGCAGCTGTGAGACTACTTCAGAAAGCCTCACTGGATACGCAAGATTTTAATAACTTTCATCTAGCTGCAATTTCCCCATTTTGAAGAAAGTAGACATTGTTGAGGGTCTTGGTTCCAAGCAATTTTGAATGAAATGGATTATTAGACCCATTTAAATGCAGAGCCATTTGACATGCAAACAGAGAAACATCAAGATGGATGGCTTCTCTTGGAAGAAAAACAAGGAGTGTTGCTTTGTTGATTTTTCCTGAACTTTCAGTCCAAGGTTGCAGTTTGAAAGTGCTCTTTGATTCAAAGGAATTTCTTTATAGTGTGCCCAAATCTAGAACTTCCCACTGTTACTTTTTCTTGCATGCAAAAACAAAACAAAACAAAACAAAACATTGCCTAGGCATGTTAGATATACATTTTGTCTTTTTTGCTTGCTGGTTGAATAATTTCATGCCTATAACTTTGTACTTTTATCATTAAAATACAAGCCAGATTTTACAAACACTACATCAGTGGAACATAAGCTCTGGAGGTTATACCAGGTTGTGAAGATTTTGAGTACCACAGTTTCTCATCTAAGGAACAGCTTAGCTAAACATGGAGAGGCTTCTTACTAGAAAAACGGTCACCAAGTGATGAAGTAGTGACAGGAACAATGCATGGAGTAGCTGCAATCTGCATATAGTAAATATCTGCATCAAAGATAATACAGATTTTCAATGTAAATTGAGCTTGATTTTTTACTAATGATTTTATGCACACTATTTTGGGATCCCTTGTGCATGAGGACTGATTTTCATAGCTTAAAATAAATTAAAATTTAGGAATATTCTAGAATGGCTGATAACTCAAGAGGATGGAAGCTGAGAAGCTTCCATGCAAAATGCTGCTGCTGTCTGCTCATGTGATGATGTTTGACAAGGTTGGAATGAGAGCCCTAAAAGATGGTGGGTGTAGTGCCCAAGGGCTTCTATTATGCGATTACAATATACATCTATCTAACCCACATCTTCAAGTTAATATAAACTCTTAGAATCAATTAATCCTAATGCCTTCCATTTTTGTTAAGAAAAAACCAGCAGATAATCTCACCATACAAAGCAATTTACAGACACCGAAAGTAGGTCCTTGCCAGGCTCTTTTGTATTAAAAAAAAAGGCAAAGCTTTTTATTTTTTATCAATTAATACATGGAATACCTGAAATGTCACTTTATAAAATATGCATTTATCTCAGCATTAATAATGTCTTCAGTATTCCTGTTCTGCTTGCCCCGGAAACTGAAGTGAGGCAATAACCACAATGGAGAAGGAAGTTTTGGTAATGGCACCCTTGCTTATGGAATAGTCTTCCTAGAGAGTATTGTCTGGCACCATCTCTGTGGTCTTTTATGTTCTAGGTAGAGAACTTTTTATTCATTCATGCCTTTAAAAAGTCCAGGCCTTTTAGGTAAATCTATGTTACCACTGTGTTTTAGTAAGTTTCAATCATGTTTATTTTTTTTACACTATATTTTACTTATGTATTTTTGTGAGCTGCCCAGGAAACTATATGTGGTGGCTGTATAAATATAGTAAATGAATAAATTATTCAATTGGGTAAAGAAGTTGTAGAATCTTTTCAAGACAATTGCAATGTGCGTTTCTCCACATTGTGGAATTTATAGTGGCCAAGGGCCCTTTCCACATGCGGGCGAAGAAACAGCCGGAAACACACTGAAACGGAGCTTACCTTAAACCAGGTAAGTCCGTCACCAGTGGAGCAGCGCATTTTCGCTGCTCCACACTCGTCGGCGTCCTGCAGCGTCCTGCAGTGCCCAAAATGGTGGCTTATGACTGGCAGAGGCTCTCCACCTCTGCCAGAACCTCGCCAGCTGGAAATCCCGCCCCCGGCAGATCTGCAGGCATGCCCTTGCGCGCGCCTGCTAATCCACACCGGGTGCTGCGACACGGCTGCATGGGGCTGCACGTCCCGTGCCTTTTAAAAACCACATAAAAAGTGGTTTTTAAAAAGCACGCGGTGCCGCCACTTCTGGTGGCCCTACCGCGGATTGGGGTGTGGAACTACACAAAAGTAGTCTGCCCAAATCCACTTTACGGTGTAGACTACCTCCGTCAGAGGTCGCTCTACACCGTTTTTTAACCCCCGTGTGGAAAGGGCCAAGGAAGATGTTTGTGATAAGGGGTAAAGTAAAATTAGGCAACAAAACTGTAAAGTACGCCCTTTCCTTGTGGCTTATCAATATTGTCTCTTCCAAAAGGTGCTTTTCATCTAAAAATATAACAGTGGGATTCTGTTACATACATTTGTTAGTAACTTGTTTTATGACCACTGCTTAACAACAACAACAACAACAACCCTTGTTTTTGCACCTTTGATCTTTAGGTGTACTCTCTCCACATTCACGGGTGTGAGATTCATAAATTTGATTATATATGAAGCATGTACTTGCCCCCCCCATTTTCCTCCTTCCATTCCCTTGCATTCCTCACCCGAGGCTTGTGTTTAAAATAGACTTCTTTTCCTTTTATGTGAGTAACCCCCCCGCCGCTGGAGGTGTGTCTTTTCTGTCATGTGGCTGTACATTCTGCTGTGTAATCAACTGCTGATTGGTCAGGTGCTCTCTTTGCTCCTATCCCTCCTTTCTCATGATGGCTGCCGGAAGTATCTAGAATGCCAGAATTCTGCTCTTTTCTATGTGAGGGGAAAGTACTGGTAAGCTCTTCACCTTGTCTTTTTTCTCCTTCCAGCAATACCGAGGCCAGAGGCAAAGGAATGGGGGGGCAAGCTCAAGAGCGTATTTGTATTTTTTCCACTTTCGGAAGGGCTTTGTGCTCCAAACTCTCACAAATGTGGCAAAGCTACTGTATTTGCTAAATCATTAGATAGCTACATGGATTTGCTGGACAGACATTCTAGATACATGCAAAAAAGCACAATCAACCTAATAAGCATGCTTGTTGGTTCATGAGAAAGATGACAACATGCACTGTCTGTGTCTCTCTTGTTAAGAGAGAAAGAGCAGCATTATAAGTACTTCATTCTGAAAGTATAGTGGATTTCTTGATTTCAGATGACTTGGCTTTCAGATGACAAGATACCATTAAATTCATATGAACTTGATATTTAAACTTCATTTGTTCTGCTTCTGTACTGCTGTTTAACATATTAATGGTTCTGTGAACTCTTGTGTAATTCTGAAGAGTAAATAAGGAAGAACAGTCACATTTTAAAACAAAGACTATTCATGCAAGACTAGAGTTGAGTGCCCCCACACTTTAAACTGCATCCCGAAAACTGTTGCAGCAGAATGCAGAACTATAAGAATCCCCACCCCAGCTTTGCTAATTATTAAAGCACAGTTCTGAAGCTTTATGGTATTTTTACACAAAAATAACTCTCACAATCAACAGAGGAAAATTGGACATGGCATACATCACTGATTGGACCCAGTAGGGAAGGTCCTTTCTGCTTCTGGGCAGTGATGTCAAGTGCCTGCTGAATTTCAGTTGGCAATCAGAACCTCCCAGAAGTGCTATCCGAGAGTGAATTGCCTCTCTTTCCGTTTGGGAAGAAGGGGAAGCTTAGTCATCATTTAAAGCATCACCTAGTGCTTTGACAGGGACCCAATAATTTTAAGGTTGTAAGCACATTACCAGATGTCCTTGCCTGATTTAAGCACATCATGCTGATGTAGTGAGAGCATTTCCTCACCACAACAAAGTCCATTCTCCATCTCATTTAGTGAGACGAGATTGAGCTGAGCTTTTTATTTACATACTTATGGCATTATTTATTATTTGTCAGCCCACCAGGATTCCCAAGACAACGTACAGTGGGTAAAAACTTTAAAACATTAAATACACAACATGACTAAAACAATTAAAAACAGGGACAATGAACAAACAGTTAAAACAGACAGAGCAGACACACATAATAGATTGTCCAGGGCCAATGGGGTAGTTGCTCTGCCTGATTTTGTTTTTTAATTCAGTCAATTGTTTGTTCCTGTTTCATCCAAACTAGAAAGGACAGTTACCGGTACTAACTCTGATTAGTTTGGCATGCTAGCCTTAGAAAACATGAAACTGGCCTCTTTTAAAAGCAACTATGGTCAATGCTAACATAGTTTATCAACTTGGAAGCCACCATTAACTGAAAAAGGGAAATGAAAGCATCCTAACTTCTCTTTTCAGCTGCTTGGGAAGAGAGGAGAAGGGAACCTGCCTCTTGAGACAGCAGGTTTTACATCTTATCAAACAGAACTCCTCCCTCCTGCAGCTCTCTTGTGCCTTGAAAACCTTCAGGATGTGCTCTAGAGGGCCAGGAAACTCTCTAGAACAGAATGTAGCACTCAAAAAAGATGCAATGGGGAGGGGAGACTGAAAAGACTGACACTAGGATTAGCATCATGTTAAATTTAGGCTGCTGTATTTTGTATTTCATCAATCTAATATGTCCTTCGTTGCTGCAAGATCACTGACTATTATTAACCTTTGTAATTATCCAGTTTCTCAGTAAGGTGTTTTAATTAAAGTCTATGACACACCACACTTCCTGTGCCTTTGTGCATCTCTTATATACATACACTTCATGATTTTAAATTTTATTGATTTTGCTTGCATCAAAAAATATTTTAACTTAAAGAATAAACTATATATAAATATACCCACACTGGGGCATCCTTGTTGGTAGCATAAATGTTGGTGCATTTGCCAATCACAGAGAGAGCAGTATCTATTATCTAGTATCAAGTATCAGTATCTAGCAAATCCTGACTGCGGATTATGTTTGAATATGTAACTTCAAATAAGTGTGTGCACGAGCATAATGAAGTGCCCAATGTGAAATCTCCTTTATAAAAGTGGCCTGCTTTCAAGTGGAGAGCAAGGGAGTCTTACTTTTATAAGGGTGGGAGGGATATAGCCTGGAATGTATTTGCACATTTGTTTTTGGAAGCTATATTTACTATTAATGCTATTAATAAAATCTATTTGATTCCATTTGTTTTACACTTTTGATCAACTTGCTTAATGCTCACTCAGAAATCCAGTTACTATCCTTATCATTTTACTAAAGATTCCATATTCTCTTTACTTTCAATGCATTAGTAATTAACCTGTTCTCGGCAATTTCATCTAAGTCAGGATTGGGTAAAGTAAAGCCCAGGTGATGCATGTAGCCCTTAGCATTGTTTCTATGACTCTTGTTCCCTACATATTCTCTGTACCACCCTTTTTCTGCCTCCCTCCAAAGGGGTGAACTGCCTCTCCTGGAAGCCTTTAACATATAAATTAACCAACCATTTTTTTTCTAAACCAGAAGTGGACTTTTGGCAATTTCCAGTTCTTAAAACATTAAAGAATTTTTAAAGCATTTTTGGTAGTCTGGGCCCCCATATTGCCAGGGCAGAAAATGTCCCATGATTTACCTGAGCTGCCCACCCCAATCTAAGCCAACTCAATAGATCAAAAGTTGAATGAATTAAAAGTAAGGTTTTTCTTACATATACCTCATATGACCATATGAAACTGAGAAGCAACCTGTAGAAGCCAACAGAACAAGCATGCATGTCCCTTGAGAACAATTTCAAATGTTCTGTTATATACAATGAAATTTATTTTCTATGTATCTATGGCATTTCCATTCCCTTGCAACAAGTTGATACACGCATCATTACAGTCTGGCTAAACATTGTGAAGTCCTTTCCTCTGTGCATTCTGCCTCATTGTCAGATTGTTATCTTTTGTTCTTTTACTTCCAGAAATAAGCATGTAACTTGTGTATATAAAAATGAAATATGTGCACAACTTTTCTGTGTTAAGAGAATTTCAAGTCAGTCACTAGCTTTGGGCAATATATTTCATATATTATGATTCAATCATCCAATCAATAAATTAAATCATGTACCTTGTGGAAGATGAGTACAAGATCAGAAATTATACTGTTGTCTTTGAGAAATATTATCCAACGCTCGTTTACAAGGCACATTAAATGGCAACTATTGCTTGCCTCAAACTAGGAAAGGAGGCAGAGAATAAGCAAACCCAAGGGGAAAGGGAAGAATAAGTACGTAGTATTCTCTAGACTCGTGCACACAATGCCAAATGACTGATGTTAGTGAAAAGTATTCTGAAATCTTGCTTGCCAAATCAAATCTTAATAAGATCGAATTTCTGTACTATATTCCAGCCATTAATAGATGTTATTTATCTTACAACAACCACGAGACAACAATGTATTAGTCATGAAAACTCTTACACAAGAGCTAGACTTCTTGCTCTGCAGAGCCACAGTGTATCACTGATTGTATTACAGCAGAGATCCCTAATATTTCTGAGCTGGTGGGCACATACGAAATTGAGAAAAAAATGTTGTGGGTGCTCAGTGTTGCCACTGACAAACACCATTTCCCAGAAGGCAAACTGGTCGGACTGAAGAAACTTGCCCAAGAACCGAAAAACAAGGCAGAAGTGGGACCAAAGCTCCAAAAATATGTTGTTTTTTAGACAGCGTTTTTCTTATATATATGCATTTCATAAAAGTCAAACTGATGAGATCCATAAAAAGAATTATGGGAATACAGAGTGGGGGCAGGGCTCCAAGTTCCAAATCACAGATTTTCTTCCATGAAGCAGAATAAAAGACTGATTTCACAAAACTACCTATCCATGTCCATGAACACTCTTTCCTACAAGCAAAACATGTAAGAACAAAATGCAAGAATAACACCTCAATTTTCTTCCTGCCACCCATTTAACCCCTTGGATACTCCTCATCACCCCAAACTAACTTTCTTTTCCCCTGGATGGCTGAAAAAGGAAACATAATTTTACCAGCCACTTCCATATGAGGTCCAGAGGGCATGACTGGAAATAGATGATGAGGGACACCACAGCATAATTTTGTAGCATACCAGCTTAAAACTCTGGTTTTAATTTTTTTAAGATGTAAAAAAATCAGGATGAACTTGGTGATCATCAAGTATGTAAGCAAGTAAGCAAGCTGCTCCATGAACACTCTTTTGGGGATTCCAGGATTCCACAAATGTTAATAAGGGCAATAGAATCTGCAGACTCTAGCAGACAATAAAAAAGTGTTGAGAATGAGCTGGTGTCTCACAGAACAGCTTGGATCTGGGGTTGCCTTTTTTATGTAATGCTTTGTTGCTAAGTTAGCAAAAGCTTTTTCTTACACAAGAGACTTTCTGTTAACAGAATGATACATTTGGTTCAAGATCAATGTGTTTGTTTCTTTTTTAAAATTCCAACCTCAAACTTCAACAATGGCACATATTTCTGAGTTCCAATTTTTTTAAAAATGAAAGAAACTGGATGCTGTTCTTCAACTAGTATGTAAATACACAGTATTGAAGAGATATGGAAGTTAAGTTCTTTACAGATAATAAATGAAAACTGAGATTTTAATGAGGAACCAAGGTGAAAACAGATTAGTGAAAGAAAGTCAAACTGAATGAAGATAAATTTAACTCATTAGAGATGAACAGTTTCTCTCATGTGCTTTGACCAAACAAAACAAAACACTCCCTCAGATTTATATTGTATTAATCCAAACAAATATAAAGTTTCATTTACTTTTTTTTAAATACACAAGTGAAGAAAAACATCTGAGGAAAAAAGAAGATTAATATGAAAAATTCTTACTATTCAAAGTCTGATTACTTAAGTCCAAGTCCATCCTGATGATTTTAGAAACATCAAAATAACTATTCAATCATGTTTAATTTGCACAATGCATTTAGTTAAAGGAAATTATGCTGTAATCACAAAAGTTTTTAAAAAATTATCTTATGCTAAGGACTGGTTCTAGAGCTTGAGTTTATTTGACTGTGACCTGAAATGTAGCTGTATCCTGAATTGAAGAATGCAGTGTAAATTCTGTAAAAATGGCAATGTCTTGAAAAGCAGTGTCTGTCACTGTTGATCCTGTTGCTTCACTGTTGACCCTGGCGCATATTCCTTTCTATCAGCAAGCAGATTTCTAGTCAAAGAAGCATATTCAACACCACTCTGACTTAACTCTGCTTATAAAATGGATTACAAATGAAGATAAGACATGTTTCTTGCACATGGATGCCTCCATAAGAATTTCATTTGAAAGTAACTATCTTCTAGAGCACTCTTTGGTCCTCTAGAGTTGGTCTTATTCTTTGTTCTCCAGACTTTTTTCGGAGAAGAGATTTGGCTTACAAGTTCCTTGAAGCTCCCCAAGGGCTTTTTGCAGCCCTCTGGCATCTCCAAGACCCCACCCCAGGAACCTACCCTACAATCAATCAATCAATCAATCAATCAATCAAACAATTTTACTTTTTAGCGCCCCCCAAAGACTTCTCCCGAAGCAGCATTTATCCCTTCTATAGCCTCAACCTCTGAAATGTTCCTTCAAACCTGAAGATGACCCCCGCTCCCTGAAACTGGAAATGCAAAATGGATATTATTTCTGGTTTTATTTTCAGTCACTAGGTGGTGCAGCCTAATTCTGGGGGTGTCAGGAGGACTGAATCCTGGACCTGCCTCAATGAGCTATCCATGCTCTTAATTTATAGGACTTCAATTCCTAGAAGCTTCAGCCAGTATGGCAAATGGTCTAGACACTATACTGGGACATGGAAGGCTGAGAAGTGATATTCTGGAGTATTCATGGATTATCAAGGATTTTCCACAAAATACACGTGTTTCCTTTTTATGTATAATCTGCTTGTCAACATACCTGTTTTTGAGACAGCATTCTATATTTTGCAAGGATTCAGCAGTATTTTATACATGGGAAAAACTGAGTACTTTCTCTAAGTGACACATTGACTGGTCTTGTGTTGTTAAATGCAGATCATGGCTGTGAAAATGTCATAGGCCTAAATCCAATTGTTAATCCCAACTAGAGCAAAACCTGTCAAATCAAAGGAATTTATGTAAGTGCCTAAGTTTGGATCAACCATAGTTGAGACTAACAATAGATGTTAGTCTGCTAGTTGATATAGTTCATAATGTTTCTGGTGACAGCAATACAACTTCTCGATCTCCATGATGTTTTGCAAGTGTACGTATGCGTGTGAGTGTATACATATAAGCAAATAAGTACTTTTTTGCAAACTCTGTTGCACAACTACTCCTGTACAACAGTGTACACTTAGCCAGTTTTCTCAATGGAAAAAGAACAGTATATTTAGTGCCAGAAGGCTAACCTCTCATGAGAACTGGTTATTCTGCCATTGACACATTTGTAGGAATATTGCATAATGGCTTTTTGCAAGTATTAAAACAAGCAAATTATATTTCAGAATAAAAGAACCGCCACTTTAAAAATAAAATGTTTTTATAGTTTATGAATTTGTACAACAGCAATCTATGTTACTAGAACCCACACAGAAGGAAGAATTGATACATTTGAGCATGCAATATTTTAAAGTATGACATCACTTACATAGTATTTCTCCCAGTTTGTTTGCTAAGTAGGAAAAACATCCTTTCTTAAAATGAATTTAATCATGAAAATCTATCAATACATATTTATAGAAGTAAAGAATCTTCTCTTAACCTTAAAGAATCCAAAACAAGCAATTTTAACATTTTACATAGGAGACATGAATTAACAGAAGCATTTCTAGTTAACGAAGTTTCACTGTCCCCCGGGTAAAGAAATATTAAATTGTTTTAAACTGACACATTTCAGAAATGTAGATAATAGAACTAGTAAAATTCATGTGTATGGGGGGAACCCAATCATTCTTAGAACAGAAATCTATTTAACTATTTCCTGAAAGATTTTGGTTTATAATTTTCAGTGTTTTCTATCTTTGTTCTAATAATTTCTCTGGCTGGCTGCCATAATATTAAGATATTCCTAATATTCACCTTATTTATCCTATATTTAAAAACCCATTGTGACAACTTCCTTACTTTGGGAGTTACAAAGAGTTGAATTATATTCCTGCTTACAGCATCCTTTGTATCTTCACGCATGCTGAATTTTCATTAACTTGGTACCCTGCTCAGTTTTCTGACCCCTTAATTCTATGGGCTTTGACCTAGATGACAATTTCCTGTTTCTGAAATACTCCATTCTATCCAAGTCTCATGAAAATTATGTCAAAAATTCAAACCAAACTATTTTGAATTCCCACTTTCTACAGCAAAAACAAGCAGTAGGCCACATAACCCACTGGTCTAAGTCCAACTGCAAGTCCCAGCTAGAAGAAACCAACTGAATCATTGCAACATATTGAGTTCCCACTGATTTAATGCATCTGCTTTAATTGTGACCAGCAATTGGATTTAGCCCGTTGTGTCTAGTTTGGAACACTATTAAATATCTGTATTCAAGACTTTTAAAGATTTGCATAAAACTTCTCACTGACAATCTGCTGTAGAAAATGAGATTAATATCTAAGTCCCACTTACTATGGAATTCAACTAAGGTACTCTTCAACCTTTCATGAAAATTTAGAATGCACTATAACTACAGAAACTGTGCAGAAACTATCTTTGATTTTGGAACTGGAAGCAGCCACGCAGTTGTTACCAATCTGCAAATAACCAAATAGCCTCTGTACTCCTCACAAGTAAAATTCTTCCTCCTCCTGCTTGTCAAATATCCCCCTTACAAGATATTTGATTTTCCTTGCTGCTGGTAGGATCCTTCTGTTTCATAAACTGAAAACTTTCACCAGAAAAAAACTTTGTAAATCCATAGGTAACACTGAACCCCCACTCTATCCATCTGTCCTTGAGCAATCATAGTCTCTTAGCCTGCTACTCCTTTGAATAAAATTAAAGAAGTATAGCCTTGTCTACCCATGATAAAACCATACTGTTTGCTTCATTGCCATTATAAATAGGAAGTTTTCTGCTTTTCTTTAACAGTAAATACTGGAGACAAAAACTTTTTCTAAAGTGTTAAGCAAACTGCATTATCCATACTTCCCCAGCATCAGGATAATGCAAATAATCCCACTAACTGATCATTGCCTTCCTCTTTTGATATTTTGCAGGGCATTTTGAGCATCTCTTCTGAACATTTTTTGTGAGGCGAAAAAGTAGAAAATAAATTTTTCATTATACTTACAGTAGATGCATTTTTTCAAGTATCTTGGATACTTTTTACTATTGATTACACTTCACTACAAACTGTACATATCATGTATCCCAATGACATATTTGTCTTTATTAATTTTTTTCCTAGCTATTTCACCTTCTTTTCAGTAATCTGGTCTTTTGGTCAAGTTTGCACTTTTTATATTAACGAACAGCCATGTTTTATTTTTATTACTTATCCCACAGCATACTTGATTAGCCCTTCCCCATTTTTTTGTAGAATCATTTAATGATTAACCTTCTCCATGAAGACAGTTCATATCTGACTGTTATTGGTCCCCAAGTGTTAGCATTTACTACTTAAAAACTTGTCTTTACTTTCCATTTTTTTTAAAAAAAAAATCCTGATAGTATAACATGTGTCTTGTTTCAGTATCACCTTTTGCTACACATATGTTTTGCTCTTCTACTTAAGGATTTAGCTATTTGAGAAATCATCTGTTAAAAATTTTCATTTAGCTTTTTCAGCCTGCCTGCCTTCACATTCAGTTTCCTACTCATGCTCTTTTCTGTTTTTCTTTATACATTCTACAAGGCCCTGTTCATAATACATGTTATTAAAGGGTATTTAATGAATTGATGTAATGAATATGAAAAGAAGGGCAACACAGTAGGTGGGTAGAGTTACTCCTCTGTTCCGTTATCTTTGTTGTAAAATTGGTGTGCGTGATCTAATAGCACAGGCAGAAACAATTTCCCAGAAAGCAGTAACATTCAGCCATCAGCAGGCAGTTAGTTACAGAACTGAAAGGAAAACGCATCATACATATAAATTCATTACCTCACATGAAGAAGACTGAGTGCGATAACTTGGCACAATCTTGAAGGTGATACTACCTCGCATTTCTCTCTGGAGAAAGGAAAATATTTGTTTGTTAATTAAAACACAGCACATAAAACCACCTAATATGCAACACAATCAGGATGTCTAAGAGCTTAGGTAATTCTTCAAAAGTCTACATATCACATGTAACATTTTGTACCAGCAAGATGTATCTTTGGAGTTTCAACCCCTTTCTTTTTGTAATTTACTGGGTTACTTCAGAGATACTTACCCATTTATAAATTCACATGTTAAACAAAGGGAAAATAATTTAAATAAGTTATTAAATATAATATTCTGTTAAAGATAAGAACACTGGACTAGCTAATAAAGTGGCAGTTTGTAATCTAAATTATAGATTTTATGTAATTATTATTAGAAAAAATCTCAATACTTTATATAATTTTTTTATCCACAACCTAAACACACGTCATAGTCCACCTGACAAAATCCATTATTCTTTTAAAAACCAGGGTGAGAAAAGATTCAAAGAATGGGATTATTTTATGAACAACAAATGTGAGCATAGAGGAGAAAGATAAGGCTGATGAAATCTTGCAAAAACAAAAGCTGCTTAACAGAAAGCTCTGAAAATAACTTCCTTCCTATACTTAGTATATTATTTAGATTATGTTTCTAAGTAGTTTATCTGAAGCTATTACTCCTGCTCTAAACTGAAGTGTTAGTCAAAGTTGCACAGAGTAAGCTGAACATGTATCTGACCACCTTAGAGAACATTTGTTTCTAGTGGTGGCTGATGACCAGCCAGGAAATTGTGAGAACATTGACCTATCAGTTAGAAGCAGTGTGCTGGTACTTGCTCTTCATTCACTTGTTTGCACTAGGAGCAGCTAAACAAACCACGAACTTTTGTTCTATGGTTTACTGTATCATCTGAAACCAGGTGTTTTCTCCTCTCTTGTCTGTTTGTCCTTGGTTTGTTTGCTTGTGATTAGAAATCATGATAAAGAAATCATGGAGCAGTTCATTTTCAGGTGCTCCTGTTACAAGCAAGAATGGTCAAGCAGGCACTCATCCAGTCAGGTTGCTGCAGTTCCCTGGCTTGTTGTGTTATCTGAAGGCACCCCCTAATTTTTCTTAGAAATGATGTTGCTAAATACTTTTCAAGCCTAATCTCACAAACTGAGAAGGCCACAGAATGCTCACGTATTCACCAGAATTCCAGAGAGGCCAGAATCCTAGAATTCACAAGGAAGCATGCCTGTGTAAGTTGCCTGATTGCCCTGCCTGAGTCCTCCTCCAGAAGGAACCCAGCAGGAGGAAAACATCTGATTTGATTGCACTCAAAGTCTGAAGCTAATTTGTTAGAACACAAAAGGCAATACATCAATTTAAATGTAACACTAAGCTTTTTCTTGCCAGTGAATTGTTGGCTATTGATGATCTTCTGCTGGGGGGATAAGTCAAATAGCAGCAATCAAGATTCTCTGGAATTCTGTAGCATTATTTTGGGTTAATGCGGACACGGTTGACGCAAATGGAACAGATCTAAATGATCAATCAGGCTGTTAAGCACATTACTTTTCAGGAGTAGAGAAAAAGGAGTTATTTGTAAAATCTAACACACAAGAGTGTCATTATCAGTATTATTAAACTGAGTAGTGAGGTTTGGGATAGTAGAATCCATATTATGATACCTCCTTTATCACTTTATTCAGACAAAAAGGTCAGAAAAGACAGAGAAGACTAAGATCTCTTCGGCACTACATAACTGTTGCACTATGATTTTACTACCATGGTTCTGTTCTATGGGGGATTTGCAGTTTAGGGAGGGATATTTAGAATTCTCAGCCAGAGAGGTCCAGTACCTCCCAAGACTACAAACCCCAGGATTCCACAGAAAGCAGACATTGCAGTTAAAGTGGAATCATAGTGCAATAGTTATGTAATGTGGAAAGGCACTACAAATCACAATGTGCTCTGAGTTCTAATGCAAAACAAAAATAAATGGAAAAAATGGCCTCCCTCCAATACTCTCTAATAATGCTGGAAGTGGTGCATAGCTCATTCTGTTAGACTGTTAACCGTCTCAGCAAACAGAAAGTAGGCAAAGCAAATTTTCATTTCTGTATTAAAAATTAGATATAGGGCCTTTTCACACTATACTGTTATAGTACTATTATTCGACTTTCAACATTCTGTGGAATTCTGGGCTTTCTAGTTCACTGAGGCCCAAGAGCTCTCTGGTTGAGAATTCTAAATACCCCTCCATAAACTGCAAACCCCAGGATTCCTTAGGATATTGAAAGCACTATAACAGTGCAGTGTGGAAAGGCCCATAGTCAGTGAATAATCTTTTGAATACTTACAAGCATTTTTTGCAGCTGTTCCACTGTTTGATTTGCTACACTAATTCCATTTATTTCCCGAATTTCATCCCCCACATGAAGAGTACCTACAAAAACCACACAACAAGATTGTTTTAAGGAAAGGCCTAATCTCAAAGAACAAAGATTGGGAATGCAAAGATGCTGTAAAAACCAGTGCAATGCTACTTGTCATTATCATTGTTGTCATTATCAGTACTTCATTTCCACAGTTTAAATACCTAAATGATCCTCAAGAGGTTTATGTGTATTACTTTAGAGATTCTACTGCAGTATAAAAACTTATTTTCAAATTCTTGGATTCTATAGTTCTCCTTCCATATTTGCGGGTTTGATGTTTGTGAATTTGATTATTTGTGGGTGCACGTGCCTCCTCCCATTCTCCTGTTATTCCCATTCATTTTACCGTAGCACAAAGAACTCACACGAGGGCAAAACAGAAGAGAATGTGAGGTGGGGGAAAGCTTAGGTGAGCCTTCCTTTCCTCCTCTGGAGCTTCCTTCCCCCCTTGCCACGCAAAATGGAAGGGAAAGCAGGGTGGGGGAGAGGAAGGCTCGCTCAAGCTTTCCCCTACCCTGCTTTCCCTTCCATCTGTGTAAGCCTTCCTTTCCCCCCTCCAGGGACAACTGTACTTCTGTTTAAACTTTATCATTACCAAACATAGGAAGTTATGTTTTTTGGCAGAACAAGACGACAACTCATTTTAACACAATTGCTCGTGACATATATCTCTAGACTTCTGTGATTCTCTCCCATTTTTAATCACTGTGCTATGGCACAAAGGTATATACCATTCAAATATGCATCAGGAAGTACCCCCCCAGTTTTATAAATCATAGACATAATTTTTATTACTTGGGTTTGGAATAATACCTTGTCCATCTGTGGGTAGTAGATTCTGAATAAACAAGTAGGCATATACATTCTCTTACTCATACATAAGCTTTCTGTGTGCCTGAGCAATAAATGCAGAAACAGAAGAGGGAACATGTATAAGACATGAAATATACTTCCCCCACTCATGCTTCAATAGCATGGAAGTAGAATCTGGCCTAAAGCTGAGTTAGTCCATATCTTAATCTGGCTGTATTCAGTTTCAGAAAACATTTGCTTTGAAGATACAAACAGTCACGTATTGACCGGGGGGGGCATGGGGGTGGTTTGCCCTGGCAGCAATGTTTTTGGGGCATCCCAGCTTGTAGCCACGCCCATGTGCTGCAGCCACACCCCCATGCACCATGGCCATGCCCCCTCTCTTGCCCTCTCCACATGCTCTGCCGCTGGATACAAAATAGAACAGCGAGGCAACTATTCTCACAGGAAGAATTACAATTAAACCCTGGATAGCCCATCTACCCTGCAAATCTACTCACTCTTAGTGACACAGCTGAGGGAAAAGAAGAGTAGCCAGGCAAACCTCCATTATGTTTGGGCCCCAGCAGCTGGTGAGAGCCCTCCCTCCTAATTCCAACTCTCTGGCCACAGAGGGAGAGGAAGAGCAGCTAGGTGTATCTCCATCATGCCTGGGCACCAGTGGCTGCCATTCCCTCCAGATTCCAACTGCCACTGCTCTGGCCTCAGAGGGAGAAGAACAGCACCAGATAAACCTCCACCATGTCACTAACTGCTGGACAATTTCACCCTCCCCACCACCCTCTTTTCTTTGCATGTGATATGAACAGGTTGCTTACCTGTAACTGTGGTTCTTTGAGTGGTCATCTGTGCCATCATACACTAGGAGCTTTAGCGCCTGCGCGGTAGCGTTCGGAAACTTCTAGAGCTTGTTCGCTTGGCGGGAACCCCTCCCCCACGCCGGTACTGCGCATGCTCCTCCCTTCGAGCAACGGTCTCTCCTCAGTTCTGTCGTCCGCCGTAGAACCTACAGGGACCTGAGAAAGAGGGGAGGAAGGACGGGTGTGTACGATGGCACAGATGACCACTTGAAGAACCACAGTTACAGGTAAGCAACCTGTTCTTCTTCTTCGTGGTCTCTGTGCCTTCATACACTAGGAGACTGTGTAGCTTACCGGTCGGATGGCGGGTCAGGTCCTACAGCACGGAAGCCAGCACCTCACGTCCGAACCGAGCATCTCTGCGCGACCGGCAGTCGAGCCTGTAGTGGCGCACGAAGGTCGATGGTTGGGACAGGTCGCCACACAGCAGAGTTCGTGCAGGTCAACTCCTCGCAGGAGGGCCGCAGAAGTTGCCATAGCTCTGGTAGAGTGGGCTTGAAGCAGGGCTGGCGGAGGCTTCCTCGCAAGCTCGTACGCCAGTTGAACAGTCCGTACCACCCACTTGGAGAAGCGCTGGGTGGACACTTTGAGGCCCTTCTGACGTCGCCCATAACAAACAAAGAGATGCGGCGTCTGCCGGAAGGAAGCAGTCCTGTCCTTGTAGAAGGCCAAGGCCCGACGCACGTCCAGGGAGTGAAGGGACCGCTCCAACGGTGTCATCGGGTTCGGGAAGAAGGCAGGCAGGATGATGTCCTGGTTGAGATGGAAACTGGACACCACCTTTGGCAGGAACGAGATGTCAGGTCTCAGGACCACCTTGTCTCTGTGGAAGACCATGAAGGGCTCATCGGACCGAAGAGCTGTGATCTCACCCGCTCGCCTCGCTGAGGTCACCGCTACCAGGAAGGCAGCTTTCATGGTTAGAAGCCTGTCATCTGAGGTCGCCATCGGCTCGAAGGGCGGCTTTGTCAACTGCGACAGCACCAACGAGAGGGACCACGGCGGTAGCAGTGGCGATACCGGCGGGTAGAGATGATGAAGTCCTTTCAGGAACCGCTTAACGGTATCGTTCCTGAAGAAGGCCGATGCCGCAGATCGTGGCGGTTGGTATGCCACGATCATGGAGAGGTAAACTTTCAGGGAAGGGAACGCCAGGCCCCGTTGCCGGAGATGAAGGAGAAAGTGCAGGACTGTGGAGAGTCCAGCGGGCAATACCAGCTCACTCCTCTCATTAGCAAAGGTCAGGAAGCGTCGCCACTTATATTGATAGTTGCGACAGGTGGATTCCTTCCTGGCTGCGACGAGGATGGTACCGAGCACGGGATCGTCTAGTGCGATATCCTCCAGGCATGGAGGGCCAGGCGTGGCAGGTCTGGATGGAGGACACGGCCGCTGGAGTGGGAGAGCAAGCCCGGCGTCGATGGCAGCCGGAGCAGATCGCCTCGTGCAGCTCGTAGCAGGGGTGTGAACCAGTGCTGCCTCGGCCAGTACGGGGCTACCAGGATCGCGTCGGCTCGGATCTTCGATATCGTCCGGCTGAGCAACGGGAACGGCGGGAACGCGTAGAGGAGTTCCCCGGTCCACGGAAACTGGAAGGCGTCTCCGATGGAAGCGCGATTGTGGCCCGCTCTCGAACAGAATCGGCGACACTTCGCGTTTTCCCTGGTCGCGAAGAGGTCGATCGATGGTTCGCCCCAGCGGTCTCGAATCAGTCTGAACGCCTCTCCGGAGAGAGACCATTCGTGATGGGATGAGGTGTCCCTGCTGAGGGCGTCTGCCGTGGTGTTCTCCTGCCCGGCCAGGTGAACCGCCACGGGATGCGTGTGCAGGCGAATGCACCATTCCCACAGGTCGAGAGCGATGTTGAGCAGGGTCGTGGAATGAGTCCCTCCTTGTCTGTTGATGTAACAGACGGCGGTGGTATTGTCCGTCAGGACCAGGACTGTGCGCCCCGCTACGACGTGGCGGAACGCCCATAGTGCTTTCGAGACGGCGAGTAGCTCTAGCGCGTTGATATGGAGAGCGGTCTCGTCGTCGGTCCATCTGTCGCGGACTCTGAGATCGCTGCAGTGGGCACCCCATCCGTACAGGGAGGCGTCGGTCGTTACCGTCACCTTCAGTGTCGGCTGTTGGAAGGGCATCCCGGACAGCAGATTGCGTCGCGACTGCCACCATCGGAGGGATGAGCGGACGTCCTCTGGCAGTTGCAGTCAGATGGTCTGTTCATCTCGCAGGGGGTCGAATATGCGGACGAACCAGTGCTGGAGAGGTCTTGCCCTCAGTCTGGCGAGATAGGTCACAGCGGTTGTCGCAGCCATGTAGCCGAGGAGCTGCTGGACGCTTCTCACAGATAACGTCGGGGCCGTGTAGGCGTGAGCGGTGGCCCGGATCACGGTTTGAGCCCGAGTCTCTGGCAGGTACGCCCTGGCGGAGGTTGAATCGAGAGTGGCCCCGATGAAGTCCAAGATCCTCGCCGGCTCGAGGTGGGACTTCTTCGGATTGACTTGTAGGCCAAGGAGAGTCAGGAGTGACAACGTCATGTGGACGTCGTGGTAAAGTCTCTGTTTGCAGGACGCCACCAACAGCCAATCGTCGAGGTAAGGGTAGACAGAAGCACCCTTCGTCCGCAGGAAGGATACCACCGGGGCCATGCATTTGGTGAAGACCCTTGGGGCAGTCGAGAGTCCGAACGGCAGCACCTTGTACTGGTAGCAGGTGTCGTCGACTGCGAAGCGGAGGTATCGTCTGTGCTGCGGGCGAATGGCGATGTGGAAGTATGTGTCTCGGAGATCGATGGAGGCGAACCAGTCCCCTCGATGGAGGAAGGGCAGGATTGACGGTATCGTGACCATCTTGAACCTCTTGGGGCAGATGTAGTAGTTCACCCCTCTGAGGTCGAGGATCGGCCGGAGGGTACCATCGGCCTTCGGTACCGTGAAGTACCGGGAGAAGAAGTCGGTGGTCTTGGCTTCCTGCGGGAGCTGCTCGATCGCTCCTTTCTGAAGGAGGGACTGGATCTCTTCCAGGAGTACAGGACTCGACGGAGTGGAGTAGTAAACGCCTCGAGGTGGAATATCGTGAAACTCGATGGCGTAGCCAAGACGGACGATGGAAAGCACCCAAGAGTCCGTAGTGACATGTTGCCACTCCAAAAGGTGTCGAGCCAGAGTCGGCCGGTCTCCGAGCGCTGATGGTAGGCTGAAGAGTGGATATTGGGAGGTCCTGCCAGACACGTCAAAATCGAGACTTCACGTCCGAGGAGGAATTCTTAGAAGAAGCCGGACGGCGTCTAAAGTATGTCTGGCCGACGAGCCAGAGGACGGTCTTGACTGGCCGGACTGGGCCGAGCGCTGGAACGACGAGGTGGAAGATCGTCACCAGGATGGGCGGAAGGTGGAGGTCCTGCGGGCTTGCGTGGCCAGCTGGAGCCCGATCTTTTTGGCAGTCAACCTCGCCTTCACCAAATTGTCCAGCGCCTGGTCGGTAGTAGAGTTGAAGAGACCCTCACCGTCGAAGGGGAGATCCTCGATCCTCCTTCGGGTGTCCTCTTGGATGTCGGCTGGTCTGAGCCAGGCATGGCGGCGCAAGCCGATGGATCCCGCCATGACCCGGGAGGCGATCTCCACGGCGTGCCGGGAGGAGGCCATCTGCTGCCAGGCGATGGATATGGCCTCGTTGAAGATGACCGAGGCGGCCTGACGGATGTCCTCCGGTATCGTCTCCATCGCCGGTTGAAGGCGGTCGAGTACCTTCTTCAGGTATGCAGCGAGGCAAACCTGCGTGTTGGACAGCCTAATATGCAAGGAGGCGGCGGAATAAAACCTCCTTGCGTAGGCGTTCTAACTTCCTGCCCTCTTTATCCGGCGGGGTGGTGTGCTGCCTGCCGGTGCCTTTTGTCTGTGCCGACTTGACCACCACAGAGTTCGGTGCAGGGTGGTTGAAGAGATAACCCGCGTTATCCTTCTGCACCCTGTAGAGGTGCTCCAAACGCCGCGGTATCGGCTGTGCCGAGGCCGGTCTGTCCCACGCGGACTTAATCACTTTAGCAATCTGGGGCAGAAGGGGCCGCGGCAGGTTGCTTCCCCTCAAAGATGGAGAAGACGGGATCGTCACCTCCGGCTCCGCATCCGCGATCTTAAGGCCAAGGGTAGAGGCCATGCGAAGCAGCATCGCAGAGAACTGGTGGACGTCCTCTGGAGCTGAATCTGGGATCGGCTCCCCGAATCCCAGCGGAGGAGACTCCTGGAAGGCCGCCTCAGAAACCTCCGACTCTGCGCTCGAGTCGTACGACTCCGAGGTTGGTGAGTCCTCTCACCGCTCGCTTTCCGGCTCCTTCACTGCCGTCGCGGGTGCAGCCTTCTTGGGCTTCTCCGCAGCTGGGACGGTGGTAGTGGCAGCGTCACGCTTCGGCTGGCTCACCACAGACTTCACCTTTCTGGTGGTGACCGGCGTAGTCTGACAGGCCGTGGTGGTCGTAGCCTGTCCAGTCACCACCGACTCCGTAGGGCGTGTCGCCGTAGCCGTAACCCTGGGAGGTGGCGATACCGCTCGGTATCGAGGCGAAGGCTCTCTCGCCCTATGGTATTGAGGCGAGGGAGAGTGGATGAAGGAGCGGCGGTCCGACGGCGAACGGCTTTGGTGCCGACGGTACTGAGGGTCCTCTCCTTGAGGCGAGCGTGAGTCGCGCTGTCTCCGAGGTGACTGGGACCTCCGGAAGGTCTCCCAGCGTCTCAGGTCACGATGGTACCGATCCCGGTACGATGGAGAATGTGACTGGTAAGAAGCCGAGCGCTCTCTCCACTCACATTTCCTCACGTACCTGGCCACGTAGGACGCTGAGGTGTATCTGGAGGCAGACGAGCGAGGTTGTTCCTCTCTTGTCTCCCTAGGAGGTGGCGAGGCCACTGGACGCTCCGAAGAGCAGGACCGGAACCTGAACGTAGAACGCCGCTCCGGAGAAGCAGAGGACTCTCTCTGCTGCAGGTCAGCCAACCTGCGACGGCTGGAAAGGCGGTGGTGCTCCTCCACCAGGGTTGGAGGGTCTACCACAGGCGAGTCCGGGTGCTCTTGGGGAACATCCTCGATCTCATCGTCCGAGAGATCGACGGACTTGCCTCGCCCTTTGGAAGGCTACAGAGTCGGAGGAGGAGTGGGAGGTTGAACGTCCCCAGCCGGGGAGCGCTTCTTCTCCTTCTTCCTCTTCTTCTTCTCCTTGCCCTTGTCTCCGTCCGGAGCAGGGCGCTTTTTAGTAGGTGTCTCCTTGACGGGAGCCTCAGCCTTCCTCGCCGTCGAGGATCCTTTTGCTGACTTGGCAGCCGCCGAGAGCTTGGGGATCCTCGGTAACGCTGAGATCGGCGTTCTCGCCGGTACTGAGCCCGATACCGACGAGGTGGACGGAACGGCAGCCGCCGATACCATCGATGGTGTGGTCGTCTTCTTTTCGGCCATCTTGGAAGTGGAGGTCTCGTCGATTGCCCTCAAAGACTGCTCCCAACAATAGGATTTAAGTCTCGCGGGGCCTGTTGCGGAGAGTCTGGGGAGTAAAATCCCGGCAAATTGGGCAAGTCCGAGTGTTGTGGGACTCACCCAAGCAGAAGAGACACTCCTTATGACCGTCGTTGAGGGCAACTTTGCGCCCGCAGGACACGCACTTTTTGAAGAGTGTGGATATAAGACGAAACGCCAACAGAAAAGTCCAAAAATCACCAAAACCAAATGGAAAGTCCGAAGGAGAGGTCAGAAACAGTCCAAAAATCCGAAAACCGTGAAAAAACAGCAAGCCAAGCACAAAGTCGAGGAACAAACCGAAGAACCTTCCGTACGCGAAGGCGGACGAGAAAGAACTGAGGAGAGACCGTTGCTTGGCGGGAGGAGCATGCGCAGTACCGGCGTGGGGAGGGGTTCCCGCCAAGCGAACAAGCTCTAGAAGTTTCCGAACGCTACCGTGCAGGCGTTAAAGCTCCTAGTGTATGAAGGCACAGAGACCACGAAGAAGAACTTACTTATATTCTAAGACTGAAGGCAGGGACTGTCAAAGTAATTATTTGCAAGTCACTCTGGGAGAGCTACTGGTTATGGGGTGTGTTTGTTAAATTCCTTACACAAACGCGCACACGCACACACACACACACACACTGCTATTTGCTTGCTATCAGTCTGCACACCTTAAGCCTTGCAGCCAGTCACAATGTTTCCTACTGACGGGCTTATATTTGGTGAAAATAGGACTCTCTAGATCAGAGAGGCATGGACAACAGCCACTGAACAATTATCTGTACTTTATACTCTGTACTTTACACTCAAATGAGTATACAAGGCCATCAAGCCCAAATGACAACTGAAATAAGAATTGTGTTAATTTATACTAGTGTCAATATTACCTTGCCTGTGAATCATTCCTCCATGCATAATTCTTGCTACAATGCAGTGGTTCAGCTCATTCATTTTTAAAGTGATCCCCTAGTAACAGAAACCAAATAATTAAAAACAACAACACAGTAATCAACAGAATTGTTTAGGTACTTCTGCCAAGTTCAGATAGTTAATAATCTTTCCATGGAAAATATACCCCTGGAAAACACCCATGTGGTAGAAATATGGCCCAGCACGTCTGAGGCTCCAGCTGCTGTTTCTTAACCACAGCTTGCATAAGCATTTTGGTACTTTTCCACCCATTACGCTTGCTAAAATTACTGCCAAGCAGCAGAAATATGATTTGTTAGGAAATCCACCAGGGATATGGCAGCTTAGACACTGCTTTCATGCAGGTGAATCCCCAATGCAATATACCACTGTTCTTTTTCCTTTTTAAGAACCAAAAACCTCTGATCTGAAAAAAAAAAGTAGCCAATGCTACTAAGAAATTTGAGAAAGTGAAAAGTTTACATCACAGGTGGAAAATTATTCTGTATACTTTTGTCTGTAAACAGGTTTTATGCTTCCACAGGTTTGCTAATACCTCCTAATATACCATCTCTCGCATGAGAACACTGCTATTTTTATGATACAAAGATTGTGAGTTGGAAAACTGAGTTCATTGTTAATATTCATGATAAAACTAACATAAACAATTAGTTCAAATTAAGACTGAATGTCTGTTTCTAAAGTTAGGAAAATGTTACATACAGTGTTCTAACTTACTAAGTATACCTGTATAATATTTAAATTTTTATCTTTCAAATACTATTCAAATAAAATAAATAAAACACAATAAATAAAAATAGTCTCAGGCTAGGTACCATGTGGTCTGTTTATGAGTCTTGATCTGCCATTTGGCAATGATACGATGTGTCTCGTACATCTTTACAAATGGAACTAACAGCAGTTGTCCACTCACCATTGGTTCATCTGTGTTCTTTTGGAACTGAACCAATCGCACTCGTGTTACATTCTCCATGTCCATGTCACCGTTGGCGCTCTCTGGAGAATCTCCATTTAAATATGGAGACGTGGGAGGTGGTGTAACTCTTAACGCTTCATCACTGTAAACTTCATGTGCCACTACATCATGTGTTTGAAGTAAGGCCTGTAAGAAGTTACAGTTGTCACATACTATAATCTCTTGGGCCTCTTTTTCTACAAAAAATTAACTTACCCTAAAGACATAATAACGCTGTCTTAGAATTATACAGTACCTTCTTTGTCAGATTTTAAAAACAAAGCCACTTTTAGTTTTTCTGTACTATGTACGCACTTAGTGATTTTTGTTTGTCCATTACTGATATTTTACACACACACACACACACACACAAGCAGCATTATATTATTTAGAACAGCTGAGGAAATGTTTTTACCATTGATTCCCAGAAAATAAGGAATAAAAGATTGTATTCAAGAGCAGACTATGCTAACTCCAGCATTTCCCAACTTCATTTGGTGATGAGCCACCTGACAAAGCCTGATCAATGCTGGCAATGGCTGCAGCTTTGACCTGTGGGATTCCTTTTACTCCTCAGCTGGGCATGTATGCAAGTGAGCCAGAGACCTCACATTATAACCACAAGTTATAGTTTTTGGGGGTGTAGTAACTTTAAACCTATAAGAACACAAGGGAACAGAGACCAAAAATCTTTTTGTCGTGCGAACAAAAAAAATCTTACTTCAGAGCTGAAATCAATCTATCTATCTATCTATCTATCTATCTATCTATCTATCTATCTATCTATCTATCTATCTATCGCTCTATCTATCTATTGTTAGTAGATTCAACCTACCCTCCTGGGAAACATTTATATCTCCCAGGAAGATACGCTGAAGAAGACATCTTTTTTCCAGTACAGCAGTGGCCATTCTTAAAATTGGATCTTCCCTCCTGACAAAGAAGAAAGGGGCAATCCACTGGCAACACTACCTGTCACTTGAGTATGAGTAAAATGGTGAATAACAGATAAAACTTTTTAAAAAAGGTAACAGCTATTCTTCTCTATAAGAAAATTGATGAAACATTGAAACACAGAAAACATTAGCCATTTTATCCATGACTAAACAGCAAGTTTACTGAAGTGATTAAAATAATATCCCCCAAAATACCACTCTTATAAGTTGAGATACATTTCCATTCCCAACAAAATAGCATAATGCAACTGGGCAAGAAACAGTTTATAATCAACTGATTTAAGCATGCTCCTATTTTTGGCTGTTTTCTTCTGAACTTCCGTGAACATGTTCACATATGAAAGATGGAGATATACTAGGACACCATTAACCCTTTGTGCTTGTGGTACTCACAAGTGTAAAAACTCTCTGAATGAAATACACAGGCCATCTTTAAATGGAAATCGCATATGTCAAAACCTCTTCTGGTTAAAACAGAATGTGTTAAAAACACAGGAAATAAAAACGATACTGCCGTGCTTCTTTTTGTAATATAATGGATATTTAAGGAAGATTAAGGCTGTTTGGCTAGCTTTAAATTAAATACACTGCTAGATCAGAAAATTATAGAATCGTATGGTTGGAAGGTAGCACAAGGGCCATCTAGCTCAACCCCCTGCCACACAGGAGTACACTATTAAAGCATTCCTGAAAAATGTCCATTCTACTTCTGTTTAAAGATGTCTGAAAGAGAGTCTATCACCATAAAGGGCAGTTCACCCTGTTCTTTCCCATCTCTTACAGTAAAGAAGATCTTCCTAATTTTTTGAGGGAATCTCATTTTAATCTGAATCCAGTGATTCTTGTTATAGTCTCTGGAACATCAGAAAACGAGCTTGCTCCATCTTCTATGTAACACCCCTTCAAATAATTAATGATGGCTATCATGCCACTTCTCAGTTTTCTCTTGTCCAGGCTAAAGATATCAAGCATCTTATATTGCTTCTTATAAGACTTGTTTCCAATCCATTCATCATCTTGATCACCTTTCTCTGAAGATGTCCAAGCTTGTCAATATCCTTCTTGAACTATGGTGCCGATACAAATACAGTATTTCAGGTGAGGTCTGACCAAAGCAGAATAGAGTGGCACTAGTACTCTCTTAATGTGGAGTTCATCTGGCTCTGGAGACGTGAATTCATTTAGAGTACCTAGGCATTCCTTTATTACTTCTTTATCTGTTCTGGAATACAGTGCTCTAATTGCATGATTCTTTCTACCTTCACCATTTAGAGCACTGTTTTCTTTCTGAGAGAAGACTGAGGTAAAAATGGTATTGAACAGTCTGGTCCCTGTTAGCATTTCTTCTCTATGCTGTGGCCCTACAGTTTCCTTGTTTGTCCTCTTGCTTTGAACAGTTCCAAAAAAAAAGAAGAGAGACTTTTTATTATTTTTAATGTCTTTAGAAACCCTGAGCTCATTCTGAGCTTTACCTTTTCTACCCCTCCCCCACGACTGGTGAAAAGTACTGACTAATTTCCTGTATTTCTCTTTGGTGAATTTCACCTTCTTCCATCTCTTGCACATATCTCTTTTAAGTTCAGCTCACCTGGAAGCTTTTTGTACCTCCACCATGGTTTCCTTAAAAACTTTCCACTTTTCTCACTCATTGATTTGTTTGGAACTGTGCTTTCAATATCCTCCCTTTAAGAAAAACCCAAACATCATGAACTCCCTTCCCTTCAAGCATTTCTGATCAAAGGATCTCATCCTGTATTTCCCCAAGGCTACCAAAATTAGTTGTCATGAAATCCAGAATGCATGTCTGATTGTCCGGCTTCCCCTTTCCTCTGTACTACAAATTCCAAGATGTTATGGTCATTCCAAACTAAAGAGCCCACTATTTCCATCCTAGACAAGTTCATCTCTGTTGGTTATGGTGAAATTGAAAATAGATGATCCACTTGCTGGGTCCTCTACCTTCTGTACAATGCAATTACACGGCTGGTGAGGAATTTGTTGGACATTACATTATTGGCAGAGTTTGACTTCTAAAAAATATTCGGGCGACTGAAGTCTCCCATTACTACCACATTTCTCATTTTTGAATGTTTGGCTACAAATCTTCAGTCAAGTTTGGAAACCTATAGTAGACCCCAAAATGAGGTCACTGTTGTTTCTCTCCCCTTTAATTTTTACCCAAAAGCTGTCAACCTGTTTCAGATTTTCTCACAGGTATAAACAGCCTTGAAAAATAATGCTACTTTTCCACCTTTCCTTTTGGTCTATTTCTTTGCATTAAGTTATACCCTTCGATTACTATACTCTATGTAATTCAGTTTAAACACTCCTAATCAGGTTTGCAAGATGCCTAGCAAATATATTCTTACCAACTGCTGTGAGGTGCAATCTCATCTAAGAAGTTCTTCTTCATGAAAGTACAAAATATGGTCCAAGAAGCCAAATATTTCTTGATGCTATCATCTGCAGAGACAGTGGTTCATTACTTCTCCTTCTTCCTGGACCATGTCCTTTAATCGGAAGGAGTGATGAAATAACAACCTGTGCATTCAGGTCCTTTAGCTTCCTCCTGAGAAGCTCAGAGTCACTTGCAATATGTTAAAGGCTATATTTTGCAGTATCATTTTTCCAATGTAGATTAGAAGTAAGGGGAAATTGTCAGTGGGCTTGATGATTCTTGTCAGCCTCTCTGCTACAACGTGGATCTTTGTCCTTGGAGACAGCACATATCTCAAGATATCCTATCAGAGAACACATCATTGCTTCTGTTTCTTTCAAAAAGGAATAATCTATTATGACCACACATCTCTTCTTCTTCTGGAAACCGAAAGGAGCACTTCCACCCATAGAACCTTCTAAGGTCACCTTCATACCTTCTGAGTGAGGCTACCATCCCAGCTCTTGTGCCCAATAACTGCTGATGAAGGGGAGAACTTGGAATCAATTGTGTAGCTCCATACTTACAACATGGCTCTTGATAGTTCTGCGTCTGTTTGTCACATTCTTCTAAGTATCAGCTTACTGTATTTGGGAACTGTCCCCTTCCCCTAGAACCATCCCTTGTGTCTTCCCTTCTTGGGGAGTTTACTCCACTCTTTCCTAAAAACCTTCATCCTCCCTCATAAATAGAAGTGTGGATTCACAGACCTCAAATTGCTGCACTTTCTCTTCCAAAGGGCAACCAGTTTGCACTTGCTTCTTGTATAGACTTACAGATAATCTGGCAAGAAAACAAACATGGCACAGACGTTGCAGGTTAATGCAACTACTCTGTATCATCCATATTTGTTATCTTCTATAGGTAGGTGCTTTTCAGGCCTCCCCTCAAGTTCCCTCACAAACATTCAGGAAAAAAAAAAAGCTGTTTTGCTTGTCCTATCTGCTGAGCTCCAGAGACTGAGGTAGCTGTTATACAGAGCTAGTGGTTGCTAGCCCCTCCCCCAACCAAGTCAGTTACTCAGGGAGAACACATGGCTGAAAACAAAAACACCCAAAGAAGCCTCCAAACAATCAACACTGACTTCAAATACAAGCTCACCTTCTCTTGCTTCCTTATCTTAATTTACATGGTACACCGAAGTACAGGACACCATAAAAAAAAAAATTAGATGTGATATTGACATGCTCCACTCTCAGAAATTAAATCCAGCTTGCCTTTCTCTGCCAACTCAAGGTGGCATATAAGCAGTGCCAGATGCAGTGTCATATCATGTCTAGTACACTGGATTGGGACTACAGCAATTTTCTCCCTTCCATTGACAAATGAATCTGTTGGGGCTTAGTTAAAGTTAGCAGTCCTCTCTTCTCCCACACAGCTTTCTCATTTAAGAAAACTAACAAACCCACTCCTCCAACTTTTACTAGAGAAGCCAATGCCTACAGGGAAGGATACTGCACCTAAAGACTGAATTTCCAGAAAGACTCTCTTGGCCTGAATGTAAATTCCAGCTAGTTAATTTTGGTCAGTGCTGGGCAACATGTTGTTACTCTAGCTGAAAGACTATTCTCTACGGTTCTGAAATCTTATGTTCTTGGCTGGTTTTTCTCAAGCCACAATGGAAGGATCCTCAGCTCAATATGAACCTAAGTCCTCTGGTCCAGAGGGCAATGAGATCCATCTATCCCAGCTGCCCTCGAACTCTCTTTGTGAAGGAGTAAAGGAGCTCCCAATTTGGGCAAGGAAGGCTGATGGGAATCACATCTACTTTCTTTTCTATTTCTTGTCAGCATCCTTCCTGGTTCCTTGGTTCCTGTTTAAACAGATTCCCTCTCTGCATGCTTGAACTTGGATTGCATTTGATTCTGCCTTCAGACTATCCTTACTTGACTCACTGTCTCTTAATGTCCTCATTTATATTATTGCTCTTTCTGTCTGGACTCTGCCAGCTGATGTTCTGTGCTGTTTGAACTTGGCCCTGGAGTTTTCCCTGCCTAGAACTACACAGATCCTCTGGGGTTGTGGTGCTAAAACCTCACCACTCAAACAGATGGGCTTGAATAGTAAGACAACTTAATACAAGAGAAATTCATGGAACTAAAGTTTCCCATTTGTTTCTTGTCCTTGTAGCCACTTTGTAACCTCAACATGTTCCGGAAGATCAGCAGTAGGAGGAATATGGGAGAGGGGTGGATTGCTCTAAACTGATGATCAGAGAGTTCTGTATTAGGAACTATGTCTCATTTCTGCAATTCCCTTCAGAAAGTTGCTTGCTTGACACCAATGTTTCTATATTATTTACATTTTAATGTATTTTTCTCTTTTTAGCATGCTCTTTGTTGAATTTTATGATTTATCTTTGTAAACAGTTGAAGGATGATAAATCTTTTTAAATAAACAATAAACAACATTTTCATATGTTAGCCTGCCTTAGAATCCAAACAACCATCTTGCTATCTTTGCTTCCATCAGGTCCTTGTGAAATATGGGCACTATTTGACTTTACACATCACAGTGAGATATACTTCTTGAGCAAATTTTGGTGTAGAAAGGCAAGTCAGAAATAAGTAAATTTAAATAACAACACTTAGAAAATTAATTATTGCAAATTTCAACCTGACAGTACTGATACTTGATATTTCTGTAATACTAGATGCTTTCACTGAATTTCCTTTTAAAAATTCCTTCTGGTTAAATTACAGCGGCTTTGAGTTGAGTGGAATTTACTCCAAGATAAGTGTGTACAGGAGTTCAGCCTGAGGCTGACAAAATGTGTCTTGGACATTATTGGTCTCACTGTGATTGCAAATACATGTATAGTTTAACCAAGTATCGTTCACTGTCAACCAGTCTGTTAACAAAGTTTACTGAAAGTGACAACTGCATATATTTCTCTGCAGGGCGAATGGACATGCTAGGCCACATGGAGATCCCCGACGGCTCCCTCTGCTCCTTCTCGGCGGCCGACGACTTCTATGATGACCCCTGCTTCAACATGTCGGACATGCACTTCTTCAAGGACTTGGACCTGTGGCTGGTGCACATGGGCTGTCTGCTCAAGGCCGACGAGCACGGCCACCACCACGGCCATGAGGACGAGCACATCCGGGCGCCCAGCGGGCACCACCAGGCCGGGCACTGTCTCCTGTGGGCCTGCAAGGCCTGCAAACAGAAGACCACCAACGCGAACCGGCGCAAGATGGCCACCATGCGTGAGCGGTGGTGGCTCAGCAAGGTCAACGAGGCCTTCGAGATGCTCAAGTGCGGCACCTCCACCAACCCCAACCAGCATCTGCCGAAGGTGGAGATCCTCAGCAACGCCATCCACTACATCGAGAGCCTCCAGGCCCTGCTCTCGAACAAGAGGACGCCTACTACCCGGTGCTGGACAACAGCTGTTGTTGTTATGACAACAGCTACTATACAGAAACATTAAGTGATTCAAAGAAAGGGAAGATCTCAGCTGTTTCCAGCCTTGACTGCTTGTCGAGCATTGTGGAGAGGATTTCAACAGACAGAACAGCCTGTCCCACCCTGCCTGCAGTTGAAAGTGGAACTGAAGGGAGCCCTTGCTCTCTCCACGATGGGGCCAGCCTGAGTGACATTGGAACCCAGATTGCCTCCCCGAATAGCTGCACTCAGTTCCCCCAGGAAGCTTCCAGCAACAGTGCCAGCAACTCTATCTACCAAGTACTATAAAGGCACAGCAGACTCCAACTGCAACCTTGGGACTGTTCCAAGCTAGCCAGCCAAGAATACTTAAATCTGCCTTCCAAAGATTAAAAAAGAAGACAACACTCATGGGCTGTTGGGTTTTTTAAAACCAGTTTTCTAATGTATCTAATAATTCCTTTCAAATATGTATTTTCCAAGCTTGTATTACTCCAAAATACTCTTATTTATTGGTTATAAACAAAAGCTATTTAATTTGTTTATAGAGCAAATTTAGAATGGTGTGCCATGAAATGGCTGATGCTTAATCTGTACTTTAAAAATGGCAGGAAACCTTACTTTAAAGAAACCCTTCAGCAATCCTTCACACAGGCTGCTTAACTCCTGTTTCTTTTTAGTTCTGTTTAAGCAATTGGAGTTGGGATTATAACCCTTAATTGCAATTTTCCTCAGAAATATAGCCATCCACATATATACAGAAAAGGTTGTGGACCATGTTTTTTTTTAAATATATATATATATATACACACACACACACACTTATTTTGTATATTTCTCTGCAGTTAGCAAGATTACTGTTCCAATTTTTAAATGCTTTATGTGCTATTTTCACTTTTCTCTTCTGAAATAAGGATTTTAAGAATGAGGATTTTAAGAATTATCATTGTGACAGCTGCTTACCATGAAATGAGGTTGTGTTAAAATACGTTTAAGTTCTTTTGCATCACTGTTTTCTGGGTAACATGAAATTTCTTCCAATACCTGTGAACCAAAACAACAGATATACCAATGAAACAAACATTGAAATAAACTCTTTATTTCTTTCTCTCTTGATCAGTCATGAGTCTTGTAAAATGAACGTTAACTCTACAACAGAAAAGTCTGAGAGAAGCAAACTGTTTAATTACAGTATTATGCTACTCTCTGGACAGATGCAGTAGTAGGTTCTTAATTAAATCTCCCACTTCAAGCACACTTTAATTAATTCCAAAGCAAAGCACTTGTTACAAATTTTTTTTTTTAAACCTGCTCGCTCCTTTTCTATTTTACCCATTCTCTCAAAGTGTAGCTTGGGGTGACTTGTGAGGTTTCAGTGCTAAGCTAGTATCTTCAGGTTTTCCTCAAGTACCTTACATGCTTCAAACTGCTGAGCAGACTGCATTCTTATGAGGTGGCATGCCATTAATGGAATTCTCTCCTCAAGGAGACTTCCCCAATATTAACATTATTATGTTTTTAATACCAGGCAAACCTCCCAGGTTCTTAACATTTGTTTCACCCACTGCTATGATACTTCTTTTGTGTTTTTTTCTTTTTCTTCTCTTATTTTTATTATAGTAAAAAGTAAGTCGTATGTATCCCCACACTGTTGTTACTCCTCCCCATTCTTCACATTCTCACGTATCTAGTTTTGACAAAAATTTCCTGATATTCTCTCCTAATGATTTAAACCAGCGGTTCTCAACCTGTGGGTTGCGACCTCTTTGGGGGTCGAACGACCCTTTCACAGGGGTCGCCTAAGACCATCGGAAAATACGTATTTCCGATGGTCTTAGGCTCCATTCCCTCCTTGGTGGTGGTGTGCAAGTGCGAGCCACGTGCTCGCGTCCTCCTGCCCCCTTTGGCAGGAGCGTGTGCGGCCACAGCGTCACCACAGCAGGAGTGGTGGTGTGCAAGCGTGAGCCATGCACTCGTGTCCTCCTGCCCCCTGGGACTGAAATCGCTCCCCTTCTCTGCTACCGGGAGAACCTCCCATCTGACGGGCCAGCTTGGGGGCGGCGGTGGCAGCATGGGGGGCAGGCCCCCTCCTCGCCACGCCCGCCGCCCCACTCACCATGGAGGGGGGCGCTGCGGAAGGGCTGGGAGACCACAAGGCGCTGCTTTTCTGGGGAGGGCGAGTTGTA
Source organism: Ctenosaura bakeri (assembly GCA_948474755.1). Lineage (NCBI taxonomy): Eukaryota > Metazoa > Chordata > Lepidosauria > Squamata > Iguanidae > Ctenosaura > Ctenosaura bakeri. Next base: position 280,811 of record CAOLHI010001664.1, read on the forward strand.
CCCGGTGCAAAAGACAAAGGCGCTGGGATTCCTCCCCCCTCGGCCAGGGTCAACACTCTGGAAACTTTTCCACACTGCCCCCCCCCAGCGGAAACGAGAGCAAAGCAGAGCCCAGGGGGGTTCTCATTGTTGTTTCCCGGGGGAGACGCGCGGCTCCTCTTTCCCTCCCTGCCCGCCCCCCGTTCCTGGCTGGCAAGGCAGCCTTTGCTGGGGGGAGGCATTGTAAATAATAAATTAATAATTTTATGGTTGGGGGTCACCACAACATGAGGAACTGTATTAAAGGGTTGCAGCATTAGGAAGGTTGAGAACCACTGATTTAAACTAAAAATATTGTGTTAGTGCTTCCTCTGAACTAAGATATCACACTTGGGTTTTAGATTTAATACAAAACCTGCCTTTTCCAAAATGGGAACTGAAAAATGTATTTCTATTTTAAATTGCAGTTTTGAAGCAGTTTTTCCTAGTATTTCTCAGCAAGCTGGGGAAAATTCAGCCTTTTAGGATAATTTAGACTGCTGAAGTAAAATCTTAAGTTCTTGTTCTGAGGACAGACTAGACCTCAAATAATTTGTTGGTAACACTGGCTCATTCTCTCACGGTGCAACTCACTAACGGGTTAAAAAAGGTTGGTTATCTTCCTCTGAGGCTAGAGAGACCAATGTGATTTCTGTGGTCTGTGATCTGACTTCAAATATTCGCTCCTCTGAGGCCACAGAAGGAGAAAAAAGGTGGGAGAACGGGGAGGATTGCATGAGCACAGCAGCCTAGGCTTTGAATCCTAAAAATCTAAAGCCCTCTCAAGCCCATACCATGTTCGCAACTTAGAGTTGGGAGTGGCATAAGGAATTTTACCTGTACTTGAGGGAAAGCGAGCAGGTTGTGTGTGGAATAGCTGCAGTCTACAAAGATCATATTAATCTGACAAGACTACCTGTTAGGGAGCTGAATCACATTGAATGTGTGTGTCTGAGTTTGAATACCAGAGACAGACTGGGGGTTCTGTTAGTGTACCAGCCACCCTGCTCCGTATCAGACTCCTTGGCCAAGCTCATGGAACTGGTCTCACAGCTGGTGCTGCAATTATCCAGACTTTTTGTCTTGGGTGACTTCAACATCCCATTTAAGATCTGTCAGGTGCAGCTCAGTGGTTCATGGCATCCATGACAAATACAGGCGTATTCCTACTAGTCTAGGAGCTCATGCATTCAGCAGGTCACACCCTTCATGGTGTTTTCAGTTCCAGGCAGATGGATTTATGGATGAAGGTGATTCATACCTCCAAATTGTCAGGGACAGATTATTTTCTGGTGAGAATTAGCATCACAGCTACTATCTGTCCTTGCAGGGATAGCGGACCGATTAAGATGGTCCACTCTTGAAGGCTCATGGATCCTCCAGGATTCCAGATAATTTTAGAGGGTTTTATGGCTGGTATCACCAATGATCTTGTCAAAGCTCTAGTGAACAGATGGAATTAAGACCTGTAATGCTATTGACACTGTTGTTCCCGAACACCCTCTCCAATCTGTTACTAATTGGGCTCCTTGGTATACAGAAGACCTCAGAGAGCTGACACAGGAAGGATGACAACTAGAGTGCAGATTGCTTACATCTGACAAGACACAATACAGAGAACATCTTTGTTCCTCTAAGGTGGCAATATGTGTAGCAAAGAAAGCTTTCTTCTCGGCATGCATTGCAGCTGTGAGCTCACATTCAACTTGACTATTCAGGGTGATAAGGGGTCTAACTCAGGTACCTCCCCCCATTCTAATTCTAGAGCATTTTGCAGATCATTTTGAGGCTTTTAGCAATAAATTAACAATAATTTCACAGATAAAATTTCTTGGATAAGAGCTGAGTTAGACATCATCATTATAGCAGAAACTGACAATGGGGTGTCCAGCAATTCCATGAGAAGGACTACACTGGATCAATTTCAGTTGGCCAGTACCACAGATATGGACAAACTGCTAGGACAAGCAAGGAGGACAACCTTTCTCTTGATCCCTATACTTCTTTGTTGGTTGTACAGGGAGGAGATGCTGTGAAATCTCAGCTGGAATGTATTATGAATGCATCTCTCAAGGATGGAAGTTCTCCATCTTGTTTAAAAGAAGCAATGGTTATCACCATTTTTTAAAAAAGTCCTCTCCGGACCCCCTGGACTTTAACAACTGTATACCAATATTGAATCTTCTGTTTTTTTGGGCAAGGTAATTGAAAGGCCAGTTGCCTTCCAACTCCAGGCAAACTTGGATGATACCAGTTTTCTAAACCCATTTCAAACCAGCTTCAGAGCAGGATGTAGATCTGGAACTGCTATGGTTGCCTTAATGGATTATTTTTGCCTGAGCTTTTTGCCTGAGTGGGTCCCTGTTGGTACTTTTGGAGCTCTCAGTAGTGTTTGATACAAATGACTGTGGTATCCTTCTGGAATGCCTGAGAGGTTTGTAAATCAGGAGCACTCTGTTTCAGTGGTTTTGGTCCTATCTCTTGGGTAGGTTCCAGATAGTTGTGCTTGAGGATAACTGCTTCTCAAAAAAGGAGCTGTTAGAACAGGAGCTGTTAGAACCACCTGTAACTGTGGTTCTTCAAGTGATCACCGGTGAACTCACACAAATTATATGGCATTTCACGTGTTACCATTCTATCTCCAATGTTGTTTAACATCTACATGAAACTAGTAGGAGAAATCATCTGGAAATGAAGACATGTGGCAGGGTGTCACCAGTATGCTGATGATACCCATATATATTTCTCCATGTCTTCAAAAACAGTCTCAGCTAAGGACAATGTGCCTCCTCTAAAGGAATGCCTGGAGGAAGTAATAGGCTGGATGAGGAAAAACAAACTGAAACTGAATCCAGGCAAGACACAGGTGTTTACTGTCAAAGGTCTAAGCTGGGTTTCAAGGTGTGTCAAACAGTCTTGGATGGGGCTACACTCTATCTGAAAGACTGTGTTTTCAACTTGAGGGTACTTCTGGATCTGTCACTTCAAATGACAGTTCAGATAGATGCAACAATCAGGAGTACTTACTCAACAATCAAGAGTACTTACTATCAGCTTCGGCTGTTACACAAGCTTCCTAGAACTGGAGAACCTAAATATGGCAGTATATGTGCTAGTAACCTGAAGACTGGATTTCTGCAATGTGCTGTACATTGGGCTTCCACTTTATCAAGTTATAAAAATGAAATTAATTCAAAACATGTTAGCCAGATTGGTTACTGATGCATCTAGGAGTGATCATATTACCCAATATTAAAATAACTCTCTACCAGCTGCCAATTAGTTCTCGGTATGATACAAAACTTTTTAAAGCTCTACATGGTTTGAGTCTAGGTTACCTATGGGTCCTGCCTTCTCCCATATAACTCACTCTATACACTCAGGTCATCTGGGGAACATTTACTTCAATCAGGTAGCACTAGGCTGGCAACTATTAGCCAGAGGACTTTTTCTTTACCTGTCTCCAAACTGTGGAATGACCTGCCAGAAGAGACCTGACAGCTGGACACACTTTTTAAAACAGCCCTGAAGACCAATGTCTTCCAGGAGACCTATTCACATGATTTTTAAATTATCAGTTTTTAAATTATTAATGGATTATTTTTAATATCTATGCTCTTTTAACTAATTTTATACTCTTTTAACTGATTACGTATCTTTAATTGGTGTTTTATGTTTTAACCTAATGTTATGTGTCCGTCTTTGGTTGTATTTTAATCTCTTGTTTCTTGCTTCAATCCATGGGGAGAGGTGGGTAAGAAATAAATATTATGAATATTAGTATTCTTAAAAGAAAAGTGGGGGGATTATTTTTAAGTAATCAGAAGCAGACAAGTAAACGCTTCTCTTTCCTCACATCTGTTCTATTTGCAGAAACTTGACAGGGAGTTGGATATGTTAAAGATCCTAACTTTGGAGCGCTGAATTTCAAGGAAAGGATTGCACTTTTAATTACATTGTCATTCAATCAAGGAAGCAAGATGGGAGACAGAATAAGTACAACAGATTTCAGGCTGTAGTTATGTATACCATAAAGGATCGTGAAATATATCTGAGCTTTGTAAGTCTGAGAAACAGAAAAATAAATGACATAATCATTGGCAAACAATGGTAAAAACACAAGAAAAGTCCTTTTCCTTGAAGCAGTTAGAAGGGGAAAAGGGATGATTTTATAAACAGAATAAATAAAATTATACCAGGAATCTTGAGAACACAGGTTTGTTTATAGCTGAGCAGAGGAACCTTGCAGAAAATGAAGAATGAAATACTGGGATCAATGTTGAATACAGAGAGTTGGAACTGAATTTAGAGAAACACTATGAGAAAGGTGAGGACAGAAATTCAATAAAGTCAAACATGGACAGAAAATTCAGCCTACATGCACCTCCCAAATAATGAAAAAGAAAAAGAAAATCCTCTTGGAAGAAGAATATGATATGAGAATAGTAAAACTGGAAGGCAATGTACATAGAATACTATCCCAAAAGTTGCTGCTGTTTGACATTCTTGATTTTTGATCACTGTACATGGGGCGAGGGGAACGTCAAGGCCCCCTCCATACCTCACCTACTGGAAAATGGCTGAAACAACATATAAAATAGTAGACTCTCGCGTATAAAAGAAAATACTGGTGGGCAAGAACTAGTAGCATTGTATAGGGCAACTTTCAGGTCCATCTACTGGGTCAACTAGTAAATACGATGTATCTCGGGCCATTTCCGCACTACAGTGTTAAAGTGCTGCTATTCCACTATCAACCTCCTATTGAATTCTGGGGTTTGTAGTTTAGGGAAGGGCACTTCAAATTCTCAGCCAAAGAGCTCTTTGGTCTCAGTAAACTACAAACCCCAGAATTCCACAGGGCATTGAAAGTGGAATAGCAGCACTTTAACACTGTAGTGCGGAAATGGCCTCTGAGTAAGTTGCTGATTCACCCAACCTCAAAATAATGGCCAGCCATAGCACAGAATTACCAGTTCGTTTTCTCAGTAACTGAGATATAACCACATTACATTACAATTCTAATCAACAAGAGATAACTTCACTCTTTTTTGCAGTGGGGGATCCTGTGATGGGACATTCAAGATTATTCAGTGATTTCTACGTTGTGCTTTCATTTCACAATGTGATATTCAATAATTATGAACCTATTATAGATAGCTATCAAACTCCTAGGAAAAGGGATGATTTTATGAACAGAATGGAGAATTTATTGGAATTAAGAATCTTGAGAACTAAAGTTCAGCTTGATGTAGCCTCACAAAATGGTGAAAGAGTTGCTGTTTCAGATCATGCTCTGTAGGTGCTGAGGTGATGACAAAATGAATGGGAGGAGCGTGTGTTTTGGATTATTGGCCAATTGCTTTTACCACTTCATTTAAAAAAAGAAATAATTAAAAGCAACTATTTTAGTTACTTCTGAGAAATGGTGAAGTAAAAAAGTCACTTTTAAAACAATAACCAGGCATAATATCTAATAACTGACTCAGCTGGAGTTCTACAACGCAATGAGTTACAATACAGAATACTATATTTGACAGATTTAAAATAGACCTTAAAATATTTACCTCTTTGGCTCTCTGTACAGCATCACTTGGTGGATTCCTGATTTGTGGTGAAGATTTTGTGTTAATTTTGTCATAAAGCTAAAACAGAAAAAACACAAGGTAACATTTTTTTCTTAAAAGTTTGTAATTACTTCTAAAAATGATTTGTAAGATAATTAAGATATATTGGTCTGAAACATTTTTGCAGGAAACATCAACACACATTATACAAAATATGTATCTTTTCTAGCTACATATAAACCCAATTTATCCTAGAATTCAGCCACTTTTTGCCCTCCTGCCATGAACTGAGCACCAGAATACAACAACTATATTAAGTAGCCTAAAGGGATATAATTCATCGCAAATATTCAGTTAACTTCTATGCAACTGGAAAATAAAGAAGTATTTAAAAACTGCCAAATTTAACAGGGGAAGTATCAAAACTGCAACACTTGACAGAACACCTTTCCTGTCACAAATCTTCCTGCAACAACAACAATAACAACTACTACTACTACCACTGAACTCAAAGCTTGAAACTTGAAAATAACACTGAGGCATTTCTTCAGGCACCTCCTCTGAGGTATCTCAAAGCAGAGGTGTACAACTGTGGCACGGGCAGGCTCAGTTTTCTGGAAGCAATATGGATTGCCAAAAAACAAAATAAACAAAAACAAACCCATGAAAAACAACAATATAGAAAAGAATAATGCAGAAGCAGGCAGAAGTTCCCATTTAGTTTTGAAAAACAGAACTTCCTTACGTTAAACAGTGCAGCCCCACTCCATATAAAAGCCAAACTGCTGCTCCTGGAAGATTCTAGTATAGGCCATTTATACCTCCTTTTTTAAACCAGTAGAAGAACAGTCTGGGGAATTTGGAGGCACTGGGAATCATGAAAACATTCTCAGGGCCCACACTGGCTTAGGTGATCATAAAGGAGAGGGTTTTGGCTCCCTGACCATATGGAATGAGCTCTCCATTAGAGAAGTATTATCATTTTGTGGATGCCAGATTAATAATTCCCCCCCACTTCTAGTCATTTAATGGGATGTGATTTTTAAATACTGGCATTAAGCAAATTATTCTGCATTTTTTTCTTGGGAGGAAATGTTGTTTTAATGGCTTCTGTTTTAATTTTTGCTATTTTAGTTTTGTATATTTTAGCACAGTATATTTTGATTGGATATTATATGTTAAAAAAAGGGATCCAAGAAATTTTAAAAAATGAGAAAAACAGTAAGGCAGTATGAAGTGTTCCATTACCTGAGATGCATGGAGATGTACCATTCCTCCTTCCTGTCATTCTAACTATTGTTCATTTCACCATGTCCTTAATGCTCAATACCTAGCTCTGATGTCTTTTCTCAGACTAAAGTATGGTGGGCTGGGTAGTATGTAGACTACTTATGCTGCTGAGGCACCAGCAATCTTCAGGGCCATCCAGTCCATAATGACTTTTTCTAAAAAAGCCACTTCAGAGCAAAGCAGCTCTTCCAGCTCTTCAAAGATCACCAATAACTGGTCCACTGGTGAACATGGCCTGTACCACCATCCTTTATCAGGGAACAGATCTTTCTGAGAGGAAAATTGGTCTATATCAAGATTTTACACATACAGGATGCCCATTTACAGCTGGGAGTACACATGTCCATGGTCGTCATTGGTTTCTACCAACTGAAGGAACATCATAAAGCTTACCACACTGAACATCCTATTTATCTTACCTTAAACATTTACAACCCAAGACTTTCAAATGCTTGCTTCTGAAGTCTTAAATGGTGTCTAGTGCAACAATATATCCAGCTTTCTGAAGACTTCTCTTGAATGAGGTTGCTTATACTCTGTCATCCCTCCTTACAATCTTTCTTTCTTTCTTTCTTTCTTTCTTTCTTTCTTTATTTATTTAATTTATTTGTATCCTGCCTCTCCATATGGATCGAGGCGGCGAACAACTTACAAATAGCATGTATTTCGAAACATTTCTATACATGCCTCCAACAAGCTGGGTACTCATTTTACCGACCTGCGAAAGGATGGAAGGCTGAGTCAACCTTGGAGCCCGGCAGGATCGAACTCACAACCTTGTGGCTTGCAGTACTGGCATTTAACCACTGCACCACCAGGGCTCCATTAGATACCATCTATACAGTCAGCCCTCCACTTTTGCAGGGATTAGGAATGCAAGACCCCCATGAAAGTGGAAAAACCACAGACAGAAATCAAAATCATGAACACTTTTTTTAAACCTGAGAACACTTCTCCAGGAATCTCTAGCATGATCCTACTGCCAACTTCCTGTGATAGTGGACCACAGGGTCACAGTAGCTGACCTAGCAATGCATTGAGAAGTGTTCTTTTGAGGAATCTCTAGGTCCAGTGGAAGTGGACTATAAAGTTGCGCTGCAGGACCTAGAGATTCCTACAGAGAACAAATTTTTCCATGGCAGGGGCAAATACAGTAATATTTTTTTCAAAATAAAATAACCCACAAATAAACAAATCCATGAATGCTGAATCTGCAAAAGTGGCCGGGCAACTATACTAAATTTCTCTCTTGTAGATGCTGAAAAGATTTTGCTGTTCGAAATAAAAATATTTTTGCCTATTTTGAACTTTTTTATTTTTTATAATTTTATCTATCATATAAAAACACAAAACACCAAAAATAAACTAAACAAAAAAATATAAAAAGAAAATAAGCAGTCATACAAAGACAACCCAAAATCCACTACACAGTGTAAAACTGAATAATAACCACAAAACAACAAAATTATAAACATTAATCTAGACTAATAAACAAATAACTATGCATAATTTAAAAAGTGGTTTCCACTCCTGTTACCAACAATCTATAGTAATTCTACAGAAACATTAATAAGATAAATCAAAATTATCACTAAATTTAATAGTTGTTGCCTAAATTTAATTGTATAATATAAAGTAATGAATCTAATATATATATATGCACACCTATATCTACTTTTTTCTTAGTTATCCAAATAAACAAAATGAAATATTTAACATTCATATTAAAATAATTCTTTTCTTAATTCAACAAGTCTAACCTTATTAATACCTCCCTATTTATGCATTGTAGATAGATAGATAAATAGGATATATTTGTATGACAACAAATTCAAGTCATCTATAATTTTCTTTAGCCTGTTCACATGATATCATAGTAAACAGCTAATCATTTAAAAAAGGAAAATAAAAGCTGCAAGTTCAAACCCCAAAATCATCATGTAACCCTCATTTTCTCTTAAATAATCAATCAGTAATTTCCACTCCCTTATGAAGTCATCTTCTGTGGTACCTTTTAGTCTAGCTGTGAGTTCATCCATTTCCACTATTGCCATCAGTCTACTAAACCATTCAGTTGTTGACAGAATTTTTGTTTTCTTCCAATACTTTGCATAGGCTTTTGGTCCAACCCCTTGTCAATGCAGGAATCTACTATTAAAGCATCTCTGATAGGCAGCCATTCCACCCCTGCTTAAAAACCTCAGAGACCTATTCTTCCTGCAGAAAGGGATTGCTAAATTTATAAATCCTGATGTTCCTTTGGACTCCACACCCAGACAGTCCCACATCCCAAAGTGTTAGGTTGATCCACCTCACTAAATAAATATGCAAAGGCATCTTGTAGCATCTCTGAGCCTGAGAGAAGGAAGTTGGTAACATAAGCTTTCATAGACTTAAGTCTCCTTCATCAGATGCACGGAGTGAGGTGAGATCTTTCTCCTGGGCTGACCATTTTCACAGGCCCATGGTTGGTGAGGTGCTGGAGAGGGCCTTCTCAGTGGCTGCTCCAATCTGTAGAACTCTCTGTCACGGAAGATTAGACTGCCCTCCCCAACACTAGGGGCACAACTTCCGCCCATGCCCGTCACACTGTTTATGCTAGATATGCCACTACTCATAAAAATACTATCCTGACACCAACAATCAGGAGTGGGCAACTGTTGGAGGTTAAGTGGTTGCATTTTATTTTCTTTCCAGTTTTTGACTCCTGAAGGCCACAAAAATAGCTCTCAGGATGCTCACAGACCTCATTTTGCTTAGCCCTGACACAAATGGTCCTTCACAGCTCAAAGGATTTTGTAAGTGGGGAAAATCTCTCAAATACTGTGGCTATCCTGCTCTGACCATCATCCTTTACTGCCTCTTCTCTTGTAAACATTCCATCTGGATGCATAGTTATTGTGTTCACTTCATGTACTACTCTCTCACTTTCTACACAATCTTTATCACCTAAGGGAGAAAGCATAGTAGGTTGCAACAAGATACAAAGCAAGAATATCCAAGATTACCTGGGGTATATACCACATTAATTTGATGTCTCTGAAGGTTTTTCAAAGATTTCGTCCAAAGATTTTTGATCAATCTGGATTAAAAATGCTAAACATAAACATACTGTATTTGCTGGCATATAAGACGAACCCATGTATAAGATGCACCCTATTTATACACTAGCAAATGCTAGTTGCCAGCGTATAAGACACACCAGCATATAAGACACATCCCATTTTCAAACAGTATTTTTCAGGGAAAAAGTGAGTCTTTACACCAGCAAATACAGTATACTGATGAAACTTTGTCACAGCATCCAGAACAATAAGTAATTCTTCATCCACTTGAGTATAATTTTGGTCTGTCATGTTAAGTGATCTTGAGACACAGAATACCAGTTTATTATTCTGAAGCAAATATGCACCTAGACATTTTTTGATGTATCAGTTTGGATAACAGCTGTTTTTGCAACATCAAAGTGCTAAAGTACAGGTGCCTGACACATTTTGTTTAATCATCTCAGAAAGCTTTCTGATGTTCTGGCATCCAGTGAAATACTAAAACATGGAAACATATTATTTCTCAACAAGCTTCTTCAGGTTGTTGTTAATTCTGACAAAAACTATATAGACCCTAAAAAATTATAAACAGCTTTTCTATTCAGAGAAGACCTCATCTGAAGAATCACTTTAACATTATCATTAACAGGCTGAAGTCCTTCACTAGTAACTCTGTGATCCACATCCAGGGCTGCAGGCCATTTGAAGGACTGTATCTCTCTTAATGAACCCATTAAAGCTCCAATATCATCCTGGAGAGGCCCTTTCTCTCTGTCCCACCACCTTCTCAGGCTTCTTTGGTGGGAACAAGGGAGAGGGCCTTCTCAGTGACTGCTCCCAGACTTTGGAACTCCCTTCCTAGGGAGGTCAAAACAGTCCCATCCTTGCTCTCCTTTCTGTCAGTAAGTTGGCATTATTGTGTCATCAAGTCTATGGAAACTGACTGAGATGGGCTTTTAATGTTATGCAGTGCTGTTTTTAAGGTTTGTAAGTTGTTTTTAAATTAACTTTAATGTTTTTAACGTTTAATGTTTTTAAAAATTTTATATTTATGCTTCTATTGAAGCTTTTGTATAGTTATGATCTGTTTTCCTTTTAAATATGTTGTCAGCTGACTTGAGTCTCATTATTGAGAGAAAGGTGGGATATATAGTGATAATGATGATGTTAATAACAATAACAACAACATCATCTTACTGAATTGACCTTAAACTGAATCTTGATGCTCGGTAATATGATCATAGTAGTAGAGACGGTTGAGTAACATGATCAGATTTGACAACAAACAGCATGTACTAAGAACAGTACATGCTGCTTGTTGTCAAATCTGATCATGCTGCTCAACTGTCTCTGCTGCTATGATCATATTACTAACCATCATATGCGTACATTTTATGTGTCCAAGTTTTTAAATTTTTTGTTGAAAAACTTAAGCCCAAATTGGCAGATAATGAAAACAACACTTTACACAGGGTATATTAACTGTGCACAATCATGATGCAAATTTATCTGATTTTATCTGCCAATAACCACATTTCACCTCTACAACTGTAATTTTTTTTCCACCTAAGTGATTCAAAGCTTCCTGTACAAGATAGCATAATGATACCTTTGGTTGGTTCAAATTATATACGTAGATTTCTATTCTGTGATGACAATACTATTCATCCAACCTGTAGTGTCTGTAACATTAAATATCACTCCTGTACTTTCTCTCTGACACAAACTAGACTTCAACCTATCAAATAGTACAAAGCCGTCTCTGATATCCATGAGCCATAGGAACAACTGTCAGATCAAACTAACTTATCCAGCTCTTGAAAAACACCAGAATACATGGCAAAGAACAGGTTGCTTACCTGTAACTGTGGTTCTTCGAGTGGTCATCTGTGCCCTCACACAATGGGAATCTTTGTGCATGCGCAGTAGCTTTCCGGAAAGTTCCAGAGCTGAGCAGCTTGGTGGGAACCCCTCCCCCATTCAGTATTAAGCATGCTCAGACCCACCAAGCTAACGGTCTCTCCTCAGTTTTGAAGTCTGCCGAAGCAAGGACCTGAAAGAGGGGAGGCTGGGTGTGTGTGTGTGTGTGAGGGCACAGAACCACAGTTACAGGTAAGCAACCTGTTCTTCTTCATGGTCTCTGTGCCTCACACAATGGGAGACTGAGTAGCTTACTGCTGGATGGCCGGTCGGGTCCTAGAGGACAGAAGACAGCACTGGACCGAAGCGAACATCATGCTGGGCCCTGCAGTCAAGGTGGTAGTGGTGGATGAAGGTCAAAGGCTGCAACCACGGAGCCACATGACAAATCTCCTGTAGGTCAACTCCCCTGAGAAGGGCCGCTGAAGAGGCCATTGCCCTAGTGGAATGGGCACGAAGCAGAGCTGGCGGAGGCTGCCTGGCAAGTTTGTAGGCAAGGTGAATTGTCTGGGCAATCCATTTGGAAAAATGTTGAGCGGATACCTTGTGACCCTTCCGGCACCCACCATAGCAGACAAAAAGGTGGGGAGTCTGACAGAAGGTCGAAGTCCATTGCAGGTAAAAGGCTAGGGCATGGTGAACATTGAGCGAGTGAAGGGAGCGCCTGAGAGGCGAGGCAGGATCAGGATAGAAGGCAGGCAGAATCAAATCCTGGTTCAGATGGAAGTCTGAGATGACTTTGGGAAGAAATGATAGGTCTGGACGCAGGACTACCTTGTCCCGATGAACCAGGAATGGTTCATCAGAACGCAGCGTGGTCAGTTCTCCTGCCCGTCTGGCCGAAGTGACAGCAACCAAGAATGACATCTTCATAGCAAGGAGATGGTCATCAGCCATGGCCATCGGTTCAAAGGGATGGCACATAAGCTGAGAAAGGACAAGTGATAGCGACCATGGAGGAAGCACTGGGGAGATAGGAGGGTAGAGGTGTTGCAAACCTTTAAGGAACTGCTTGACTGTAGTGTTTAGCAAAAAAGCTGAGGAAGGAGAACCACATGGCTGATAAGCCACAATTGCAGAAAGATAAATCTTCAAAGAGGAAAAAACAAGGCCCTGCTCCCGCAATGTTAAGAGGAAGTGAAGCACTGTTGACAGGGAGGTCAGAGAAGAGGCCTCATTATGGGAGTCCACAAAGGCCATGAACTTCTGTCACTTGTAGTCGTAGGATCTACGAGTGGAGTTCTTCTCAGTCATGAGGACAGCTTGGATAGCGGGAGTGTCTAGAACGTTATCCTCCACATGTGGAGGTGGAGGAGGAGGAGGTCTGGATGCAGCACACAACCATCCGAGTGAGAAAAGAGGTCCAATGTGCTCTGAAGTCTCATGTTGCAGCCCCTGGTGATGGCGAGAAGGGGACCGAACCAATGTTGCCTCGGCCAATACAGGGCAACGAGGATGGCTTCTGCCCTGTCTGCTGCGATCTTGGCGACCACTCGGCCCAAGAGAGAAAATGGTGGGAAGATGTAAAGAAAGTCCCTGCTCCAAGGGAACTGGAATGTGTCTCCGAGAGAGCCGGGGCCCAGGATGGCTCTCGAGCAATAACAGGGACATTTCCTGTTCTGTTTGGTCACAAAGAGATCAAAGGTTGGAGTGCCCCACCGGGACACCAGATAAAGACCCTGGGGGTGGTGGACAGGCTGAATGGAAGGACCTTGTATTGGTAACAGACACCATCAACCGCAAACTGGAGGTACCTCCTGTGCTGGAGGTGAATAGCAATGTGGAAATAGGTGTCTTGTAGGTTGATGGATGCGAAGCAATCCCAATGCCTCAGGAAAGGCAGAATGGAGGGCAGGGTGACCATCTTGAATTTCAGGGGAGAGGTGAAGGAGTTCACCCCTTGGAGGTCTAGGATGGGTTGGAGAGTGCCATCCAATTTGGGTACCGTGAAATACTGGGAAAAGAAGCCAGTGGACTTGGCTGAGGGCGGCAGCTGCTCTATGGCCCCTTTGAGGAGGAGGGTCTTGATCTCCTCAAGAAGGGCTGAACTGGCAGGGGTGGAATAGAAGACACCGAGAGGAGGAGTATCTCAAAACTCGATGGCGTAGCCAGGACAGACGATGGTCAGAATCCAGGAGTTGGAAGTGATTTTGCGCCAGGTGTGGAAGTGGTGAGCCAGTCCTGGGGTTTTGGATAGGTGGTCGGGTAGATGAAAGAGAGGTAGAGGTGGCGACCTGCAGGGGGAGTCAAAAACGTGACTTGCCGGTCGAAGAAGATTTCTTGGAAGATGGTTGATGACATCTGGAGCGGCGGGAAGAAGCTGGCAAAGACGATTGGTGAGATGTGCGACGAGGAGAGCGTGACCTATAGGAGGAAGGGTGCCTCCACAAAGAACAGGATGAAGATGGCCTTCTAGGTTGAGCTGTTGGGTGAAGGCCATCTTTTTAGCTGCCAGATGAGCTTTCATAAGATGGTCCATAGCATCATCTGTAGTCGCATGGAAGAGTCCTTGGCCGTCAAAGGGCAGGTCCTCAATCTTTTTTCTGCTATCCTTGGTCAATCCAGCAGACCGAAGCCACGCAAATCAGCAAAGGGCTATTGTACCCTCCATCACCCACACTGCGCCCTCAACAGCATGTCGGGAAGACAAGATTTGTTGATTAGAGAAGGTGACAGACTCATTATAAAATTGGATGGCAGTCGCTCTATGGTCATCCAGCAAGTGAGAAAGCAGGGGACAGAACCTATCCCAAATACTACATTGATACCCCGCCAGGCAAGTTGAGTGTTAGAGGTCCTGGCGATCAACGAAGAGGTGGAGTAGAAGCGACAAAGATGAAGCAGTCTAAATGGTGGCCCTCTTGATCATGTGGAATCATATGGGTCCTTTTGCCCCCTTTTGTTTAGGAGGACTCGACGACGATTGAATTAGGAGTTGAGTGGTTGAACAAAAAATCAACATCCTTTTTCTGGGTATGGTAAAGATGTTCCAGGAGGTGAGGGATCAGTTGGAGCGATGCTGGTTGAGCCCAAGCATGTTTCAAAACCTCCTGCAGAACGAGAAGGAACGGAATCAGAGCCGTTGATGGGGGCCAAGTGTCAACATAGTGGAACACCAGGTCCAGTACTGTAGGAGTAGGACCAGAAATGTCAAGGCCTAAGGCGTTGGCCATTCTGACTAGGATGTCAGAAAACTGCTTGACGTCCTCAGGAGCTGAATTAGGATTCTGGTCCCCAAACGCTAAAGGTGGAGATGTATGGGATTGAGGTGTAGTGTCAGTTGAATCACCATCAGAATAATAAGAACCGGAGGAAGGAGACAATGATCGAGGGAATTGAGAATGATGAGGTCAAGTGGCTCCCGTTGCAGGAAGAACAGCCAGTGGAACAGGGATGGAGACTGTTAGAACAGCTGGAGCCGGTACTGAGGCTGGAGTCTGTACTGGGACTAAGGTCGGGATCTGAACTGGTACCGAGGCTGATGCCGATGAAATGGGTAAAACAGTTGGGATTGGTGCAATGATGGACTGTGTCGATAATGGGGCCAACAGAGATGTTGGCAGAGTGGATGCAGGGTGAGTATCTGGCAGAGGCTGGGACACAGTCGCTGTCACCCGAGGAGGTGAAACAGCCCGATGATGAGGCAATTGATCTCAGGACTGATGATGAGACCGAGATGGCAAACACCAGTAGTAGGCCAATTGGGACCAAGAACAGGATCTGGAGTGGCAATACCAAGGGGAGCATCGGTA
Organism: Ctenosaura bakeri; assembly: GCA_948474755.1. NCBI lineage: Eukaryota > Metazoa > Chordata > Lepidosauria > Squamata > Iguanidae > Ctenosaura > Ctenosaura bakeri. Next base: position 296,405 of record CAOLHI010001664.1, read on the forward strand.
ATGAGATCCTGAAGGAGATTGTAACGGTGAGCATGAACACCAAGGGTGATAAGAAGACCAATGACGAATGTCAGGATGGTAACAGTCACAATAGGCAGGCGAATATGAGTGGTAGGAGCCAGCTTGCTCTCTCCAAAGGTGCTCGTGATCAATCGTGGGCAATATAGGAGGCCAATGAGAAAGGCAAATCGACTTTCTCTAGAGAAGGCTCATATGCAATGTGGTAGCTGTAGTAACAACAACATGGGAATCCACCCCTTTCACTGCATCCCGGAGAACGGGCCAGACTAACTCTAGGTCGGTCTCGGGAAATAGCCAAAGGAGCTTCTGAAATGGGTAGACAGTCTAACTTGGGATGGCCAGAAGAGAGGGCAGGAGGAAGTGGAGTCTCTGGACATCTATCTCCAGACTGGCCTGACGTAACAGGCAAAGAGGCCAGTGGTGAAAGCCAACGGTCCAAGTTGGATGCGAGATCCACCGCTGCCGGGACTGACAACACCGGGAGCTGGGCAGCATCTCGCAGTGGGGAAAGGACAGTAGCGTCACCCTCTTCAACAGTAGACGTTGCAGGTTGCGTCAGAGGAGGTGTTGGCAAGGGACCAAGAGAAGAAGGTCGATTAGCTGATGGAGGGGCAGTGGGAGAAGGAGAGCAATGCTTCTCCTTAATCTTCTTCTTTTTCTCCTTATTGGAGGAAACAGAAGTGTGGTGCGAGGAAGCCCATTTACGCTTCGCCAAGGTAGGGACCTTGTGAGGCTGCAAAACAGGAGCCTGCTGCAAGCTAGAGGTGGCATCTCCAGTGGAAGACGGGGCAGTAGGCATCCTGGAGAGCTTTGGAATTCTTGGTAAGGAAGATATCGGTGGTAAGGTCGGCGAGGTCAGGGTCGGTACTGGTACCAAGGTTGTCGATACTGAGGGGCCAGTTGTTACTGATAACTTTGGGACTGAGGTAGAGGACGTCGTGGAGGGTGTTGATACTGAAACAGTGGAAAGGGCGGTATTGGACGCCGCCTGCTCCTTGAGTTGAAGGGCTTGCTCCCAACAGTAGGATTTTAACTGAGAAGCTCTATTCTTCAGGGTCTGGGAGGTAAAATCCTTACAAATGGAACAGGTCTGAACATTATGGCCCTCCTTGAGGCAGAACAAACACTTGGGGTGGGCATCCAAAAGAGAAACCTTGTGACCGCAACACACGTGCAACTGAAACAAAGATGACATAAGAAGGGGGAAGAGTTCTTACAGTTTTTGTTATAAAGAGAACCAAAATGAGGTGAAAGAACGAAGAAAAAAAACAAGAATTAGGAGAACTGCTCAGCAAGGAAGCCTTCTAGGCTGCTAACAGGTTGGCGGATGAAAAGAAACTGAAGAGAGACCGTTAGCTTGGCGGACTGAGCATGCTCAGTACTGGATGGGGGAGGGGTTCCCACCAAGCTGCTCAGCTCTGGAATTTTCCGAAAAGCTACTGCGCATGCACGAAGATTCCCATTGTGTGAGGCAAAGAGACAATGAAGAAGAATAACTGTTTCTCTGTTGATACTGAAGCAGGTGTACACTATCAATCCGACAAACTAAATCCACCATCTCACAGGCTGGTCTATGAGATGCTGGATGGAATTGCTTAACAACAGTCAGTTACATAAAACAGCAGTATATCTTTGCAATAGAAATTTTAAAAGAAAAAGCTCCCAAAAGTTGTATCTTTGTTCTTCTATAAGCCAAAGCAGTAACATCACCTTCAGTCATCATCTACAGCAAGCCATTTGCCTCGGCTCCTATATACAACTTAAACTTTACCAAATGTCCTTATAAAGTAATACCAGTATACTGCTCAACTTTTAAAAAAATCTCATCAACATATTTTGACTGCTTTTGTCAAGAGTAAGGTCAGATTCTTCAAAACATTACCATTATCATTATCAAAACTTCAAACATTATCAAATCTAGGTGGAGTAAGATATAGTGGATAAAGTGAATACAGTAAAAGTCAAACAATTCTTCAGATGTATTGAAAGGAGATCAGCTGTAAAGAGATAATACACTGCCTATTACATTCACTGAGGCCTGAAAATAGCCAGTGATGCTCTCCAGAATAGTAGCAGAGAGCCTCTCAGTGGAGGATTCATTGTCCCTCTTTGCTGCCCAAGTTAGGTGGCTTACATAGCATAGTGTGAAGTCTGGCATTGAGTTTATAGATGACCTAATATTGCCTTTTTGTAATCGTGTTGCAGCATGTGTAGCAATGGTATCTTCTCTAGAATGGTTGATTTGCCTTGCGGGTATTATAGCTACTGATGAAGTTGTAAAGGTATGTGCAGTTACTGATATACTTCCTAAGGAATCTTTTTGCTAAGAGTCTCACAAATTTGATCAGGAAGCCTTTAAACTGAGTTAAGTTGGGGAGAGAGACAGTTTTCTTGAGGGCAGGACTTCATTAATAATAGGCCAGATATCATAAGAAAGAACTGGGTGAACAGTACAAGAACCCAACAGTGGGAAGAAAAAAAAAAAAGCAGCTAAGAGAAATGACTCATGGTCTTGGGTATCTCTCCATGAAGGCACGGAGCATGGGAAATAAGAGGAACCTGATCTCTTAACACAGCAAAGCAAATATAACAGGTATCACTGAAACTTGGTGAAATGAGCCCCATGTTTGGAATATAGTAATAGAGTAGCCCCTCCACATTTGTGAGGGTTCAGGGCAGAGAACCCTCACGAAAATGGAAAAATTTGTGAATAACTCCCCCCTGCAATCCTCCTCCCATTCCCTTCCTGGGCTCTTGCGCAGGAGCCTTCTTTCTCCATGCCCAGGCCAGAGCAAGGGAGTGAGAAGGGGGAAGCTTCTGAAGGAGAGAAGGAAGGAGTGTGTGTGCCCTCCCAACTGCTTTACCTTTTGCCCGGGGGCAAGTTCTCAGCACGGGGAAGAGGCAAGGCAATGGGAGGGAGAGCTGAATGGGCACAGGGAAAGTGAGTGCACACATCTTCTGCCATCCCATTGCCTTTCCTTTTGTCTTTTGCAAGTTCTCAATGTATGGCACCACAAAATGGGAGGTGAGACCTCCCTAGAGCACAGAGAAAGCACACATGCGTTTTCTGTCACCCCACTGCCTTTCCTTTTGCCTCGCACGAGTTCTTAGCATGGAGCAGAGGCAAGGAAATGGGAGATGAGAGCGTCGTAAGGCACAGGGAAAGCATGTATGTGTGCTTTCTGCCACCCCACTGCCTTTCCTTTTGCCTTGAGTGAATTCTCAGCACTGGCGCAGAGGCAAGGTACTGGGAGGAGAGAGCTCCATAGGACACAAAGAAAGTGTGCATGTGTGTGTCTTCTGCCAGCCCATTGCTTTTCTTTTTGGAAGAGTTGCACCGGACTGCAATTAGTATATGTTCAATTCAAGGTGTCTGTTTTCATGACTATCACTTATAGAACCTTCTAAAATATAATAGGTAAGTGCTGTTTCCTGATCTCCACATGTGGCTAATTCTTGTATTAAGCACTTTACCAGGTTCCAACCTCTAAAATCTTAAAGTTGTTTGATTTTGAAAACTATATATTTTTCAACAAAAAAATACTCACATCTAGTAGCGTGTGAAGATGCTGATCCTGGAAAACACTATGTAGAAAATCTAAGTCTTTTTCACTGCAATCTGTAAGCGCATGGATTTCCTCTAGGCTGTCCAGCACCTGTGAGACTGCTCCTATAGTCAAGCAGACAAATAAGAACCACTTAGAAAAAAGACTAAGGTAAAGCAGAATAAGAACATTTCAATTGATGCACTGTGAATAAAATAAGATTAAAAAGTTATAATGTTCAGGAGGTAATTATTATCTGAATATTAAAAACATAACATGCATATTTTCCTGCTTCCTATTTTGGAACATTAGAACACAAAATACTCTCAAAAATACAGCAGAGGCTTAACACCACCACTTTCTGTACAAAAATATGTATATCAATATGACGTATCTAAATCTGCTTCTACTTTAATCAAAGTCCATTCTGAAGTCATCAATATAATGTGACAAAAACAATGACAGTCTTACATTAGTCTTAGAGTTACAGTCTGAATGTTGAGCAGGCAAAAAGAATGTTATGGTCTTAGAGATTCCATTTAATCCAAAATCCTATTTTGCTTTTGCTGCTATGAGTGGTTTCCCCACCCACTGCAACTTTTCAGGGCTTTTTGTTGCTTTTGTTGCTGCTGCTGCTTTGAAATAACCCTTCCATTGTGAGGAATAGGAAAAATAACATTAGATGTGCTCTAAAGTAAATTACATTCCGTGATAAACTTCATTCCATGTTTGGGAACTAACACCTCTAGATCCAAGTTCCCGTAGTGAAGTATACTATTCATAAAACAAATTATACACATACCATAAATTCAATCTACAACAGAAATTTTTGGAGTTGCTGCTGCACTCTCTTTAAGAACCAGACTGATATCCAACAAAGAAGACAGACTACAATTTTTGTTGTTGTTGTTGTTGTTATTTATAGAATTCCTCAGATTGTCCAAGGCAAGGACAGTCTAGAGAAAATGATGTGACCAGTTACAAGGACATCTGATGTAATCTATAATCTGAATTTGGAAGTATATATGTGTGTTGTTCCATGTTGTAAGACTGTAAAATTTGTATCTATATCTTTATGTTTGTTTTAATATAGCTCCTGAAGAAGGCCAATTAATTTATAAACAGACCAAAACTTGTTGTGCTTTTTAAAGAATAAACTTAAACCATCCATAAACATGTGGAGTCTAATCTCCTTTTTTTAGATGCTGATTTATTACATGTGCTTTCAAGTACTTATTTGTAACCTTGACTTAAATCATCTTGGCTTGAGGCAAAATACCTTAGTTCCAAAAAAGCATTCTACTTAAATTTCTTCTGGAGTTACTCTCCACAAACAAAAACGCAAGGCTTTTGTCAAATGAAGAGGAATTTCCAAAGCAGCTTATGAAAGGAACAGAGGTGTAACTTTCTAAGGATGGGGGGAGGAATCAATCTGTCATAAGACATATTCTCTCTTCCACTGAAATGAACATAGCCCCAAAAGCTGTCACCATTGGCCTCTCTCCATCTTTGCTGCTTAACTTGGATCGTGAGACAGCATTAAGCGAAGACTATAGGACATCGCTTTCTGCAATCTTTGGGCAAATTCCATCTCATCCTGCTCACTCAGTGCTTTAAATATTCAGTATGTGGGATCCTTATTTAAATAACTTGACTGTGCCAAACTGTTGCATATTATTCACTAAGGCCAGATGCAATGCTTTCCCCTCAGAATTACTTTTTGGCAGATTTGCTGAGCTGCCTACTTCCTCAAGGCTTTGTCCTTGCGGGTCACAAGATGTTGAATCAATGTCACATATTTTGCTATCTTGTATTTTCTATAGTCAGAGTCGCCATCATTTGATCTCTCCCTTATTGAGTTGTATGCCGGGCTGTTCGGTAAAATTCTATGTAAAAATCCTGTTGGAGGACATATGTCCGAATGTAACCCTACCAGTTGCTAAATTTCTATCAGCTATTAAGATCAAAGAGAGAGAGAGAAGTATCAAAACTATGTTGGGATACTGGCAATGCACTTTAAGATCAATTTTATTGTTTTAATGAGATGGAATTAATGAACTCCCATTTATTTTTTACCTAATAATCCATATTGTCTACGATTTTATTTCATGTATTTTTATACTGTTTTATGCACTTATGTACTATTTTATGCTTTTATATCCTGTTCATAATCTATCCTATTTATATATTTTATATCCATTGGATAGTTTGCTATGTTGGGTCTATGGACCATAAAACAAAGTTTGATTTGAATCTCTGTCCCTCAAAAAAACAAAAAACAAAAAAACAAACAAAAACAAAAAAAAGAGAGACATATTCTTTGGATCCTACTCACTATAGTTTGCTTTTACCTTTTGAGAAAAAAGGTATTTTGCTCTCAAAGCTGTGCTTGGTAGCAGCAATCAGTGCCACATGCTTAAAGTGACTGTTTTAAGTCTTGGAAAGTGGCAAGTATGTGTGTGAATGAAAATCTAACTTCTATTAGCACAGAAAAGTCTGTCAGAGGGAAAAACCAGAAGACTAGCAATATGAATTCTGAATCCCCTGTTCTATCCTCAGCTAGTAGCAACTGAGACAACCAGGCCAGGCAATTTTCCAGCAAATTTATGACTTCACGAACCAAGGTGCTCTAAAAACAAAGTAATTTCAAAAGCCTAAAGTTTGTGTGCTCCACAAGTAGACAGCACTGAATTACGTGGATTTATGATTAATCATATATCGGATTCATATTTTTACGCATACCAAGTGTGGTTTGGAGATTTGGATATGATTTGGCTCATTTTTTTCCTTCTTTCTGTCTGCTGTTTATTCCACTTTCTTATAATGGGAAGTGAACTAGAATTTTTCACTACATTAGAATCATTAGAAACTACAGTTCATTCATACTAAGAACTATCTTCAAAACACGTTTTAAAAGTTTGTGCTAACCACAGTTTGTCCAACTGGGCTGTGATGGCAAATTACTGAAAAGAAGCAAAAATGTGCCTGAATGAGCATATGTGTGTGTGTGTGTGTCAGGTATACTAAGTTCAAAGCACGTTTCTAATATTCAAACTGTGTTTTCCTGCCACTGATCTCAGAGCAGCGTTTATGAGCCACTTTATATGGAGTGCCTTACAGCAGTGTATTCTCTAGGACTAGGGGTGGTCACCACATGGCTCTACGGAATACATGAAGCCCTTCAGAACATTTCTGTCAAGTTTCAGTAGTAGAGGCAAAAAAGCTGTGCTTTCCATTGAAAACAAGAACATATTCCCTGTTTTAAAGTAGAATGGTAACTTCTTTAATAGCAATTCTACTTTAAAACAGAAATCTGAAACTTGTCTTGGTTTCAGAGAAAAAACCAGCTTTTTGTGTTGCAGTTCTGCACAGTATAGCCTCCTCTCACAGAAAGTATATTGCACATGGAACAGAGAACAATCTGCTCATATGATTTGAAAGAAATGCAGATTCCTCAGTGAGCAATATCTGTTTACTAAACAAGTCCAAGAAGAACAGGTTGCTTACCTGTAACTGTGGTTCTTCGAGTGGTCATCTGTGCCATCATACACTAGGAGCTTTAGCGCCTGCACGGTAGCGTTCGGAAACTTCTAGAGCTTGTTCGCTTGGCGGGAACCCCTCCCCCACGCCGGTACTGCGCATGCTCCTCCCGCCGAGCAACGGTCTCTCCTCAGTTCTGTCGTCCGCCGTAGAACCTACAGGGACCTGAGAAAGAGGGGAGGAAGGGCGGGTGTGTATGATGGCACAGATGACCACTCGAAGAACCACAGTTACAGGTAAGCAACCTGTTCTTCTTCTTCGTGGTCTCTGTGCCTTCATACACTAGGAGACTGTGTAGCTTACCGGTCGGATGGCGGGTCAGGTCCTATAGCACGGAAGCCAGCACCTCACGTCCAAACCGGGCATCTCTGCGCGACCGGCAGTCGAGCCTGTAGTGGCGTACGAAGGTCGATGGTTGGGACCAGGTCGCCACACGGCAGAGTTCATGCAGGTCAACCCCTCGCAGGAGGGCCGCAGAAGTAGCCACCGCTCTGGTGGAGTGGGCTCGAAGCAGGACTGGCGGAGGCTTCCTCGCGAGCTCATACGCCAGTTGAATAGTCCGTACCACCCATTTTGAGAAGCGCTGGGTGGACACTTTGAGGCCCTTCCGACGTCGCCCATAGCAAACGAAGAGATGCGGCGTCTGTCGGAAGGAAGCAGTCCTGTCCTTGTAGAAGGCCAATGCCCGACGCACGTCCAGTGAGTGGAGGGACCGCTCCAACGGTGTCGTCGGGTTCGGGAAGAAGGCAGGCAGGATGATGTCCTGGTTGAGATGGAAACTGGACACCACCTTAGGCAGGAACGAGATGTCAGGTCTCAGGACCACCTTGTCCCTGTGGAAGACCGTGAAGGGCTCATCGGATCGAAGAGCTGTGATCTCACCCGCTCGCCTCGCTGAGGTCACCGCTACCAGGAAGGCAGTTTTCATGGTCAGGAGCCTGTCATCCGAGGTCGCCATCGGCTCGAAGGGCGGCTTCGTCAGCTGCGAGAGCACCAGCGAGAGGGACCACGGCGGTAGCGGCGGCGATACCGGCGGGTAGAGATGATGAAGTCCTTTCAGGAACCGCTTAACGGTATCGTTCCTGAAGAATGCCGAGGCAGCCGACCGTGGCGGTTGGTATGCCACGATCGCGGAGAGATACACCTTCAGGGATGGAAACGCCAGCCCCTGTTGCCGGAGGTGCAGGAGGAAATGCAGGACGGTCGAGAGCCCCGCGGGCGATACCGGCTCACTCCTCTCGTTAGCGAAGGTCAGGAAGCGTCGCCACTTGTATTGATAGTTGCGACGGGTGGATTCCTTCCTGGCCGCGACAAGGACGGTACCGAGGACGGGGTCGTCTAGTGCGATATCCTCCAGGCATGGAGGGCCAGGCGTGGCAGGTCCGGATGGAGGACTCGGCCGCCGGAGTGGGAGAGCAGGTCCGGTGTCGGTGGCAACCGGAGCAGGTCGTCCCGTGCGGCTTGTAGCAGGGGTGCGAACCAATGTTGCCTCGGCCAATACGGGGCTACCAGGATCGCGTTGGCTCGGTCGGCGAGGATCTTCGATATCGTCCGGCCGAGCAGCGGGAACGGCGGGAACGCGTAGAGGAGTTCCCCGGTCCACGGAAGCTGGAAAGCGTCCCCGATGGAGGCACGATCGTGGCCCGCTCTGGAACAGAATCGGCGACACTTCGCGTTTTCCCTGGTCGCGAAGAGGTCGATCGATGGTTCGCCCCAGCGGTCCCGAATCAGTCTGAACGCCTCTCCGGAGAGAGACCATTCGTGATGGGATGAGGTGTCCCTGCTGAGGGCGTCTGCCGTGGTGTTCTCCTGCCCGGCCAGGTGAACCGCCACGGGATGCGTGTGCAGGCGAATGCACCATTCCCACAGGTCGAGCGCGATGTGGAGCAGGGTCGTGGAATGAGTCCCACCTTGTCTGTTGATGTAGCAGACGGCGGTGGTGTTGTCCGTCAGAATCAGGACCGTGCGCCCCGCCACGGTGTGGCGGAACGCCCGTAGGGCTTTCCAGACGGCGAGCAGCTCCAGCGCGTTGATATGGAGAGCGGTCTCGTCGTCGGTCCATCTGTCGCGGACTCTGAGATCGCCGCAGTGGGCACCCCATCCATACAGGGAGGCGTCGGTCGTTACCGTCACCTTCGGTGTCGGCTGTTGGAAAGGCATCCCTGACATGAGATTGCATCGCGACTGCCACCATCGGAGGGATGAGCGGACGTCTCCCGGCAGCTGCAGTCGGAGTGTCTGTTCGTCTCGCAGGGGATCGAATATGCGGACGAACCAGTGTTGAAGAGGTCTTGCTCTCAGCCTGGCGAGATATGTCACGGCGGTCGTCGCAGCCATGTAGCCCAAGAGCTGCTGGACGCTTCTCGCAGGTAACGTCGGGGCCGTACGAGCGTGAGCGGCGGCCCGGATCAGGGTTTGGGCTCGAGACTCTGGTAGGTACGCCCTGGAGGAGGTCGAGTCGAGCGCCGCCCCGATGAAGTCCAAGATCCTCGCCGGCTCGAGGTGGGACTTCTTCGGATTCACTCGTAGACCAAGGCGGGTCAGGAGTGACAACGTCATGTGGACGTCGTGGTAAAGTCTCTGTTTGCAGGACGCCACCAACAGCCAATCGTCGAGGTAAGGGAAGACAGAAGCGCCCTTCGTCCGCAGGTAGGATACCACCGGGGCCATGCACTTGGTGAAGACCCTTGGGGCAGTCGAGAGTCCGAACGGCAGCACCTTGTACTGGTAACAGGTGTCGTCGACTGCGAAGCGGAGGTACCGTCTGTGCTGCGGGCGAATGGCGATGTGGAAGTATGCGTCTCGGAGATCGATGGAGGCGAACCAGTCCCCTCGATGTAGGAAGGGCAGGATCGACGGTATCGTGACCATCTTGAACCTTTTGGGGCGGATGTAGTAGTTCACCCCTCTGAGGTCTAGGATCGGCCGGAGGGTACCGTCGGCTTTCGGTACCGTGAAGTACCTGGAGAAGAAGCCGGTGGTCTTGGCCTCTTGCGGGAGCTGCTCGATCGCCCCTTTCTGGAGGAGGGATTGGATCTCTTCCAGGAGGGCCGGACTCGACGGCGTGGAGTAGTAAACGCCGCGAGGAGGAATATCGAGAAACTCGATGGCGTAGCCAAGACGGACGATGGAAAGCACCCAAGAGTCCGTGGTGACATACTGCCACTCCGCTAGGTGTCGAGCAAGAGTCGGTCGGTCTCCGAGCGCTGATGGTAGGCTGAAGAGTGGGTTTTGGTAGGTCCTGCCAGGCACGTCAAAACCGAGACTTTGTCTCGGAGGAGGACTTCTTGGACGAAGCCGGGCGCCGCCTAATCGTGCGTCTGGCCGATGAGCCGGAGGACGGTCTCGACTGTCCAGACTGGGCCGAACGCTGGAACGACGAGGTGGAAGATCGTCGCCAGGATGGGCGGAAGGTGGAGGCCCTGCGGGCTTGCGTGGCCGGCTGCAGCCCGATCTTTTTGGCGGTCAGCCTCGCCTTGACGAGATTGTCCAAAGCTTCGTCTGTGGACGAATTGAATAGGCCTTCACCGTCGAAGGGGAGATCTTCAATCCTCCTTCTGGTGTCCTCCTGGATGTCGGCCGGTCGCAGCCAAGCATGGCGGCGGAGGCCGACGGATCCCGCCATGACCCGGGAGGCAATCTCCACTGCGTGCCTGGAGGAGGCCATCTGGTGCCGAGCGATGGAGATGGCCTCGTTGAAGATCACGGAGGAGGCTTGGCGGATGTCCTCCGGTACCGCCTCCATCGCCGGTTGCAGACGATCGAGCACTTTTTTCAGGTATGCCGCGAGGCAAGCCTGAGTGTTGGACAGCCTGATCTGCAAGGAGGCAGCTGAATAGAACCTCCTTGCGTAGGCGTCCAACTTCCTGCCCTCTTTGTCCGGCGGGGTGGTGTGTTGCCTGCCGGAGCCCTTCGTCTGTGCCGACTCGACGACCACAGAGTTCGGTGCAGGGTGATTAAAGAGATAACCGGCGTTATCCTTCTGCACCCTGTAGAGGTGTTCTAACCACTGCGGTATCGGCTGAGCCGAGGCCGGTCTATCCCAGGCGGCCTTCACCAGTCTGGATACCCGGGGCAGGAGAGGCAGCGGGGCCGTGGAAGGTCGCTTCTCCTCGAAGACGGAGAAGGCTGGATCGTCGTCCTCCGGCTCCGCATCGGCGATCTTAAGGCCGAGGGTAGTGGCCATGCGGAGCAGCATCGCAGAGAACTGGTGGACGTCCTCTGGAGCAGAATCTGGGATCGGGTCCCCGAATCCCAGCGGAGGAGACTCCTGGGAGGCCGCCTCAGACACCTCTGACTCCGCACTCGAGTCGTACGACTCCGAGCTCGGTGAGTCCTCTCGCCGCTCGCTTTCCGGCTCCTTCGTAGTCGCCGCAGGTGTCGCCTTCCTAGGCTTCTCCGCAGCCGGGGCGGTGGTAGCAGCAGCGTCCCGCTTGGGATGGCTGACTACTGACTTCACCCTCTTGGTGGTGACCGGGGTAGTCTGGCAGGCTGACGTCGTCGTAGCCCGCTCAGTCACCACCGACTCCGTAGGGCGCGTCGCCGTTGCCGTGACCCTAGGAGGTGGCGATATCGCCCGATACCGTGGTGAAGGCTCCCTCGCCCTATGATATCGAGGAGAGGGAGAGCGGCTGAAGGAGCGGCGGTCCGACGGAGATCGGCTTCGGCGTCGACGGTACCGAGCCTCGTCCCCTCTAGGCGAGCGCGATTCGCGCTGTCGACGAGGTGACCGGGACCTCCGGAAGGTCTCCCAGCGACTCGGGCCACGATGGTACCGATCCCGGTACGATGGCGAATGTGACCGATAGGAGGCCGGGCGCTCTCTCCATTCAGATTCCCTCGCGTACCTGGCCACGTAGGACGCCGAGGTGTATCTGGAGGCAGACGAGCGAGGTTGTTCCTCTCTTGTCTCCCTCGGAGGCGGCGAGGCCACCGGACGCTCGGAAGAGCGGGACCGGGACCTGAAGGAGGTCGAACGCCGCTCCGGAGAAGCAGAGGGCTCTCTCTGCTGCAGGTCGGCCGACCTGCGACGGCTAAGAGGGCGGTGGCGCTCCTCCACCAGGGTTGGAGGGTCTGCCACAGGCGAGTCCGGGCGCTGTTGGGGAACGTCCTCGATCTCATCCTCCGAGAGATCGACGGACTCGCCTCGCCCTTTGGAAGGCTGCTGAGTAGGAGGAGGAGTAGGAGGTTGAACGTCCCCAGCCGGGGAGCGCTTCTTTTCCTTCTTCTTCTTCTTCTTCTCCTTCTCCTTGCCCTTGCCTCCGTCCGGAGCAGGGCGCTTTTTAGCAGGCGTCTCCGTCAGGGGAGCCTCAGCCTTCCTCGCCGTCGAGGATCCTTTTGCCGACTTGGCAGCCGCCGACAGCTTCGGGATCCTCGGTAGCGCCGAGATCGGCGTTTTCGCCGGTACCGAGCCCGATACCGACGAGGTGGACGGAACGGCAGCCGCCGATACCGTCGATGGCGTGGTCGTCTTTTTGTCGGCCATCTTGGAAGTGGAGGTCTCGTCTATCGCCCGCAGAGACTGTTCCCAACAATAAGACTTGAGTCTCGCGGAGCGGTTGCGGAGAGTTTGGGGAGTAAAATCCCTGCAAATTGGGCAAGTCCGGATGTTGTGGGACTCGCCCAAACAGAAAAGACACTCCTTATGGCTGTCGTTGAGGGCAACCTTGCGCCCGCAGGACACGCACTTCTTGAAGAGCGCGGACATAAGACGAAGAACGCCAAACAGCGAAATCCAAAAAGACGAAAACCGAAGGGGGAGTCCGAAAGAGAGGTCAAAGACAGTCCAAAAGTCCGTAAAACCGTGAAAAACAGCAAGCCAAGCACAAAGTGAGAGGAACAAACTGAAGAACCTTCCGTACGCGGCGGCGGACGAGAAAGAACTGAGGAGAGACCGTTGCTTGGCGGGAGGAGCATGCGCAGTACCGGCGTGGGGGAGGGGTTCCCGCCAAGCGAACAAGCTCTAGAAGTTTCCGAACGCTACCGTGCAGGCGCTAAAGCTCCTAGTGTATGAAGGCACAGAGACCACGAAGAAGAACAATAGGTGATGGTCACAGGTGGTATAAAAACATTATTCAAGACAATCCATCAAAACATCTCTAGAAGCAGATTATAATCTATGAAATCTTAAAAATAAAATAAATCTGCTAAAGGTTGCACAGTATATCTCTTTCTCCCTCTACCTTTCAATTCTGTAGATATGGACACTTATAAAAAAATTCACTGGCCTGACAAGTACCCTGTTCTGATTTGCAGTGTCTTCTCTCTCTCCTTTATACGATTGTGCGTGTGTGCATGTATAGTGTAACTACATATATATACTAAGAAGATTAGATGAAAGATGCCACAGTCAATAATACTCAAATAATTAAATAGTTGCTTAATGCTACTAGTAATAATAACAGAAAATTTCAAGGTGCCACATTTGTTTGTGCCTCTAGGCTAAACACAAAAGACTGTCATTTTACTTTTAAAATTCTCCTGACTCTGCTGGCGCGAGGATCAACCCATGCGTTGTGGATTGATCCTCCTGTCAGCCCGAGAATGTCATTTTAGAAACAAAAAACTGTCATCCTCCTTGCGCTATAAAACATGTGAGACTTTGATATTCAGCAATGTTAATTGGATGTAGATGTAGCCAGGATATACAGATCTCCTGTTTTCCGTAAGGTCAAGGTGAGCTCCTCCAGTTGTACTATGAGGTGAGAAGGCAAGACATAGGGCTTTACTGAGCCCTCTACCACAAGCAGGTGGTGTACTCTTGCTTGGGAAAGGGCTATTCACTAATATTAATACTGCCTCAAAGTCAGCTATCCATTAAAAAAATAATTTTGATTACATTTATCTGTTAGGCAGTGTGTACATCTGAAATATGTTTTTTTCTTTCTCTCATTTTAAAACATGCAGGCAGTATTAAAACTAGGATAGCCATAAACGAGGAAAAAGTAGATTTAAACATGCAAAGCCAAACACAGTAGCTGAGTGCAAAGCTTTAGAGGAAAACAAAGGGATACCTACTTTCTGCAGCTAGAAGTCCTAGCAGGAAGGCAGCATTTGGACAAACAACAAATAGCATGAAGATTTCAACATAAGCATTTATAAAAGCTGCACATGGCATACTAGTTTAGCCACAAAAAAGTCACATAAACTCATTTTTATTTCAATAGGTTGTATTTTATACATAACCAAACTGTATAAAATGAATGCAATATTTTTGTTCCATGTTCAGTATCTTGAGTTCCTGGTAGTTTTGAACTTATATAAGTACAGTGTTTCTGCTATCAATAGTGTTACAGGGGAATAAGGAAGCACCTGTGCACCAGGTACAGCATACTGCAAATCTGTAGCATAAACAAAGCATAATATCATGCTTTAACTCTCTGTCAAACTGGGACTGCAATCCTAGATATGCTTACCTGGAGCAAGAGCAACCACTGAACTTAATGGGCCTTACTTCTGGTAGACATCCATAGGACTGTACTGTTACTCTGCCAGATAGTTAAGTCATTGTTCCAAAGCACTGATTTATTAATTGGAGTAAATACTTCAGGAGAAATGAAGAGTTGGTACTTACATGAACAGTCATTCTGGGATGGCAGGAGGAACAATCCACTACATATGGGTTTTAATCCTTGTGCCAGCCGATGCAGGAGCTGCCTTCGTTCTAAACCATTTTTCCGTTAAGCTCCAGTCCCCCTCCGGTCAGTTCCTTTCTCTAGCGTTTACTATACTTCACATGATACATCAACAACCTATTTCCTCTTTCAAACCTAGTGGTGGGTGTGGATTGTTCCTCCTGTCATCCCAGAATGACTGTTCATGTAAGTACCAACTGTTCATTCTCGGGATGACAGGAGGATCAATCCACTACATATGGGACTTTCCCAAGCTGTACCATGGGCGGGCCACCATCTACAATACTGACTGCAAACAATGCGACCAAATGCCACCTAAGCAGACTTATATTTATCCAACTTATAATGCCTAATAAAAGTTGTAGGTTCTGCCGCACTCCAGCCTGCCGCATTCCAGACATCTTCTAATGAAGACAACGAAGAATATGCCACACTGGTCACCACTGATCTTGTGGAATGTAGCCAAACATTACTACATCTTGGCTTCTTAGCATAATCCTAGCAGAGAAAAATGCAGGCTTTTATCCATCTGGAAATCACTGTTTTGCTAGCCCTCTGGCCCAATGCTCTTGGATGATAAGAAATCAACAAAGCCTCTGATCACCTAAAACCTAGTCCTTTTAATATAAATCTTCACCACTCTTCACACATCCAAGGTGTGCCACTCATGCTCTAGAGCGTGAACTGGTCTTGGGCAAAAAGTGGACAAATGAATCTCCCCAACTTTTGTATTAGACGACACACATTTTGGTAAAAATGTAGGGTTGAAACATAGAGTCAATTTATCTTGTTCAAACTTACACATATTCTTATTAATAGACAATGCTGCTAACTCTGAAATCCTCCTGGCCAAAGTTACAGCCAATAAAAATGCCGTTTTGAAAGATAATAATCTCAAGGAAGCTTCTCTTAGCGGCTCAAATGGTGCCATTGTCAATGCATTCAACACTAGGCTCAGGTCCCAAGAGGGAAATCTATGAACTGTGGGAAAAGAACTTAAAGTAGCTCTCTTAAAAAAACTCCTTATATGACGATGTTTTGAATATGGTTCTTCTCCCATATTTAGTGCTGCCGATAATGCCACTACTTGTCTTTTCAATGTATTAGGACGCAAACCTTTACCTATACCATCTTGTAAGAAAAGCAAAATATGTGACACATTCACTCCTGCAATAGCCACCGTACATTAGCATTGCACCATTTTTGAAAAGTTTTCCAAGTCCTATCATATATCTTCTGAGTGGACTCTCTGAAAGAAGCCAATATAGTCTTGACCACCTTATAAGCATAGCCTTGTTCTGCTAAAAAATTCTGTTCAATTTCCATGCTGCCAGACTCAACCATACTGCATCTGGATATAAAACTGGGCCTTGAGTGAGTAAATCTGTCCTTATTGGTAATCTCCATGGTGGTGCTTGAGCCATCTGCAGCGACACTGGAAACCATGGCCTTCTCAGCCAATATGGTGCTATCAATATCACAGAAGCTCTCTCTACTTGAATTTTGACAAGTACTCTCTGGACAATTTGAATTGGAGGGAAAGCATAGCACACTCCTGTTGGCCACCTAATAGACAGTGAGTCGTGTGCTTCTGTACCTCTGCCTCCATCTATGGAAAAATATCTTTTTAACTTGGTATTTCTTCCAGAAGCAAATACATCCACTTGTAAAGGTCCAAAAATCCTTTCCAAACATTGGAACATTTCTCTGTTGAGGGACTACTCTCCTGGATGTATTAAATTTCTGCTCAGATAATCTGCCTAAATATTCAACTCTCCTTTCACATGTACAGCTGTTATTGACCTTGCATATCTCTTGGCCCATCTACACAGTCTGGTCAATTCCGCCACCAGGGGCACTGAATTTAGACCTCCCTGTTTGCACATGTACACCTTGACTGTCATATTGTCTGTGAAAACTTTCACATTTTGATTCTTTATTAATTTCACAAATCTTTGTAGAGCTAACCTCACAGCTTTTAACTCTAGCTAATTTATATTGAACTTCTTGTTCGATGTGGCCCAAGCGCCTTGCACAGAGTAGCCCTCGCAATGAACACCCTAACTGCATAGACTGGCATCTATGTTACATGAATCTTTACATGAATCATGCTGTGTTTTTGAATTGGAACCCCTGTAGCTACATTCTTTTCCTTTAACCACCAAGTTAATTCCTTTCTCACTTGGTCTGGAATCATTACCTTGTAATGTCTCTTTGCAGATATTGCAAACTGATGACTCAACAGTAGCTTTTGAAGAGGTCTTGCATGAAAACTCCCCTACTGAATTAACTGTATTGTTAAAATCAAAATACCCATTACTTTTGCTAGTTGCTAGAGATCCACTGATCTCTGCTCCAATATCTTGCCTATTTCCTGATTCAGTTTTATTAATCTGTCCCTTGATAGATATATCCTCCTCTTTAAGGTATTTATCTTTGCTCCTAAATGAGTTAAAGCTGTTCTTGGCTCCAAAAGACTCTTCTTGAAATTCAGAAGAAATCCAAATTCCCTAACATTTGAATCGTTAATTTTACATTCTTTCTCAATTTCTCTATCGTCTTTGCTTTTAGCAAGATATCGTCTAAACAAGGATATAACTGCACCCCTCTCAAATGCAGGTGTGCTATCAATGGAATCAACATCTTTGTAAATACCCATGGTGCTGATGCCAGGCCGAAAGGCAAGGCTTTGAAATGGAAATGACAATCTTGGTAATGAAACCTCAAATACCTCCTGTCCTCTTCCACCATCAGGACATGAAAATATGCCTCCTTGAGGTCTATAGATGCCATGAAATTCCCCACAGACAAATTCTCTCTTATTGTCTGTAGAGTTTCCATTTTGAATTTTTGATGTTTCACAAATTTGTTGAGGTACTTTGGATTCAACACCAGTCTGTATTTGCCATTGCTCTTGGGTATACAAAGAAACCGAATAAACTCCCGAATATTCCTGCTGCTTGGGAACCCTCTCTATTGCTTCTATCTATAACAAATGAAGAATATCCTGATGTACAATATGTTGTTTTTGTCTTTCAAGACTGGTGATGGAAGAAATCTGTCTTTCGGCTTGGTGTGAAAACAAATTTTGTACCCCTGAATTACTACAGTTAACACTCACCAGTCTGATGTTATTTGACACCACCTGTCTCTGAAAGAGAGAAGTCATCTTCCCACCAAATGTCGTTGATTGCAAATATTGTGACTTTCCTTGCTTGGGATTATTCCCATGCTTTCCTTGTCCTTGTCTGGGATACTGAAATTGACTGTTGGTCTCTGTCTATTCCACTGAAACCTTCCAGCATGATATTCAGATACTCTTCCATTGTATCCAATGGCTCTTCTCCCACAAAAGGAGTAATTAAAGCTTCTATAACTCCTCCTATCCACCTTCTTTTTCTGTAAAGTGGGCATCACCTGTTTCTTCTCTTTAGTCTCTACTAAGACCTTTTCTAGTACCTGATTCCAAACAACAATTCTCCCTTAAACGGTACAAAAGCCAAATTATTTTGAGAGTCTTGGTCAGCCTCCCAGTGCTTCAACCATAATGATCTTCTAGCTATGGTCAACAAGTTCATATTCCTAACAGCAAAGGCAGCTAAATCATGACCAGCATCTGCAATATACTTCAGACCTCTCTGAATTCTTTCTACAGCTTTGTATAATTCCTGCGTACTTAAATCTTGTGTATCCAATATATCCTGTGTCCAGAGTACAGCAGTTCTAGAAAACACAGAAGTCACTACCGATGCTCTAATTGCTAAAGATGCTGCCTCATGCGCTTTCCTCAGAGATGTCTCTGCCCTTCTTTCATTCACTTCTTTTAGTTGTGTGTCCCCCTCACTGGGGACAATTGCCCCTGACACCAATCCCGCATCCGAGGCATCCGCTGGGGGCACTTTAAAAAATTCAACGTCTTTTTTAACAAATGAATATAACTTTTGACTATAAGTGTGAAGTTTTTTAGAATTCCATTGTGAGGACCACTCACTCATAATCACATCCTTAAAAAAATCTGGTATAGGAATTTCCATGCCCCATGTCTCCTTTTTTCTAATTACTGAAGCTAACTTACTTTCCTTACTACCATCCTCGACTTCCTGCTCTTTGTAACTATCCAAACCTAAAGTCTGCATAACTCTTTTTAAAACACTATGGAAATTTCTCCCTCAAACAATCTTATCATCCTCTTCATCTTCTGAAAACATAAACTCTTTATCCTCTTTCATATTAATTATCAATTTGATCAGACTCCAATTCATTATTATTTGTATGTGGTTGTAAATTCATTTGATTAATTTGATTTGGCATATTGGAATTTTTTAATAAATCCATCATATTCCATATAGCCATTTGGCATTGAAAATCATTTACATTAAAATTCATTTGTGGCATCTGGGCACTTAATAAAGTTTGGACCTGTGTCTGAACTGCTTCCCTTATCAATTGATTTATATTTGCATGAAATTCCTCTCTAGGGTGTCTACTTAAATAAGATGGCATTGTTATATTTCAAGACCTGGGTTGATAATCATGTCTTGTTTCATTCAATTGTTCCTGTCTCTGATTTGGCACACTTGCAAACCAATTCTGTAAATATGTTTTAAATTCAGAGGTCATCTTAATCTGATCCAATATTGGCTGAGGCAATTTGTCTGTGCGTGTCTCTGAATCAGAGCAAACTACAGACCTTCCTGCTTCTTTTTGCCCAGACGTTACTGGAGGAGTGAAGCTGCCCATGTGCACCATTGCTCCATCTCTTGGGCTTCCCTCAGAGGCTTCAGGGAGCCGGTTAGAAGCTATCGTCGCCATCTTAGAACTGGTAGTTTCAAGATGGCGTTCGGGAGCCACGATTGTAAGTTTCAGAGTGACCGCTATCTGTTTTGAGTGCTTTTTTCCATCCCCTCTTTCTGATTTTCTCCCTTTTCTTGCCTTTTGTCTGACATCACTTTACCTGCTTCTTTTGTTTCTGACTGTCTGGGGCTCGCCGTTTGTGCCCACCAACAATCTTTACCTTGTCTGCCTCACTTTCACTCGAACTCAAAAATATTTTTCTTAAGACTGCTCGATTTTCCTCATCCACGACACTCTGTAATTTTGTTTTATGGATGGAATCACATCTGCCATTGTCTATGACCTGCTGTATTGTGATTTTCTGGACAGGATTTAGTTTTTCATCGTCCGAGCCCAGCTGAACAGCGGTACTCTGGACGGAACAGTTTATTAATAATCCGTGGCTAATAACCACTTTCTCCACTATTTGAGATGACTTTTCCCCTACTCTTCTTGAATTCTTCCTCCTTTTCTCAGATTCCTGCTCCATATCTACCATACAACAAAGTACTGGAGACGGACAAAAACACATCAAGCTAGACCGCAGGAGAAATAAAAACTGACTGGAGAGGGACTAGACCTTAACAGAAAAACGGTTTAGAACGAAGATGTCTCCTGCCTTGGCTGGTGCAAGGATCAAAACCCATATGTAATGGATTGATCCTCCTGTCATCCCGAGAATAGTTTATATACCTTAATCTTAAAATTACGATTAAGGCAAACTAAGGAAAACAGCTAGGAAAACATTATAGCAAACAGATATATTCACCACTGGCAGAATGTTAGAGCCATTTTGATAAAAATAAAGCATTCTTATTGTATAAAGTCATCTAAAAGAAAGATGAAATCTGATGCATCATGTACTAGTTATAACATATTTGTCAACTGCTCAGCTTTGTGTGACTCTGGTAAGGAAAAAAAAATATGTATTACTGGACTCTATCTACAGACATACAACCTAAACCTGGCACACAAACAAAAGGAATGGAGAAGAATAGGAAGAAAAAAAAATCAGGAGATTGTAGGTTACACATAACCAGAACCCTTTTTTGGAAAAGGTAAAGGAAAAAGGGATGTATGTTCAGGCATGTCTTAGTGACAATATAGATATTTGCAGGAAAAGTAAGCATCCATATCATGAAAAGCTGTAATGGAATGTTTCCATAATAACTGAAAGGTTAAGCTCTTAAGGTTTTAGGACTTTTTTGTGGCAATGAAATTAGATTAGCCTATGAACTGGAAATACTCTGTCATATAAAGTCCTTGATAAAATTATGGGAGATTAGAGCAATGAATAAATGACAAAACTGAGGGGTAACAAAGGAAAGAAAGGAGAACTACAGGAAGTACTGAGCATCTTCTGTCATGATATCTGTTTTGTATTTCAATAGATCTGAATTATGATGATAGAAAAACTAAAAGGTAAAGACAAGATACCTTCTCTTTTTAAACACTTTAAGCCTTGTTTATAACCTCCTCAGAATACACTATTACAACCTGTTTGAGTTCTTAACACTTTTCTGTTTACAGCATGCTGTTGACAAACTACCTGTGATCGAGAAAATACAATAACAACCAATTCCCTGCTTAGGATGTTCTATTAAACCTGACTATCAGATATTCCTGCTAACTAAGCTGTCTTTCTTCAAGGCATTAGATCCAACTTGAAGAAAGCAACTATCTTGTGGTCAGTACATTCAGAAATGTAAAATTTCTAGAAATGTCAGGCCATGGAAAAAGCGCTCTTGGGGTTAGGAGAAAGAAAGGAACCGACATTTTAAGTGGAGAGAAAATAAATTATATGCAATGTTCAGTCTAATATTGAACACCATGCTAGTGCAACAGAATTTCTTCCCTTGAGGGAGGTTTTGAGACTACATGGAGGCTATGTGAATTGGGGGAACGGTGACAATTTTCTACTAGCTCTGCCTGCAGAAGCAGTTCCAGTAGCAGAACAACAATCTTGGAATCAGCATTACAGATCAAACTTACTTATTTTATTTTTTCAGCAATATAAAATGTACAAAGATCAATCAAGGGGTGAAGGAAGGGTGGAAGAAAGGGATCAAAGGCAGAAGATCAGGGTATTTATTTCTAATATTTCCAAATTATATGAAGGATCACTAAAAGATGGCAGGCAACAATTCAGAAGCAAAGAAGGTCCCATATGCTCCTTTCATGGCAGCACCATTTGTGCAAAAAGATATTTTGGATTAGAACATGCTGTATATCTATAGTATACAGAGCAGGAGCATCTTGTATGTTGGAAGTGCAAGGACAACAGTCCAAAACCTGTAGTAAAAAGGGTACTTCATCCCACAAATTGGACTCTTGACTCTCAGCTATGCTGGGCATGGGGCCACGTTTTTCCTTTTAAATAATACTACACAGTACATTCTAGATCTAGCAAGGGAAGATGGCTTTACGAATGGCTGTTGGCAGGACACGTCTTCTTCACTATTATAGCTGCATTACAGTCTACTTCTCCACAACCCACTGAAAGGCCTCAAAAGTGAGCAGACTGAAGGAACACCCTGGAGTTAATCATTGTTTGTACACATAATTTGAGGCTGTCAAAAAGTCTTTGAAACTATGACTGGTGGTGGTGGTGGTGGTGTCGGCGACTGAATGAATGTGAAAGGGAGAAGGAAACAGCCTTGGATCCATTGCGTGTCCCAGATCTTATCTCTGATAGATCTATTGTTGCCCACTTGTAGCTTCCTTCTGGTGAGGTTCTCTGATGTTCTCAGAACTGCAGCAGAGTCACTGGCTAAGTATTCCAGAATTCACTTCCAAAAGAGAAATGGGAGATGTGTCCTTTTCTCGTTTTGGATCTCCCCCTTTGGGGAGGGCTGAGAAAAAACAGACTATTTGAGTCTGCAGCCCATTGTGGCTTATGTGCCCTCATTTCCTCCTGCAGGAGTAGCAAGAGTTGGATAGAGAGAAAGCTTGACCTTTTTTAGTTTTATAACCTGGTGCATTATGTTTGAAATGAGCTTCTACAGACAAAGGAAAGAGACACAGTGGAAGTAGAGACTGCTCCAGAGCCCCATTCTCTTGTCCCACCTCATTTTCAGCTTTGAAGCCATATAAGATGGTGAGAGACCTAGGAGTAAAGGGTCAAGAAAGAGGGAGGCAACATTGGACTGAATGCTGTTGCCTGGTCCTGCCTTGGAGAGATCTATTGCTGTGTACTGGGACCCCCCCCACTTTTTTGGTAAAGCTTTCTAAGCTGTATTGTTGGAGCCACTTTGTCCAAGGGATAAATTTTCAACCAGGATTGGTGGAGAGTGTTTCCCCGCTCCAGCCTTTTATCATGTTTTTTTCTCCTTTCCCTTTTTGGAGCGGTTGGGGGAAGTGTTGCTTGGTTTTTCAGCCCTTCTATGTGTTACATTTTTGGTGTGTACAGTGTTTTTTTAAGTTTCTTTTTGATAATTTTTGGCTAGCAAGGAAACAGCCTAAAGTACAGGAGGAAGAGGAACATTCTGAAAATTCTACTAGTGAACAGTCTGCATTCTCACTGCATTTTCTATAATGCTAGAAGAATAAAAATGATAATATATCGCACAGATGACACTAAGAATCATCACTATTATTGCTATTCCTGTTATTGTTGGCAGCACCATTTATATAGCATGTTTGGATGTTCACAGCATTTCAGTAATCCTTGCAACAAGCTTCTAAAGCAGATCAGTATTGTCCCCACACTGAGTTCATGGCTGAGATTTTACCAGGGACTTTCCAGCTTATAGATCAGTCTTAGTTACTAAATTGCATTAGACCTCCAGTATAAAATTCTTCCTCACTGCTTTAATATTTTTCAAAGGACTAAAGCGCAACCCAGGAATCCAAAGTACCTCAGTGAAAGTTTTTTCTCTCATACCAAATTCATTACTCAATACTGTGTGTCTCAAGAGAAATAACAATAGAAAAGAGAAGCATTTTAATTTTAACACATGTTGGTATCTTTAGATAAGGAAGTGAAATCATGCTGATGTTCAGAAAACAAGAGAAACAGTTTAAGTTTTAGAACAGGAAAGTAACACTGCAGTATTGCTAGTGATACCATGAAGAAATTTTCATGTACCAGATATCATGCAACACTAAAGTCAGTAATAATGTTGAATGATGTGACAGATTTAGATACTTTCATTGAAAATACCTGAGGAGGTAGGGTCTTCAGAAAAGTCTGGGAGTTCTTCAGGGGGATCACCATAGAAAGAATTAAATTTGTGACTTGACACTGCTGCTAGTACTGCACCCTAAATAAATAAACAGTTAAAGTTAAAACTATATCAATAATTTTCCTTCGTATAGTCTTGATCACAATAACCCTAATCCATCATTACTTTAAGGACAGAGATGGACTAGAAGACTCTACATTTTACTCACAACTAAAAGTAAAATAGCTGCTTATTTGTAACTGGTGTACAAGCACCTATCCTCACAGAGACAACTTAGGGAATACACAGATGACCAACAAAACTCAGCCAGTTACACCTGTTCTTATTTCTTAATGGTCTGTGTGCCATCACTCATTTACACACAGATCATTAACTCACTTATACACCTGGAGGACATTACTGGTATCTACAGTAAGACATGCACAGGACTCCAACCTCAAAAACTGTCTCTCGCATGAAGGCTCTACAGGAATCTGAGAGCCCACCTACAAATTAGTCAAAAAGAACATCAAGCTGAACTATCAGAAATCTCGGGTCCTCTACATGAAACAGCTGTTTTTTCAAACTGAGGTTGTCCTATTCACGTAGAAGATCAGTGTTATCTCTGTATCTCAGATGTGCAGGGACTGTTTTCTGTTCATTCTGTGTAGTGTTATGGAGTTTGGAGAGAAAAGGCAATAATGATATCCTGTACAAGGTAAATATCAAAGGCAACCATAAGAACTAAAACCCAATCCAGGTATATATAGCATATCCTGTCTTTATGCAAAAGGAAACAAGATGCTTTACACTATAAAGCAGGCATATTAGCTAGTATTCTGTATGTAATACGTATTTTGACAAACAAATTACACAAGTAACAAATCAGCAAATCTAACTGCTTGTGTATCAATAGGGAAGAGAACCAAAGAAAAGTCTCATATCCTGGTAGGGAGCCTAAATAAAGCGGTGCCCAATTTTTAAAAGACTTTTAAAGAAAAGTTTTCCCTTATGGCAAGAAAAGAGAGAGCATTTTAGAAGACTGTTTAAACCAAATTCATGGGACAATGCACAATTAAGCTACAGTGAAGAAAGAAATCTCTATCTAAGACAAAACAGGAAATTGTACATGAAGGAACATATATTGGGAAGGGATCAGAAAGATCTCTGAAATGCTTTAATAGAGTAGTCAGAAGAGAACTGAAAGAGCAGTTGCTTAAGAGTTCACCACAGAAAGTTGCTTCCCCAAGATATGCAAAAATCTTCTAGAAAAGCTGAACACTAGTACAGCACAGGCTCACTTAGTCTGGATTCTGTCCCAGATTTGATCTGATGTGTGTATTTCTGGGGAGGAGTGGCCCTTTGCTGAGGCCAAGACAGACAGAATCACCTCACTGACATTAGTAAGGGAGGGAAGCTCCATCAAACTTCTTCCTGTGAAGATTCTAACTGTGGTCCAGTTAGCTATATACAGGAACAACTTCTTCTTGTTGAGTTTTAAAAAATGTTACTGAAATAAGTCTGTAAGTCAACTTTTAACCTTGCAAACTGCTTTGCCAACTCTTTGTTGAAAAGCACTACTTAAATATTTCAACTATATAAAACAGTAAGTAAATTTCTGAAATATTGATCTAATGCTAGAACTGTACACTTACATTACTTTACTATTGCATTCCCTGTTGCTCATTTTCTGAATTAATTTTTTTCAACAAATAATATTTCTCATTTATATAAGCCAGTAACTGAAAAATTACTTTAAGTCCTATGTTAAAACATTTAAATATAAACAGCTGGTCAGATCTTGGCTAAATTTACCTTCAATTTTCTTCTCGCATTGAATTTCCTCAGCTGTTCTACAGTTTCTGGAAGGTGAATCTTGTATGCATAGCGATCTCGTTCCTATGGATAAAATAATGGAAGATATTAATCAAGTTTATGTAATCATGCTATGTATGAGATAACAAGCAAACCATTAGCAAATGCACATATTCAGAACAAAACAAAACAAAAATGTAAGAATTACTTCTTTAGAATCTGACAAACAGCAGGTTTCAGAAAACATTTACTATTTAATCACTTAGATATTCGCATTGTACCATCTCATACTAATGTGCCTTAATCAAGCAGCAAAAGCATAAAAAAGTCAACAGACAAAATTCAAAATAGAAGCAATAGAAGAACCAAAGAATCCAGACACTCCTGAAAAACATAAGACACAGAGCAGTAACATGGAAGACCTTTTGAAATAAACTGCTTTTTCACTTGTTGCCAGAAGGCAAAGACAAACTGAATAAAGATAAATTTGCACATTGCGGACAAGACATTGCAAACTCCTAGATTATCCAAGCAGGAATCACTATTTGGTGCCTTTTGATGACTAGGATCCTGGCTTCTGGGGATATCTTTCAGGGGCAAGTGAGCATTGAGAATACTGCTCTCCTTTAGCTGACAACTGGAATTATATTCTTGGTTTTTGTTTTAATATATTTCTTAAGTTCTTGGTATTTTTTTTCTGCATGGGTGTGTGAATTGTTTTAATTGTCTGTTACTATGCCAAATCACGTCAAATTTTATTTGCATCAAAGCCAGTGGGCACTCCACTAAAAACAAATACTATTATACCAGCAATAACCAATCTAAAAGCTTACTATACTAATACAATTTTTTTTCTAAAACATTGCTCTGGTACTATACTACTATGCTAATTTTTTATTTTATTTTTTGCCATTTGTTATGGTTGCTATTTTGAATAATTAAATTTTGTATTTAAACAAACAAACAAACAAACAAGTACGACATAACACAAAAGAATGAACAGAAACATGTCGAATTTCAGTTACCAAATCATGACAACTTAAATTGATCAGTATCTGGCAAAGAGAGAGAGAAATCTCTATTTTTTATGCAGAAAAAATGCATAATGAAGAAAACAGAAGGTCAAGATAAATGCAAAAGACAGAGGGCTAAGACAAATGCAACATAGGCCATTTCCGCACTAGACTGTTATAGCGCTATTATTCCACTTTCAACATCCTATGGAATCCTGGGGTTTGTAAAGGCCTCTCCCTAAACTGCAAACCCCAGGATTCCATAGGATGTTGAAAGTGGAATAATAGCACTATAACAGTCTAGTGCGGAAATGGCCATAGTGTTTCATATGTTACCAGCTGATCTGTGGACAAGTGGTCAAGACGTAAAAGTTAGTGACTGGCTCAATCATGTTTATGAACAGTGATTTGAAGGACGTTTGCCCTTTCACACCATGTTGCTCACCTTCAGCCAAGGATGGTTGAGTGCCTCATAAACAGTTATTCTTTCAGCTGGGTCAAGCATAAGCATGCGCCGTACCAGATCTTTGGCACTTTCAGAGATATGGCTCCATTGCCTGGGATTCATCTAGAAAGAAAAGAAAATGTAAATGAAAACTAAGTCTAGGTGCGGAAAAGAGATCTTTATACTCTGCTTTTGGACCTCTTGTTATAGATAGACCTACATACTCAATACTTAATAAAGCCTTAAGAATTTTCAGACTGCTCTACAAGCACTACTTTTGTTTGGACTGGACCAGTTGAAGAAATGATTTAGGAAATTCAGTTCCTTCTGGCAGGCAACATAGTACAGCAATACCTGCAGGAATGTATGTTTGCCACCCCTGAACTAAATACTACAAAAAAATGCCTGCAATGAAACTGTTCCTTAGGTGCTGAAAAGAAAAAAAGAAAAGAAAAAAGAAAAGAAAATCTCAGATCTTTGAGATTTACTGTGAAGTGATGTCAGAGTACAGGATTCCTAGAAAATCATCCTGATGTTACTTAGAGAAATGGCATGGGATTTGGAGTTGATAAGCAGTGTCTAGAAAAAGTTAAATATCCTTAAGCAGTTTTTCTTTATTTAAAAGAAAAATAACGAAAGTTTCATTACATGCATTTGCATAAACATTTAAACTTACTTGCATCATTTCTTAAAAAAAGCCAAACCATAAAGAATAGATTTTTTTAAAAAATTTGTAGCTTCTTAAGATTTCTTTAAATATTTGTTTTCCTTTGCTTAATAGATGTCACTCAGTATTGTGGTTTTGTCGCTCCTCTATGAAAATGCAGATAAAAGGTTCTGAATGTTCTTTAAATACCTAAAGCAACTAAAATGAATTATTAAATAATTTGCTTGCATGATGAATTACATTCATATGTATAATTTTAAACAGAAAACAGAATTATTGCAACATCTGTGACTGGGGCACTCATCTAAACATACCTTAAAAATAGCATCTCATTACTCAAGGGATCGACTTCCTGAGCAGAATGCTACATCTGCTGATTCCAACCACAGAAATATACTGTATGTACTTATTAGTATTGCAAAGTCAGTAAAAATAACTAAAAATGAGTTAATTCTGCCCAAAATACAATAAACAAAATTTCAACAAGTGATTGGGGGGAAATAAACAATCTAGCACAGAATTATATAGACATGACTTAGAATCACTTTATGGCTTCCCTGAGTCTCAGGACTGAGAAAAATGGCGGGAAATAAATGTGGGGTTGGTATTACCATGAACATTCATTGTTGGATGGCTGGAGGGGCAACCCATTACAGTTTTTAAAATTCCTGCTATGTATGTTTGGTATGCAAAGAATAACTCAACTGTAGTAGATCACTTCTCTGTGCCATCCAGAGAATAAATGATTTCTACCCATTCTACTAGTACCACTCACAAAATTCTATTATCTAGTTTTGAAAAAGGATGTTAGGAGTTTCCCTTGAGCATTAATCATGAAAAGCCCCCAGTAAACTTGAAATTAAATTTATTGTTAAACCACAGCAACACAGAAACTGCAGACTGTTTAGCTACTTCACATTTTCTGCTAAAGTTGAGCTCAAAAATGAGGAAATTGTAGTTCAGTGGGAATATTTTCTTCACAGAAAACTTCTGAAATGTTTTGTTATGGCTGTGACCAAATACAAAAAACTGTATTAAGAGTTTAACACCATATTATATACTATTTCACCGTATGAATATTCATTAAATTATCTTAATTACAAAATGTACAAATGAATAAAGCAATAAAAGCTAAATATAGCTGTGATCACTTAATATTTGACATGACACAGCTATCTTTCAAAGATGACTTAAACTTGTACAAAACTGGAATATATTAATGAATTTAAAAGACTTCCATCTCCAAAAGAATGATTAAAAACAGTAATGATAGAGGCGTAGAGGCTACACAGACATAATCAGCATTCTTTTCACAGTGAGAACCCTTTCTCTATCTAGTAAACATGATGAACTCTAATCACCTATCTGAGCTCAGAGGTGAGGAATATTACTTCTGGGAAATGTTTGTCAATTATGGCACATTGAACTCAAATAGGTTTCCCAAATAAACGCTGTACAAACTTGTACCTTAAAAGATGAGAACTATAAAGCAAATGCAACTCAGAAAATCAGATCAGCATCTTCACTGGTTTTAGGTGAAAGAATAAGTTCTCAAGTAAAATTTTCCAAACTTCCCTCTAAAACATATATTACAAGCATTTTCAGCAGGTTTTTTCCCTGGAGAAGAGCAACCACTTACCTTGTATTTTCCTTTGATTATGCCTTCAAATAATCTTTCCTTTGTTCCATAAAAAGGCAAACAACCACTAAGCAGAATGAAAAGGATCACTCCACAGCCCCACACATCCACAGGCTTTCCATAAGGCTCCCTTTTTACTACTTCTGGGGCCATAAAATGAGGTGTTCCTACCCGTCCTAAGGAAAAATACAAAAACATATTTGTTCTCTTCCAAGCATAGAATGCCTCAACTTTGGCTTTATGGCATAAAAAGCCCAGCTGCACATTTAAATAAACTGTTGAGGAATAAGGAACACCAAAAATGAGAATAAGTTAGTTGTCTCCACTTGGGTGCCAAGTTTCTTACAAAATCTTTGTCAAGGCAATATGCAGTTTAATCTATATGCTGTAAAACAAAGTTGAACATTTTCTTTATCCTAGTTCCTAACATTTTATCCCATATTCTGGCATTCTGCATAGTCGGATCAAGTAACACAACTCTAGGCAGATGTACATAATATAATTTTTATTGTATTTTTACTGTATTGTTGGTACTGTTTTAAAAGGTTTTTAAAATGTATTTAACATGTTTTAACCGTCTGTTGACTGTAATAAAGTGATAACGAATATATAATGCCTGTCGCTATACTTGCCTGCCCGAGGATTAAGGTTCACATCACCAGGTAGTGTGTGTGGGGGTGTTCCTCCAACAGTGAGGTTAATATATTGTGTAAGGGTCAGGGAGAGGATCTTCTCAGCCATGGAACCCCAAATGTGGCATGCCTTCCTTTGGAAACCTGACTGGCACCAATACTAATTTTATTTGGGTGCCAAGTAAAAACATGGTTATTTATTAAAGTTTTTGGTCCTCACTTATTTACTTCATATAGTGTGTGCAGGATTTTAAAATTGTTTTAATCCTTTAAGCCTGTTCTAACTTCTTAATGTATTTAATATGTTTTAGCTTATTTAAATTATTTTTATTATTTTAAACTGTTTCAACCTGTTAGTACTGATTTTACTTGGTGGAAAGAAGGGAAAATGTTTAGTTAACTGGATGGTATACTTTTATTTTGGCTTAACATAACTTTATCGTAATGTAACACAGTAATGTTTTTATCCTAACCTCATTGTAGCACTTATAATTGTAACAACAACAACAACAACAACAGGAAGGGCTGGGCTAGACTGGTCTTCAGTGGCTATCAATGAGTCATTAAAAAAAGTGAATAGGTCGTAACAGTAGTAGAAATCACTGAAAGGGTACATTTTCTCCCCAGAGAGCCACCACGGTGTAGTGGTTTGAGTGTTGGACTATGTTTCTGGAGTCCAGGGTTTGAATCCCTGCTTAGCTATGGAAACCCACTGGGTGACTTTAGGCAAGTCACACTCGGCCTCAGAGGAAGGCAAAAGCAAATCTTCTCTGAACAAATCTTGCCAAGAAAACCCTGTGACAGGTTACCCTTAGGTTCACTGTAAGTTGTAAAAAACTTGAAGACACACATCAACAATCTGTTCCTCATATCTGGCACTTGGATAACCAGAAACAGAAGACAATTAGCTTGCAATCTGATGGTTTTATCAAATTCACATATTCACTTTATTTTATATGCAAACGACATTCATTCTTGCGGTGAAACTGGCTCACGATCCAACAGTGGGTGTCCTAGCTACCATTCTACAGGAAACTAAGGACTGTGGAATAATGGCTGTTCTCCTCCTGAAGACAACTCTGCTTTTGGATGGAAGGAAGTAAATTGCTTCTGATTATATCTTTATCCTCAATAAAACAGATTTCCAGAAAACGTAGGAAGAAGTGCTGCTTGTGGGAGAAGAATTCCTTATTTTTCCTCAGTGCCTGGAAGCCGTGTTTGGTTTAGAGAAACAAGGACCAGCTGTAGAAATGCAAATTAACTATACCTCTTTACCTTTGCTGTGCCTCAGGCAAAGGCTTAAAGTGAGTGTTAAGGCAGCAGAAAGTTCCAGAGGGATATTAAGTATGAGAGGCATAACTTTATTCTCTCATACCAGATTTGATGGCCTTTTAGTAAACTGTTACCTTTCACATAACAAGTTTCCTGGATTATAGTCTTTACTACATTCTAGCAGTGTCACATTCTTGTGCACGACACACACCCCTGCCAGAACTCCTGATACTGGCATTGAGGTAATGGGAAAGCAAAGACACTGCCCCTCTCCAATCCTAGGAACTGAAAGAATCAAATGAAGCCTCACTCAGCTAATTTGGAGAGAGTGATAATTGTTTTTTTCCTTCCCAGATGAGTGATAATAAAAGCACATTCAGGCTGCCATAGGAACTAATTTGCTGGTAGAGGAGAAAGGAAGCAACGTTTGTTCATTTTTTCCAAAGCCAACAGAATAAAGCTGACAAATGGGAATCAGTGTGGTGTACTGATCTGGGTGCTGGACTGGGAGACCAGGATTCAAATCCTGCTTGGCATAGAAACACACTGGGTTACTTTGGGCAAGTCACATTCTTGTCCTCTACTAAGGAAAGCAAAGGAAAACATCCTCTGAACAAATTCTGTCAAGAAAACCCCATGGCAGCTTCACCTTATGGGGATCATATGTCAGAAGTGACATGAAGGCACAGAAAAAGAAAATTGACGCAGTTAATATTGTCCTGTCAATGTATGATTACCCTACTTTTCAGTCTGTGGTGGTCCTGAAGTGCTCTGAACTGCCCCTAACTGGTAAAAAAAGATACACCAATAGTGGCTTTTTTGGCCAGTAAAAACTTCTACCAGCATTATAATCTGACACTGACACCAAGCGCAATGAGAGAAGGATTTGACAGCAACATCCAGAGTTAGAGATAGGAGAATTAGGGAACTAAATAAGACGTCAGGGCTTGGGTACAGACTAGAAAAGCAAGAACCAGAAGATCAGTGGACTGTGGAATTGAATTTCTGAACCCTTTCACTGTGGAAATTCTCAGGGTTATCATCTTAATATTAAAAAACCAAAGAAACTTATAAAACTTATAATCACATAATAAAGCCATTTAATAAATGCAAAAAATTATATAAATGAAAATAATAAAATGACTAGCTAAAAAGAGTAGATAGCAGCCATACATTAAAATAAATTGAAAAATCAAAATGTTTGTACCATCTCAATCTGCCGAGTTGAATAAAATGCTTTTGCCTGGCATCTAAAACTGATACCAGGAGACTCTTTAGGGAGGACATTCCACAACTAGGGCACCACTGTTACTACCTCTCTTCTTAAAACTCTCTTCTTAAAACAGACCTCTCATCTGACAGAGGTGGAAGCTGAGGCAGGGCACCATATAATAATCTTAAGCACTTACAGGCTGGTTTGGGAAGAAGTCCTCTCTCAAAGGTCACAAGTTGGTTAGGTCTTTATTAGGAAAATACCAGTGCCTTGAATTGGGCTTGGAAATGAAAAGAAAGAACTTAAGATCTTTCAAAATTAGAGTGATATGATCTGACTGAAGATTGGCAGTCAAAATTCTGGCTACTGCATTTTTTATCAACCAAAGCTGAGCTATTCTGAATGGGGAAGAGCCATTCTTTTTTTTAAAACCCTGCTTTCTTTCACTTCCCTCAAAACAACAGTTTTAGTCATGTTAGAAAACTGCAATGTGGCAAAGATTTAAACTCAGGAAACTGGTTTTCACGTACAGTGTAAGATGTATGTATCTTGCCATCATTCATGTAGTAAACTGATGCAATACAAAATAATAAATTATTTTAGTTTCTGCCTACTTTTACATTGTTCAGCAATACAGAAAAAATAACCATAGGTTGAGTATCCCTTGTCTGCAATGCTTAGGATCAGAAGTGTTCCATATTTTGCATTTTTTTTTTTTACTTTAGAATACAGTACTGTTTTGGAATAGCTTTGTGTCTTATCTGTTTGCTATTTGTGTTGCGTATGTGAACACGATCCGGAGACAGACTGAGGATCTGTGAAATGGCAGAAATCCAAGTGTAGTGCTCAGCATGAATCTGCACCTCCCACCATTTCACAGATCCTCTGTCCTCACAGAAAAGGGAGGCTCAATCTGTATTTAGCTTCCATGTTTCTGATAGCTTTTGCTCCATGCAGATTACACTTTACTGGCCATTCAAGCTATGCAATGAGACTAGCCAAGCTGGTTTTTTTTAGCCATTCTAAATTTATCCTTAAAATTTTTTACCCAATTAAAAAAAAGAATTTTATGTGAACAGGAGATGAAATACAGCCACTTCTTACCTCCAGCAACGAGTCCTGATTCTCCTAATTGAATAGCAACACCAAAACCGCCAAGTTTCACAGGTGCTGAGTTTTCTTTTGAGGCAAGTAATACACAGTGTGGCTGAAAAGACAAAAGCATTTGATATTTAACCAAAATCCACAAAGCTGTGTAAACAAGACGCCATGAAATTTTACCAAAGTAGTTGTGCCTTTATAGTAGCCATAAACACCATATAATTACGTATATATTCCCTAGTGCTGGTCTTCAATAAAGGATTCTCAGTATTCACAGTAAAAACTAGACCAGCTGTGAAAAAGCTAAGAATATAGTCAATGGTCATTAAAAGATCCAGCAGCTGACCAGTCCTTTTTTGTTGACTAACCACCATGGTGACACCAATTTGTAACTTTTCTGTAGGCTCATCTCTCTTTACTATACAGATATCTACACACACATATCCTTTTAAAGTTAGGGAGTGATCTTTGCTCTGTTTTAATCTTCTATCTGACACAATGGCTGTGGAAATTTAGCAAAAGTAAAATATACAGGGAAGAAGATATTCTGAAACAATGTAATTTAACTTATATTTCGACAAGAGAGGCTTCCTGATGCAGAGTGGTGCTCTCTACTACTATGGCAGACAGCTTCCTTAGTAGCATAAATAACAATCAGCAGCAACATTCTCAAGGGCTTATCTAGTGATAATATCAAATGTACCATCATCAAATAACAATTGGCCATGGGGATGTTTACACTGAGCAAACAGGCTGGCCTCTATGTAAGGGACTGAAAAGACACAAACTATAAATAAAAATAAGAACACTCTAAAACCCAAAAATATACTATGAAGATGGATGTGCTTTCAATGACTTGTTCTTTCTAGTTAGATGAGAAAAAAACGTTTAAATGGTTACCTGAAATGGAAGAAGAATAATTCCCAAATTTAATTGCATTATTTCTTTTTTGAGTAAGGGTCACGGATAGCTTAACAATAATTTCTCCTCCTGTGTCTTAACCTTTACTAAACTTTGTCTCATGAACATCATAAAACCACAAAAAAGATAACAGTTACTACTGAAATAGGTCTTAAAATCAGGACTGATCTACACCAAATTGTTTGCCTTATATTATCTGTAAATTCACGGCCAGAAATTTTGATTTGGATGTCTAATTAGAATGAAATAAAAAGAAGGTGACACAAAAACAGTTGTAAATACATTATCAAATAGGCTTTACATCTTCTACCAAGAAATAAATATACAGTAGTGTCCCGTTTATCCGATGCTTGGTTATCCGACCATCTGGATTAACCGATGTCGCGACGGCCTGGGGGCGTGGCTGTGGGCATTTCCGCGCCCCCAGACACACCCCGACACGCCCCCAGGCCCGCCCCGATGGCGGCTGCCACGGGTGTCCGGGTAATCCGACCCTTTTGGTTATCTGACGCTGCAGCCACCCGTTTGGGTCAGATAACCAGGACTCTACTGTACATGCAACCCCAGCCCAGCCCAGCCAGATCCACAGCCAGGCTACTTTGAACTAGAAGAGGAGGTCAAAGAAATAAGTGGAGTGTCTGGGCCTCCATAGCTACACCCATCTCCCCAACTATAGGCCTGACAATAAAAGGAGATCAGCAGACAGTTTGGGAGACGCTGGCATCTTTTAGGCATTTAGGCATTTTTTCCACAGATAGCTTTTCATCTATAGCTGTTCTCTAGTAATTGTGTTTGAATATTACAAAAATGTTTAAAAACATTTTCATTTTTTTAACCTTTTTTTTACTAGGATATGTCTTTACTTTTTGTTTTGAGTGCTCTTGGAAATTCATATACTTTAAGTTTCCATTGTACTGCACTCTGTATGTCTGCATGTGTATCTTCATATATCTACTGTATAACTTCAGGGACATATCTAATGAGTAAAACACAAACTCCCATAAACCCTCTTTACACAGGAAAACATGAGAACTTCAGACTTGCTGATGTAGCTGAATTTCTTATGCTGAACACAAAATTAAGCACACTTCCCTTCCTTCCTTCCCTCACAAGGAATGAGGAAAGGGTTGAGAAGAATATATTCCCTCATTAACATGAAAGTGAGTATTTCCCTTTATTATATTCATAGCCAAATGAATTTTAGTTCAATTATGCTAATATTTTGAACTATACTGAACAGTTCACATTTTAGTGCCATTTTTCTTGATAGGTTACAAGCATTTTTGTCAAAATATGAACTTGTTTCTCACAT
Source organism: Ctenosaura bakeri (assembly GCA_948474755.1). Lineage (NCBI taxonomy): Eukaryota > Metazoa > Chordata > Lepidosauria > Squamata > Iguanidae > Ctenosaura > Ctenosaura bakeri. Next base: position 332,171 of record CAOLHI010001664.1, read on the forward strand.
TTGTTTTCTGTTTTGAATAGCAGAGAAGTGTTAGACTGCTTAATTTAAAAGCAAATTCATCAGAGCTATAGTGTACACCTGAAAAAATATTTTAAATTAATTTGTGCTTATTCTCCTGTTGATTTTCTTCATACAAAATGACAAAAGCTGAGAGATCTTCTGCTTATATGGCTACAATCCAAGATAAGGCAGTACTATAAATGTCTATTTAGGAACCTAAACAATAACAAGACTTACTTCCTGGTATGATTGCAAGGATGAAACATTAGGCTTTTAAAATATACCACTCAATATGTCATTCAATCTCTCTCTAAATATATTTATACCCTAATAATATGACAGTTTATATGGTCTTACTCCCACAGAAATACATATACGAGTGCAGTGTTAGGCATGATCCCACACATACTTTATTCAGGAGTAATAAGCACTGGGTTCAATGGGAATTAATTCCAACTCAATGTACACTATAGTATAGTAGACTGTAGTCTACTACATATGCATAAACCACATTAACACACAATTAATATTATATTTTTAAAAATGCTTTCAGAGGTTCATGTTTTGATTATCTGAAGTTGGATCATATTCTTAACTAATCACTTCTATGTTAATAAAATTGAATTTGATTCTTTATTTGGAAATCCATCCTGGTAAAAGGAAAAAAAAAACTAATTAAAATTGGATTTACAAGTCAGAAATGATTTATAAGAGTTTGTTAGGGGAGATCAACTAAATTATACAATCTAATACACAAATTCAGGGATGAGTTCTACTTATAGGAATTAGGTAATGCATCCACATTAAAGATAGACTGCTCTTATGAAATGTGTGACTTCAGATAGAAAAACAAAACAAAAAGAGGGCACTTTTGCCCCTTGGAAACAGCAGATTTTGGTTATTTGATGTGTTATACAAGTCTTATGACAGAAGAGTTTTAGAGTTTGTTAGAGAAATTAATTAAACCACTCCCCTCAACTGACAGCAAAGAAACATTTTACATGTGTAAACTCTGCTCATTGCTCTATCATTTTATTTCAGGAAACACCATCTTTATGTGGTCATGTAAACAGAGACAAATACTGACTAAACAGTTGGTAAGAATATTGACTTTCATACTAAGTGCACACGAAAAGCCTGAGTAAGATGGATGCTTCCAAAATACCGAATTTTTCTCTTATGGAAAGAGACTTCAAGGAGAACCAAAACCAGACTAGAAACATGTTCTCAGAAATGCAAAATGTTACAGACTGTGTCACAGCAGAAAAATCACTCTCTCTGGCTTTGCTATTTTCATATTTAATAATTTTTGTCATTGGACTGATTACCAATGTTATCGCCTTGTATGTTTTTCTGTCTACTCACTCCAAGAAGAACTCTATCCATGTTTATTTACTTAATGTTGCCATTGCAGACCTCCTACTGATTTTCTGCTTGCCCTTTCGAATACTCTATCATGTTAACCAAAACACATGGTTATTAGGGCTGACTTTTTGCAGGATTGTAGGAAATCTATTTTACATGAACATGTACATCAGCATAGTACTATTGGGGCTGATTAGCTTGGACCGTTATATGAAAATTAACAGATCTACACAGCGCGCTAAAGTTCAAACAACAAAGCAAAGCCTATATGCTTGTTGTACACTATGGGCAGTGGCAGTTATGGGATTTATAATGATGGTTGTTCAGTCTTCCAGGAAGGATGAAAAAAATCCTACAAAGTGTTTCAATTACAGAGGAAAACAAAATGCAAAAATGGAAGCAGCTTTGAATTATATTCTTGTTATAATATTTTGGATTGTCTTCATTCTACTGATTCTGTCATACATTAAAATTGCAACCAAACTTCTTAAAATGTCCAAGAAGAGAACAAGGTTTCCCGGTACTGGAAAGTATATTGCCATTGCAAGGAACTCTTTTATAATACTTATCATTTTCACACTATGTTTTGTACCTTACCATGTATTCCGATTTATTTACATCACTTCACAACTACAAGATATCTCCTGCTACTGGAAGCAGATCATTCACAAATGCAATGAAATTATGCTACTGTTTTCAGCCTTCAACAGCTGTTTAGATCCTGTTATGTATTTCTTAATGTCCAGAAGCATTCGTAAAACTGTACTGCGACTGATTTGCAAACAAAATAGTGTGGAGCCTAGCATCAGTGAGAGTACTTCAGAAACAAAACAAAGACATTCCCTTCATGATAACCTGGAAAATGCAAACCATCACTCCAGAATATATTTTATTAAGAATGTGAGATAATAAATTAACAGTACAACTCTACAAATGTTTGGTCAGATGTAAGGCTTACTCCCAGATTAAGTGGGTATGGGGTTATAGTTTAAAAGGCTATCTCAACATATATAAAATGTCTTATGAAGACCAAGAGAAATCTGCTCCAGACAGTCTTTACTACTACATACATATAACATATTTGGAAGATCTTTTTTCAAAAGGGTAATTGTAGCCATAACAAACACAACAACAATAATATGTAACTATGTAATGTATATGAAATCATGTTTGCTGGCATTTGTTCTCAGTAACACCTGTATGTAACTGAACTTTATAGTATGCATTTACATTAAAGCTTGGATTAAACAATCCACATTACATTTACATTACTTTATCTTTATTCTATTTATCTTTATTCTATACAATGGTAAGAAAAATTATGTTAAACAACAAATATACAAAACATAAATTTAACATTTTCAATCTCTTGGAATTATTTTGGCTGTGGTGACATGAGTGTGACAAATCTTCTCTTGTCAACTGAAATCATTTTATTTCTCATATTTACCATATTAATTGCATGGTTGTTAGGTTTTTTTTCTTGTATGCATTTGCTAGATTTCCCTGGTTTTGATGTAACCGATATGTCTCTGTTTAATTAATTCTGACCCGTTTCCTGTATCCCCACTGAATTTACTGTCTATGTATTATACTGCTGAGATGAATTCATTTCCATACTTTCTTCATTATATTTAAATTAATTCTCAAATAATGCCATGAAAAGGAATTAATTGGATTACGTTATTCAAATTCATTGGATTTGCAATGTTTTAAGTATTAAATGATTGTTGCATTTTGACTTGAAGCTCCATATTTACTAAAAATCTTATTGCAAAAAAATAAAAAATAAAAAAATGTTAAAAAATTGCAAAGCTTGTTGTACAAGTCTGGACTATTATGACTGATCCTGGTTTTCTGTATCTGTGTCTGGTTTTCACGAAATGCAGAGCTAAGAAAGTGCTCATTGGAACTCATCTTGCAGCCTGAATTTAAAATGCTCCTTTTTGGCTGGGAAAAAGATTGGTTGGTTGACAATTTCCCAGAATGTCAACCATTATGTGTGACTACGTGTTTGTTTGAATGGTGTTCACCGATTGGGCTGAAGTCTGCCCTGCCTTTACTCTTAGAACCAGGAGAATCAAGATGGTATCCAGGAGTTGTGACCGAGCTAAAAATCTCAGCAGGTCCATTTACTGCTTTTAAACTCTTTTTGGGTAAGTCTTCTATTTTTTTTCCTTTACCTTGATTTTTTTAAAGGCTTGCTGCCTTCATTGTAAGCGATTTCTTTGGATTTTATCACACCCTGGTTCTGTATGGAAGTTTGCTCTTCTGACTCGCTGTCACTTGAAGAAACAAATATTTTCTTTAACTTCATTTTTGCCACAGGTTCAGAAGCTCATTTTCAATGGAACTTTTCTAGAGCTGGTCATTTTCCTCGCCCTCTGTAACCTGTGCACCTGTGATCTTAGGTGAGATTTTTAAAATCATTTCCTTCTAAAGTTGCCTTTTATTTTTCTCAGAAGGTAAGCAGGACTATTTCAACTCATCTATATCTTGTATTTTTTTACTTTTTTTTTTGTTAAATCAGTAGCCATAGTTTTTATTTTCTTTACAGGGAAAACCTGAAATATTTTTAATATATAGTTTTGATAGAAAAAAGAGAGGGGAATTAAAAGAACTGACAGGCAAGGCAGGAAAACTGAAACACCTGAGGGAGGGAGAAGATTAAACAGACCAAATGGATTTAGAATTTTGGGTCTCCTGCATTGAGCAACTGGTATGAGGGAATAACCCACTAGCTGTGGATTGCTCCTTCAGCCTGATTGAGATTGGCCTAAAACAAAGATACTAGAATACCTACAAATGGACTTCACTACTCAGTTGTTCATTTAAAACATCTTCTTATTTTAGATATCCTATTCATAAATTTAAAGTCTGATTACCACAAAGTTATATCCAATTCACGGCAAGATAAGTGGCCACCAAAGTCAATTTTTACAGAAAATTTAGACAGCAGTAAAATATCTGCTAATAGTGACAGCCTGTAATATCTATATAAGGGATGGGCACTGTTGGAGGCTAGAGAGCTGGGTCGGTCTCACATGAGAGTGGGCACAATGAGGCTGGATAAAGCAGGAATTTTTTTTAACAGCTGGTATCTAATTTGTGTTAGTACTTGCTATCATCAGCAACAGACAGTACAGTACTTAAGATAAATTAACGTGGAAAACCAGAATGTGCTTTTTGTTTATATGGCTTCAGCCAACACATCACTAACTTCAGTGAATTAACATCAACTTCTTTTTGAACTCTAAGATCATATGGCACTTCAGACTGAAAAGATCCCCAACCCCGCAAAAAACGCTAAAGCAACCCAAAAACCTTTCAATTGTTCTGCATGTCTCCCAAGAGTATACTCAGAATTTAACCAAGATTATAGAATTCTCATTCCATATTGTCCTTCTTCCTGCAATAGATCCACGAGCAGGCCATTTAATTTCTATCATTTCTACATTATAGCCCTCCCGCCAAGCCAGAAAGCAATTTGATGCTGCTCTTTATCATCAAGAGACTGTACTGGGGTTGTGGAATCTATTCACTCCTTCAAAAAGTCCCATCCAACCTTCTCTGATACGTCATAAAAGCTGCTCAACTGGAGCAACCCCTAAGCATTATTAATAAAAAATAATACAGTTTCACTAATAAGGATAGAGAAAACTCATTTCTACTGCACTTAGTGGGATGTTTTTGAGCACTATGCCTACACACAACTGGAACAACAGAAGATTCCAAAGAAATGAAAGAATTGAACAGACCATCTATTGAACACATATATCTACTGTAATCTTATGTTCTAGCTTTCAAAAGAAAATGGTACCATATTTTCAACAACAAAAAGCCTTTAAAGTATGTGTGTTGGGTGTGTGTGTGTGTGAGAGAGAGAAACAGACAGACAGACAGAGAGTGAAAAAGAGCTGGTATGCTGCTAAGTCAATATTTTGTTAACAGCGCCAAGGATTCTAATACTTTCTTACTTACTAATACTTACTTTCACTTGCTTTCCAGAATGGGTTTAACTACATGAGAATAAAGCAACCAATATAAATGCCATACTATCCTGTCAACAAAGTAAGCAATGATTCACTGGTTCTTGCTATTATTATTATTATTATTATTATTATTATTATTATTATTATTATTATCTACTACTACTACTATTACTATTATTATTATTAGTTTAATTTGACTTACCTTTACATCCCTGTGAATTATATTATTATCATGACAATAACGTAGTGCTTCCAGTATCTGTCTCATGTAATGACTGCAAACCCAAAATACAGACAAAATTATACAACTGAAACAAATTATTATAAACATTATAAAGACAGCATAGGCTTTGGTCACCCTTTTTTTTAAAATGTAGGGTTAAAAATGAGCTTTCAAGATAGTACAGTCCTCCCTCCACATTTGCAGGTTTGACTTTCACAAATTTGATTATTTGGAAGGTATGTATGTGCCTTCCCCCCCCATTCTCCTCTTCCCATTCTTTTGCATTTGGCCAGGTGCAGAGAAGGAAGGCAAGTGCCTGGACAAAGGACAGGGAAATGGGGTGGGGGTGGTACACATGTGTCTTTCTTCTCCCTCTGGAGCTCTCCCCATTCCTTTGCCTCTGGCCTCGCGCTGAGAACTTGTGCCAAGGCAATAGGCAAGGAAATGGGGGGAGTCTTGTGCAAGCCTTCCTTCTTCCCTCTGGAGCTCCCCTCTCCCATTCCCTTTCCTCTGGTCCTGGTGCTGAGAATTCATGCAGAGCCAAAAGGCAAGGGAATGGGGGAGAGAAAGCTTGTGTGAGCCTTCCTTCTCCCCTCTAGAGCTCCCCTTCCCCTACCCTTGCCTCTGGCCTTGCTGCATGGAAGGCAAGGGAATGGGAGGGGGTTCTGGAGGAGAGTTATTCACAATTTTTCCACTTTTGTGAAGGTTCTGCATACCAAACCATCATGAAGGTGGAGAGGCCACTGTAATTTTCTTTATCATCCCCAACAGTTTATTGTAAAGCCCAAGGTTGCAAATGTACAATAGGATTCCCGTATCCACAGGGGATTGGTTCCACACTCACACGCCCCGTGGATACTGAAATCCACAGAGAGGAGTGAACACCCTGTCCACCGCCAATTGAGGTGGTGAGGAGGCAGGATTGTGCCCCTCGCCTCTTTCCTGCCAGCCACCAGGGCAATCAGGCCTAGAGTGAGGGGCAGGATCACACCCCTCACCTCTTTACTGCACGCTGCTACTGCATCGGGCTCAGAGTGAGAGGCAGGAGGAGGTGAGGGGCGCGATCGCACATTTCTTGCCTCTTTCCTGCCTGCCACCAGGGTGATTGGGCAAGAGGCAGCGAGGGGCATGATCTTGTGCTCCTCACTTTTCTCCCACCCGCTGCCACCATGATGGCAGCAGCGGGGAGCCAACCGTGGATAACAGAATCAGCAGATAATGAATCCGTGGATAAGGGGGTAATAATCTATTCACAATTTCTCGGGAGTAAACCTTACTGAATTTAGTAAAAATTGACAACACCTGATATAGGCCTGGTCTCTGTCTTGCCCTGAGAATTCTCTTTAACAGGTATGAGGTGGAGATTTTGCTGTGTCTCCCCCAAATCTATTTTAGATCCAAGAGAGACATTTTTTTAAACCAAGAAGGAAAGTGGAAGTCACTTCCAATTTACTTCCTGGTTGTAAAAAGCCTTCTCTCGGGTTTAAAGCCACCATGGGGAGGGAGAAATGCCCCATAGGGAACATTCTGTATTTTAAAAAAATCAGATTATTCACAACTTGCAGAGCTTTGTGCAAGGGGAGGGCAGTTTTCTATTAATTTATCCTGTGCAGTTTTTAAGGCACAGAAATAATTACCTGTAACTATCAAAGAGACAGCTAGTTAGTCTGTTCCTGTCTAAAACAACAAATGTGTGTGTGTGTGTGTGTGTGTGTGTGTGTGTGAAGATCTAGTAGCCCCTTTAGATAGAGTACGATATTATAATAGTTACACTTGCAGGAAACAAAGCTGTAACAAGTCACTGTGTGGGAAGAACGGTTTAAGAAAGCTGCATTTGGAAGCAATGCAAATGACAAAGAACAACACTGCTTATTAGTTTAATGTATAATGTCTTCTAGTGACTTAAAAATATACTTTTAAAAGGGCATCTTACTGTGCTATTAGGAGATATTCTGAGTGGAATTTTTCAACTTTTGTGCAACTCTCTCATTGATCTTTTCTTTTGAACATGAAAATGCCATCAGAAAGTTAAAAAGAAGTTATGAGAAATGGAACAAATAATACAGGTTACTTTTCTTATCATAATAGCAAATTGTGGCACAGGGTTACTTTTCTAGCTCTCTGCTGAGCATCAGAAATGAATTACTTTTAAAAAGTATCTTTTCCAAGTCCTTTATTTCTTATTTTTCTCATTATCCTAATAGAGGAGGAAACTAGCATGAGGAAGGACCTTGATCTAAAGAAACAATGAGTTTGGATTAGAGTGGATCCAAAGCTACCTGTCTCTGCTCTGCATCACGAATCCCATGTTTGGGGGCCCTTTGCCTGCTATCATAGTGTGAACACTGCTGACTTAACATGTACGATTCCCATGGACATACAAAGTAATGCTGTTAGGTTTTTGACAATCACCTGCACCTTAATCATGTTCTTAACCCCACAACTCTCCTAGTTTCAACTGAGGGGTTTATCTGACTTCTATCGTCTCATCTGCAGCAATTTTATTCTGTTGTATTGCGAAATCATCAATGATAGTACCAGATTTTTGATGCCTTGTAACCCATCTGGAAAGCTAAAAAGTAGTACAAAATGCTTAAAATGTAAAGAAACATCTCCCCTAAAGACTAGTAGCTCATATGTAATCCCACTCGCCCATTCAGAAGCAGAAAAGGAATGTATGCCCATTTTTTCTATGTTAAATTCCCTCATGCCCCAATTTATTCTAGTCCAGTAGATGGTGCTCTTTCCTAACCTTTAGTAAACTAATGTTAAAATAAATGTTTCTGTATACAGGACAGTGGACAAAACCTGTGTCTCCTGAAAATTTTGAAGACTAAAACTCAAGGTAATGCCACTGTTTACAAAATGTCTACTTTACATTCAAAACATAAAAATCTAGAAAGGTAAAAATTTATAATTAACTGTAATAGTTCAGTTATTTCAGGTTAACCATATCACATAGTTTTCATACTATTAATTATTATTTATTAATTTGTAAACACTTTTTCTCCCAGAATGGATTTAAAGTTTGTTGACATCAATATGAAACAGTTAAAAGCAATTTAAATAATATGAAATACAATAATATGAAATAAAAGCAATTTAAATAATATGAAGAAATGTTTAGTGCTTGGACAAATGGCTGAAGAAGCATTGAGAAATACTTTAAAGGGGGAAAAAAGGCAACATTCATGGCCTGTGGAAAATTATTCCACAATTCAAGGGAGTCAAGTAAAGGTTCTACTTTTGTGAAGGTCAATCTGGCTGATGTGAAATGTCTCTTGGTTATATTGTCAAGCAACTATGAAGTTTTACTTCTTAGATTTTTATTTAATTCTATACAATTGGTGTTATATCTTAACTGACCCACAGAAATCTTTGAATTCTTTTTAGACAAGGTTATGTTTATATCCACTATTCCTTCAATGATCTCAAGGTGGCCTACACGGCTCTTCTAATTCCCTACTTTATCCTCTGAAAATCCTGTAAGGTAGGACATGGTGACAAGAGACTGACAATCCAGAATTATCCAGTGAGTGTCATAGTGGAATGGGGACTTGAAGATGATCTCCAAAGTCCTACTCTAGCATTCTGTTTCTTGCAGTGGAAACAGCGCCATCATTAACAGTTTCTGTTAATGAAAATGGACTCCACACAAATAGATAAGCTGCTATGTCCACATGAAAAGCTCAGTAACTAGGAGCAGTAGCACTCCCCACACCAAGAATTGCTAACAGCGCTATCTGATGTATGCTTACTTGTTCAATGGGGCTACTGTCTAGTATATTTAGAGTTACATTCTGATTTTAGTAGAAGTCTCCTATTGCTATGAAACTCAGTAAGAATACATAGATGAGAAAGGAAAGAAATACTGTACGTTCACATTCTCTAGAACACTGAATTATTCTCCTTAGATCAAATGGATTCATTTTAAAGACTGAAGCACATATGTAAGCCCATGGGACTCATGTACCCTCCAAACTCTTTTCTGCACCCTTTAGTGTTAGCCAAATTTTTATTTTAAAAAAACGAGTATGAAAACCTGTCACTAAAATTCAGCAGTAAACTGCTAAACACACCACTGTCTACAGGAGCAGGAGCTAAATTCATAAAGTTAATGGCATAGTCAATATGACAGACAACTCAGCTCCTTTTTGCTGACTATCAGTAGCCAATATTAAGGTCAATATCATTCATTAAAGTCAATTTAAGTATATGTAAGATTCATACATAGTCTTTCTTTCTTTCAATAATAATCAAGTACAAAATTTTATTTGTTAATGAGTATATTTTAATGAATAAAATTGTTAATGAAGAATTTAATTTCAGCTAATTTTCCATCTTCTTTACCTACTTATAGCCATTTCTATGCATTTTTAAACTTTCAAAATGCCTTAAAAACACAACCATCAAATATAAAACAATTTTTAAAAAACAAATGTGACTTTTGAAAAGTGGTGGGTCTGGCCCCACAGTGGTTGCCCCATCTAGGAAATACCTGGACACAGCAAAACTCTATTTCTCTTCACATGGCATTTCTCCCTTAATCCTAATTTGTCATTTAATCAATTTGCTTTATTCATGAAATTTGCTCCTGTCTCTTACAGAATTCAATGCCCTTACTATACTACCAACTGCACCCAAATAATTTTTTAGTCACACAGTATATTATCACTGAATTTATTAACACTTTCTGGCTCTCACTTATGATGCCACAAACTGTGTGCCCTTGAAAACTCTCTTCATGATCCTTTATAAAAAAACCTCTTAGTTAACATATTACTTGACTAAGTTGAGAATATTTTCAACGTAAAATATTCTCAACTCATGAAATATTTCATCATTACACTTCATCATATAGTGAAAAAAATTCTCGAATACCTTGCCAATAAACTCCATCTGGACAGTATGAATGTATAATGTGACAGAAGATTGGGAATAAAAGGGACAGCCAAGTCTCAGGAGTTTATCAACAGCAATTGAGTATGATTGCTGAGTTCAACCTCTCCAGAAGCTGAATATCAGCTGTTACGAGAGAAAACCAGTGTGGTCATCTCTGTTCTGGCCTCCTCTGAACATATCTAACTAGCCACTGTTAGAAACAGGCTGCTAGAACAGATATGGTCTTCTCAGATCCAGTAGGGCTCTCTGCTGCTTAACTAAAATGTCCTTAACTTTCACCTACTCTTAATTTACCTGACATTTAAAAATCAGGTGTGATTCCTAACATAATGCTGATAGTAATGTGACGGAACTCCAAACTGCTAAACCATTACTGGCATAAAAACATTTTGCCCCCTATTGGCCACCAACGTTTTAAATTCTTCTCACTTCAGGCTCTTAACTATATAAGCCATCTTTTAGACTTTTAACTCTTACATACTTTAGCTCCGTTTTTTTAAAAAAAAAATCAGTATGAGTAATGCTGTTTATAAAGAACTGTATACAGAATGGTACATTTGCAACCCTTTCAACAGTAACAGTAATCACAATACTAGAAACTGAATGAGTACTTATTAGTTGTTTGTTCAGCTGACAAATTAAAATAAGAACACATACCTGGCTACAGCTTCACTGTATACAAAACCAGCATCTGCTCTTTTTACAATTTCAAAACAGAGGTCTGCACCATCCATACTGCAGATTGAAAAAAAAAGTGTTAATGATTTTTTTCGAACAAAACAAAACAAAGAAAAAATCCCAAACTTCAAATAACACTAACGCTCCCTTTGTACTTTTGGGATATACCAGTATTATAAATAAATTTTGGATACATTTGGCTGCCCCACACATTATTAAACAGGAGTGGGAGCATGTGTCCTCCAGATGTTATTGTAAAAAGTTCTATGTGGAACTGCCTTTGGAGAGTGTTTGGAAACATCAGTGGCACAAACAGCAATAGCTAGAATGTTAACTGGGGCTGGTTAGAGGGCATAGACAACTCTCCTGCTTCAACAGCTCCACTGTTTCTGATGATGACCTATAAAACACTATTTGACTTAGATACAGGCTATCTGATACACTTGTCTCCTGATATGAGCCTGCTAGGCCCCTGAGATCCACAGCAGAGACCTTCCCCTCAATCCCACCACCTTCACAGGTACTGATGGCAAGAATGAAAAAAGGGTCTTCTCTGTGGCTGCCTCAACACTTTGGAACTCCCTCCCTAAGGACGGTAAACAAGGCCTCCGTCCTTGCTGCCCTTCCAGCAGCACGGAAGTACTTTTTTAGAAAAAATCAGGCAGGATTTCAGAATTGAAGGCTTTTAAAAAGGGTTGTAAATGTATAAAAACTAAAGAGTTTATGCTTTTAATATGATTAGTTGTTTAATTTGGTTTTAGTCTTGATTTTTGTATGTTTTTAATTGTAATAAAGCTACCTTGAGTCTCAGTCTTGGGAAACAGGCAGGATACAAATAAACTTAATAATAATTACCTCATCTTCTTTAATGATTGACTATGGTGCCTAGGTCTGATGGGATTTATAGTCCAACAACATCTACAGGAATATACCTTCCCCATTCTTGCATTACATTTACCAAAGTATAACATTAAAAAAAAAGGTCACCAACAGCCCATCATGTTTAAAGCTCCTGCCTCCTTTTCCTTCAAAAGCTTAGACAAATATACAGGTTATATAATACAACCAGCAACTCAATCAATTTCAGCTCAAAATGTAACATTTTAGCTCCAAAATGATGTGAAGAAACACGAAGAGTTGTCAATGGCCAACATGTAAGGTTGAAGTTCCACATTCAATGCCAGAAAAATTAGTTGTGTCTTCTTCTTTTCCTCCCGTTGCAACCCTCCAGCATACCAAAAAGCTGCTCCAGGGTGTTTCTGGTCTTCTAAGCAAGTTTTAGGGCATGCAGGGCTGTAGCTATGTGTGGCAGGAATGGTTGATTCTTGTGAAAGGAGCTGTATGCAGTAGAGGAGCACCACTGGATTCTTGTCAGTATTTCCAGATGCTAATAGAGAATTACGGAAAACAAGAGTATACGAAGCAGTTTGGGCATATTAGTATGCATTTTATTTGCCCTGTTTGACTGATAGAACTGGGTTCTGCCTTCGAATGGGTTCAGTCTCTCACAAGAAAGGAGGGAGAAGGAGAACCCCACTAGCAGTTAAACAATTCATATGATTCTGGCTTGCTATAATAGGAAAGGTAGGAAAGGAAGTATGATGAAGTTCAGGGAAAAGCCAAGAAGAGTGCATATGTAAAGCATAAACCAATTACAGTGAGCCAACCTAGCAAGGTTTAAAGAGAAGCTCCCAAAAGAAGACTTTTAATATTTAGTATTTAATCACTGTCTGGGCCTTTTTTTTTTTTTTTGGTTAGAAAATTTATTGGATCTTATCTCTTATTGGACTGTATGTCTTTGTCTACTTTATTGTTTCATTTTTGTAGTGCTGTGCACATTGATAATGCTATATCAATGAATATATATAAAATAATTCCATCCGCTTATCACAGACCTGAGGATACACTGGCTTGTCTTTGTGCAGAATCACCTTATTTTCATTAAGATATCTCAGAGAAGGTCACAGAGAAGGAATAAGGTAGCTGGCAGAACTTTTAGTGCAAAAAAAAAGGTAATGTCAAAGTTGACTCTGTCATACCCTGTTTCTGCCTAAAAAAGTGTAAAGAAATATTCTGAGGGAATATTTTTTTTTTAAAGGCTGAAATGCTTTTAATTTGAAGTCCTAGGTGTTGTTGTTGTTGTTGTTGCTGCTGCTGCTGCTTGCTTTCAAGACATTTCTGACTTAATGCCAACCCTAAGATTAACCTTTCCTCCGAGAGTATGTGATGTGCCCAAGGTCACCCAGTGTGTTCCTATGGCCAAGCGGAAATGGAACCCTGGTCTCCAGGCTCATAGTTTAGTGCTCAAACCACTACATGCTGGCTCACAAAGTCCTAGATACTGCACCATATGCATTTAATTCACTGTATGAATACGCATGCATATACTCACATTATGTATGTTCACTCTACACACACAACAAATTTTATTATTTATATATTTATTTAATTTTTATCACATCTTTCTTCCAAAAGTAGAAATGAGTACATTAAATCACTGTAGAATCTAATGGTGGAATACAACTTATCGCCACTAGGTGGAGGCAGACTCCAAATAAATGAAGTGTGATTTAGCTCTTTCACATTAGAATTCATGAACTGCTTCCCAGATTCACTTTACAAACACATCTAAAGCCCAGACACTTTAATTAGGGTTCAAAATTTCAACTCCCTTCCCTTTCCTACATATACCTAACCAGATTAAGAAAAGACAGTAATTACTGGAATTTAAATTATCATTACTAAATCAAACTTTCATGCTCTGATAAAACATACTACGCATTTGGGACACTACATAGTTCAGTAAGCAATGGTAATCCATTACAACCACATCTTTTTTTTTAATGATTAATTTGTAAGATCTCCCTAATACTATAATCACAGCCAATTATACATATTTGTTACCTCTGTCATGTGTGAACTGAAAACCACATTCCAACAGGTTAACAAGAAGGTAAAATGTTTACATAAGAGAATCTACCTAGGTATGGCAAAGATTTATGTGCATCCCTTGCCACCAAGGAATCTCACTTTGCTGATTTTCTGCAATTTTTATGTGGATACTCTTTTTCCTAGCACTGCTAGCAAGAATGATTTGTAAGGTGAGGTAGTCTTCAATCACTCCCAGCTAGGAAAGTGGATCACTGGGATGTGTGGATGTGCATATATACATCGTAATGACCAAGCATATTTTCCTTGGAATCCCAAAAGACTGTACACCCAAGATTTATACTGCTTCCCACATTGGTCTTCTTCCTAGTCAGGACAGGAAGCAACGTGCAAAAGGAACAAGTTACTGGTCGGTATTCAGAGCCCCACATGTGACTGATAAGCAGTTCTGTCTACAATAGTAAAAGTGGTTGAAAATAGTACACTGCACACCAGGTACATGCTGATGCCCCAATACTGCAATTTTCAAGGCAGCAGGAGAAGCTGTTGTCAGCAAAAGGGGACAAAAAATATTTACATTCAGATAATACAGCTTACAGTAGTGTTGGTGAAGTTATATTAACTATCCTAATTAAAACAGAGTATGAAGCCAATCCCAGCTCTGCTAAATCCCATGAGTTTGGGAGGTAGTTCACTGTTCTCACTCCCCAAGCTCTTAGAGGACTCCTGCTTCCAACTCTCAATTTCTTTTAACTTTTTAACAAAATGGTGAAAATGCTTTGTCTCTTCTACTGGTTATAGACTCTTATACTCCTTTAAAATAGGGTGGCACTGGTTCATTTGCATTTAGTTGAACTGACTTTTAGCTTACTTCCTGGTTAGAAATAGAATTCTTGTGGGTCTAAAACAGCTGGGAGGAGTTAATACAGCAAAATAGCTCTCCACATAACTCTTTTCAGGGCAATTCAATAGAGAGTACTGAGGACCCTGGAGAGCTCTAAAGCAGCTTTAGGGAAAACACATGCAAACACAGTTTGCACTTTTTTCACTCCTGGTTTACACAGTAGCCATCCTTATGCCTATGAGATGACAAGAAGCAGGACATGAATGCAACAACTAGGGATTAATATATAGTCACCATGACTAACCTTATCCTTTGTCACTGATATTCCTGTTCTATCCTCCATTAATTGAGGAATTGCTACTTATGTGAATGGTCATTCTGGGATGACAGGAGGGGCAATCCACCACGGATGGGTTGATCTCTTGCGCATCAGCCTGATGCAGGAGCCCACATGTTCCATTCAGTTATTTTCTGTTGGACTCCTCTCCCT
The DNA here is from genome assembly GCA_948474755.1 of Ctenosaura bakeri. Classification (NCBI taxonomy): domain Eukaryota; kingdom Metazoa; phylum Chordata; class Lepidosauria; order Squamata; family Iguanidae; genus Ctenosaura; species Ctenosaura bakeri. The sequence continues at coordinate 347,554 of CAOLHI010001664.1, forward strand.
GTCCGGCCAATTATGTTCCCTAGTGTAACCTAAACTAACTTGTCCTTAATTTTTAATTTTTTCTTTTTTAAGAGGTGGGTGTGGATTGCCCCTCCTGTCATCCAAGAATTACCATTCCTTTAAATACCAATTCTTCATTTTT